>CM019075.1:11294237-11521737 GCA_009667805.1 Leptobrachium leishanense
CATGCCAGGAACAGAGCAGCATTATTATTTGGTCCTTTAATAAAAAGATATTGTGTTTGAGAAGAAGGGGGGGGGGGTCGCTTCTTGGTTTGGAGCACAGATAGCAGAGGGGGCCGTGGGATAAAGTCTGTGGGTCTCCGTGGAAGGCGATGGGCTCTTAGGTTAAAATACCACCTCTTGCACAGGCAAGAGCACCGGCTGGTTTTATAGAGTTGATTCATTCGTAGGGGAAGCTGGCAAAAACGCAGACATGAAAAGACAGAGCCCTGATGCTAGGGGAAAAAAAAAAAAAAAATAGTAATAGGGCGGTGGGAGAGGCTGAGGAGCGGTAATGATGGCTGGCGGAGACACGGGGTGGTGGGAGAGGTGCAGGGGCGACGTGACAGCTGGTAGAGAAACGCAACTCCCGTCCTCTATATGTTGTGAAGCTCTTGCAGAGTTTCGTCCAAGGTCTTCTGCATCCTGAGGTTTCCTTCCTTGGTGATTCGTAGATTATCTGGCAGGAGGGAAATAAGAACAAAACGGAAGTGAGTGAAGACGGGTAAGCAGAGCCGAGTGACCGTGGAGGAAAAGCAATGCGGCTGCTTATGTGTAAGCCTTTATTTCTCTTGGTTAAACGGAGGATACAAGCTGTGGCCTGTGTGCAGTCATAAGGTGCAGACACGTGTGGCCTTTGTGCAACGTGCAGGCACGTCTGTACACTGTGCAGTCACGTGGGACCCTTGTCTAGTGAAGCAGCATTAAATCAAACGGTGCAAGTGTCACGTCAGCCTTTTAATATTGCCTGTCCATTCACTGCATGCATCCAGACGTAAAACACAATCCTGTCGACCCGCACTTACAAAATAACCCCGCACCAACGTGCGCTTTTTTTCTCCGTTTCATTGACACGGGCGCCACATGCAAGAGTGTGTGTACTTTGTAGGGCTCAATCTTTTAATTCCTAAAAAGGTACTAAGCCAGTCTGAAAACTCAGCCAATTCTGATTCCGAAAGGGTCAAAAACAAATTCCACAATTGCAAAAGGTCAAATTTCAACCAGCACTCCCTTGGCGAGAGGGCGAGTGGAAATTTTGAGTCCTATATTTGTGTGTATGCATAACATTTTACACACACAATGCATGAAACATTGCACACGGCCCTGTACACTTTAACTCCTGTGCAGTACATTAAAAAACAAGCCATGGCAATTAGGAATTTAGTTATACAAAAGGTCAATTGCTGGAGAGTGAATGTGCGAGTTAACAAGTGCAACACAATTACAATGCGTCCGACGCTGCGACTCGAACCTACTAAAAACACAACGAGAGGAAACCCTCAGAGTGATGTACACAGCGGTGACACAGAAGCCGGAGTGCTAGGCCTGATGGGAAAGTGAAGTGTCTTAAATCCAACGTGTGCACATCGCCTTTTTATACGTAACCTGCTAAAACCAGTGCGAGAAAGCAATGTGAGCGACGGGGGCTTCTTTAATCCGTCAATACGTGGGGATGAACCCGAGTTGCCATCCCTAGAGATCGTCCATCCAAAGGGCCGGGTGAAGAGTGTGTGCAACGTGTTACAATCGATCTAAAACATTATAAAATTGTGTAAAATTCACAGAATTCTATTTCTTTGTTTTCGTTGCTTTGCCCACAACAAAATATAGAAAGGATTAGCAGTGCCTTAAAATTTGCCGCATTTCAAACCAGAGCAGGCGAGAGAGCAGAGCCACACAGCCAGCATTGCCGGAGCAGATGGATTTAGGCCTTGGCAAAATTTTGTGAAGAAGTATGAGAACTTTAATTTTGTCTCAGCGGTTCCCAACCCAGGTCCTTAGGTCCCCTTAACAGGCCAAGTTTTAAGGATGACTTTGGGAAAATGCAAACTGAATCCTGCAGTCACCGAACAGCAAATCATACCCCCTGTGCCGTGCTTCAGATACCCTGCAAACCTGGCCCGTCAGCGGGTCCTGAGGACAGGTTTGAGAAACACCGGGTCTATCTGCTAGCAGAAAATACAATCGGCAAGCCTACTTATTCTTCTAGTGATGGTGGTATGGTGTCGTTACTATATACACCCTATTTGGGACTGCCAATTCTTGTGATAAAGCGCGAGGTTTGTTTTAGTACTTTGAAGGCATGATTGTGTGTATAATATATATATTAAAAAAAAGGCACCTCTAAAAATGAAAGCGACCAAATAGATAAAACCACAGAGTAAATGAAACCACTAGGTCACATGTGTCACAACATGATTTATTGGATTGTGAACGGCAAGCACACAAAGCCATATAACAAGAAGGCGACCAAGCAGCGATCGGCAAGCAGGATCCATAAAGTGCACTGCATAAAGTGACAGTGATGCCCCCCCCTCCCCTCTCCAGAAATAAAAGCATAGATTTAGATAGCAAGAACATAAAAAAATAATAATAAATAGGGGGCGAACCATTGCTGGGTAGTGGGTTATACAGATTAGGATTAAAGGGCATTCCATGTAAAAGAGAAATGGAGAGGCGCAAGATGGGGGAAGAATTAATGCGTAGTAGCGCAACCAATGAGATCAGCCAGGAATCCAGTGTGTCCGTTTATTATTAAGCCGACGTAACGTCGCACAAGATCACACGCAAACCTGCTCGAAAATATAAATAAATTTACACTCACTCTTGCACATACAGGAGGCAGCAGAAGGGCAGTAGCAGCATGGATGTGTGAACAGTACCACGGGAAGGAGAATGATCAGACCCAAACCAGCAAAGTGACACATTTATATATATGTATCCACTGTTAACCTTTGAAGAGATCAGGCTTATATAACGAGAGATTGGAAGGCCTGGGAAGTAGCTGGAGAGCTAGCCAGACACAGTCATGTCTAAAGGGGGTGCTGCAGCTGTCACGCAAGGAAGAAAAGTGGTCTCGTCTTCCGTTACGGGTCTCATCTGGGTCAGATGGTAAATCAAAAGACTTGTAGAAAGCACTACCGGGCAAGAAAGGGAGCAGCTAACCCGCTTCAATGGTAGGTACCTGCATTCATCGGATTTATGCATGCTGTGTTTTATGTCCCTAACGTAACAGTGGTTTTCCACTATGGCAAATGACGGAGAGGGGTAAACGCTGGTGCAGCTGGGTCATTTAGGCAGCAGTATGAGGGTGCCATGCAGACTGTCAGCTCTGTACATGCTCAAATTGCACCTCTACTGGCTATGGGACCACGCTGAAAACTGAAGCACCGAGGGACAAGGACGTGCAATCAGGACAGCCCTGTTAAACACAGATTCTTATTTGCAAAGTTTGCTCCCAAAGTGCAGGTAGGTAGATCTGTTCCATGACGACATGTCCGTCACAGAGATGGCCGAAGAAAGAAGGGTGGCTAACCTTGGCTGCGTTAGGACAGGGGTAAGCAACCTTAACCCTCCAGATGCTGTGCAACGGCATCTCCCATGATGTTCAGTCAAGTGACTGCGCATCATGGGAGTCGTAGTTCCAAAACATCTGAAGGCCAAGGTTGCCTCCCTGCTTTAGGACATGATGGTTGACTTGTATGGAAAGCACATTTATACTAATTTTCTCCACTTATTCGCACGCTTTCAGCTGCCCAGGGATACCAGCAGGACGGGCAGAGTGCATTTGTTTTAGGAGACTATGTCATTCAGATGCAGCAGGCCAAGGGACAAATACCGGAAAAACAAATGATTGTCAGGGCTGACGCATAGAAAGGAGGCGAGATTTGGTTCATCCAACTTCAGGAAAAGGGGCTTCCACCATGCAGGTATATATGAAAACCCCAGGGAATATTGAAGTGTAGCATGACTATAGAAAACCCCCCCCCCACCAGGTACAGTTCCACTATTATGCCGGCGTGAAGGCCGCAGGTGTACAGGGAGCCCGTGGCGATACTATACAGCAGGACCTCAGTCGCAGAGGTCATGGAGGGTGACTTTCAGCTCACAAGAAAGAAGACGGTTTTTCTCCATTTGGCAGTACAGCCGCTCTGATTTGGAAAAAGATTAGGAAGGGGGGGGGGGGGGATTGGGAATGGGGGGGGGCAAAGATAGGAAGGGAGGAAAAAAGAAAGAAGAGAACTGTAGATTAGATCATTAGCAGAGAAAGAGGTAAGGACGTGTCAATGACAGGTGAATGAACTGTGCGAATGTACGTGGAGCAGAAACGTGCAAAACCCTACAGACCGCGTCTGTATATAAAAAAATAATAATCTATGTTTGGATATTCCGATCTGCCCCCCAGATGTTGGCTGGGACCCCAATGTTGCATGCCCGCCCAGTGCAATGATGTGAGAGAATAAATCAATAAAGAAGTGGGGGTGCTGAAGGTTTAGGGATGCCGAGGACATTTCCCACAGCACTGACGAAACTCAGAATGTCTGAAGGGGCTCTACCCCTTAAATCAGGGGTCTGCAACCTTGGCTCCCTGATATTTTGGGAACTACATCTCCCGTGATGCTCAGTCACAGATCAGACTGAGCCACATGAGAAATGTAGTTCCCAAAACATCAGGGAGCCAAGGTTGCTGACACCCGCCTTAAATGCTTCAGAAACGATACCACATATGGGACACCAGTAGGAGGGACAATGATGGGCGAGAGACCCTTATCCAGAAATCTAAAATGTTGAGCATAGACACGACACTCACAGCGTGAAATCCCCCCGGACAGGTGAAAAGGATTAAAAAACCCTGTGTATATTGCCTTTTCGTGTGTGTGTGTATAACGTGTGCATGAAACAAATGAATTTTATGAGACCTGGAGCATCACAAGTGACAGCATAAGGAATATACCGGTCCTTAACACATCCACAAACATTTATTCGCTGTGGTGATTCCGGTAGATATGAAAAATCAATGTACGTGTTTCAGGATCAACCAATGAAGTGTAGATTTAAAAACGATGAAATCACAGGGGCAGCGGGATCCGTGAAGAGAACAATGAAAGCCACACTGTAGCACGCAGGGACATACTCTGAAAGCACTTTGATTTAAGTTTGGAGCAGATGACACGGCGTCCAGTGACTGGTGGGGTGTGAGAGTAATGTCATCCCTACCTGGTGCATGACACATGTGTGCACATGGGCTCAATAGCATGTCCTGAACTTACTAGTAGCACCTGGTCACTATTTTGTGTGTGTTGCGCCTTTCCACAAATTCTAAATCAAAATTTGGCCAACACAAAAAACGACATGGGTGGCAGCAGGGCGCACGTTAAGCTGTGTATAACATCTTTATCAGGGGAAGCTTTCTTTTGCATCTTACGTGGCGAGTGACCCTTCAAACCAGGTACAGGTGCTCTTTAAAGTCACAGAAAGTGACCTTATAGCAGCGCTGTCATCAGGAATCTCTTTGCTGTATATTTGCGGGGAGGCTGTGGATCGGGGCGAGATACTTTGTGCTTTGGGGGCACTTTCTACAGTCCAAAGGCTAACAAAATCTGTATGCAGCAAACAAATTTCATTTGCTTTTGGGCTGCAGATCAGCAGATCGAGATAGCTCGATAGCGGGGCACCAGATGGCACCTTTGAAGCCCGAGCCATCTCAATATCGGTAGTGAAGGGGTTAACAGCGTCCTCGACTGGAACCTTTGCTCACCGGGTTTAACTGATAAAATTAAATATTTTCTTTGTAGAAAGCAGAAGCGAACCAAAACCTCACGTTCTCAAAGTTCTGCAGACACGTTTGCTGAATGAATGACATGTGGATGGATACAGCGCTGTTCTGGGACAGGTTCACTTTGTGTGCAGTATCACATCAATGACTATCAGATCAAATATCCTTGCTTGATGAGGTATTGCTAACGATGCCGTTCCTCAGATCCGGCACTGGTGTACCTTCATCAAAATGACCCATGGGTGATACGTTGAACTGGGCAGCCCTCCTGAAACTGGTCCACGGTGGTGACAAGAGTTATCCCATTAGTCAGCACAAGAGCGATCACTTGCAGAGCTGGTTCAGAGACCAGTTCTCCTGCCATTGGTTGATGCCAGCCATTTAAAAAGGGACAGGTTTTGTGTGATGGCAATCATGGCACATCATTAGATAGGAATTTATGAAGCTCCAAAAAGGTGGTAGGCAGTTGGAATTCAAGATCTGATCATATGAACTTAATTTCACATTGTTATATGCGTCATTTGAATTTGGGAGGGCATGGAGGCATATTTGTAGGGTGCATGACTCCATCAATACTGGCCCAGTGCAGTCTCCTGTGCAGAATGTTGGTATGATTGCGATTATACAAGAAGGTCATTGTTACTATCTGCTGATCAGATTAGCCTTCCAGTAAACCTGTGCTCAGAAAGGTGTAAATATCTGATTAACAGATTCTCTAACATAATCTTCATTATCAGACAAACGTTACCTGTAATCTGTTGTTTTAAAGTGTAATCTGTTAATCACCATCTTTACTCAAACTTTCTAAAAAGAGTCATGTTCTCACTGTATCTAAATCTAAATTAGATTACACCAAAACCTCCCTTAGAAGATGTTGTGATTTTGAGTATGTAAATGACCCGTGAGTGACTGTATAAATGTGTCTCTGATTAAACCAGTTCCATTCTAACCCTGAGGCTGGGTTCACACTTGGACGTAGCGCTGCGCGTGTTTTTTTTTTAGGCGCGTTCGCGCATACGAAAAACCACGCGAACACGCATTGCAGTGCGTTCGCAGCTATGTTTATGGCTGCGAACGCACTGCTGTATGCCCGAAAAGAAGCTCCCGTACTTCTTTGGGCGCAAGACGTTTTAAAGCACGCTCCTGCACGCTTTACAACGCCCAGGTGTGAACGGGTACCATTGAAAACAATGGGATTTCCGCGTTCATGCGTTTTAAAGCGCGCACGAACGCGCTTTAAAACGTCTAGGTGTGAACGGGGCCTGAAAAACCTCAGATCTACAGCCATGTCTTATTTCTGTGAGATGCTACAGGCTCTATGTGTCTCGGTCCTTAAGCTTCATCTAAGGACTGGTGGAAGGCACGGGAGTCTGCCGGGGTATAACGCAGGGGGTCCTGCAAGGAAGCGGCATTGGCAGATGTAACCCTGTCGGGGTACAGAGATCTGTCACAGACATCATCTTGTCAAAGACCCTTTTTTGTGGGTCGAAATGTTCTTATTGCACGTTGTGATCCAATAAAGAACGGTGTTCGGAAGCAGAGGTGTAGCGGACAGCTATTTTCTGCTCATGAGGTGCACTGTGAGTCTTGGCGAGACCTGGATCATAATGAACCCTCGACGTGACAAATGAAAATGAGCTTTTCTCCCTGTGTGTAGGCTGCGTTAGTTCATTTATGTGCTAGAGTCTGTCCTAACCTTGAAGGGTTCACTTCATAAAGTTAGACCTTGGATACAAAGTAAGAGAATAGGGTAATCGTGTGATCACAGACTATGCTGCCTGATATAAAGCAGGGGTGCCCCCCCCCTGTGGCCCCCAAAAGAAACTAGTTCCCCCAGCCACTCGTCAAGTTGGAGACTCCTGTGAAAAGTATTTCTGAAACATCTGGAGCACCGGGGTTGCCAACTCCTTGTACGAGACATCCCACTATAGGGAATTTGATTTTGCTTCGCGCTCTTCTGGCCATGACTGAAACGGACGTCAAGACATGCGAAAAAGTTACCATCCCCGGCATCACTGTGGGACCAGAGTTGCTGTGTGGATTTTCATAAAACAATTTATACCCCAATAAACAGGATTTGGGAACGATCCTTAAAATATTTACAAACCTCAATTCCATCCCTTTCCATGGGTGAAGGAAGTTCAGAGTAACAAGCGACAGGAGAGATATTTACAACGAAACAGACTACAGCAATGCTCTGCTTTACAGGGATAGCACGGGCTGCTATACCCGTACACTGTGTAGAATCCCTGGGTGGTACCTGCGATACTGAATACTATACTGGGATAGCATCACCCTGTCTCCACAAATGCTCGCTGGAGAAAACGCCTGGGAGAGATAACAGCTGAGAGCTGGTGCTGAATGTGCAGCATCAACTCATCGTTCTGTACAAGCACAAAAAAGCTCAAAAAATCTGAAAGCTATTACGAGGGTACATCATTTGCAGGAGACGTTCCAGGGACTTCTGCATTTGGAAGCCGTCACTGGACAGAAAGGTATTTAACCTTAACAAAAAGAAATGTACTCACATTGCACAGGAGAGGGCTCAAAATTTCCACTCGCTTGCATTTGGCGAGTGAAAATTAAGTGAGGGCGAGTGGTGGAGGTTTTCCCTGTTATCAGTATCGGCATGCTGCATAGTCAATATACCGATAACAGGGGTTTTTCTGCCTGTACGCACTGGTACTCAGTATCTGTACCCAATGTCCCCCCCAGCTTTTGACAAGTGCCATAGACAGATAACTTAAGATTTATTTGTATCTGTGTGTGAATGTGGGGGTGTATTTATCTGGGGGGGGGGAGTGTGAATGCAGGTGGGTGTATTTATGTGGAGAAAGGGGTGGGACAACTGGTGGCAAGTAACTCGGGACTTGAAATATTGAGCCCTGGCATAGGACCTAACTCAGGTAGTGCACGCAGAGGTTGTTTTCAAGGTACAACGTCCAAAAAAACGTTCTTTTCTCCAGTAGATCAAATACAGCGATTGTGTTCCTTTAAACTAAACTTTGCTATTACACGCCTAATACGTATTTTAAACATGTTTTCATGTTTCTAAACACACTGGCAAGTAAAAAGAAAGCCCAAAGTGCCTTCCTCCTCTTTATGGTGCTCTGGTCCCTAGCCGGACGTGTTAGCGGACTATTCCTGCGTATGAAACAAAGCCACAGAGACGAAAGCAGAATAAGGACACAGCTTTTGCTTTATAACTGTCTGTAACATTTCTTTTGTTCCAACTTGATAAAATGAGAGACACGGAGGGAGAGAGAGAGGGAGAGAAGAAGCCGGCAGAGGATGATCAGCTCAGAGGCGATGGATTTATCTGTTTGAAACAGAATGAGAAACATAGGTTGGTTCATGGTAAGGGTGGAATTGGGGGGGGGGATCCATGCACGAGAAGAAATGGGGTGCACGCAAGTTAGATGAAAATGCAAAGGGATCTATTCACTAACCAGTGAACAGCACATCTGCACTCGCTCGATTACAGTTCAGGGATTTGATAAACGGAGAAATCAATGTAACCCCGCAACACGTAGCAGTGACATACTGACCGCGCCACAGTGTTTTCGGATTCTCCATCATTTCCAATCACCGAACTGTAGCAAGCAGTGGCAAGTCAGATGAACATTCAGCGAATAGGTCCCAAAGGTTACGGGGGGTGGCATGGCCCCCTTGTGGACAGTGTTAGGACAGTTTCCACTGATCACCATGTAATACATGGACATGATGATGCAAACGGACTATTGGATGCTACCTATTTAGTGAGTAAATTAAAAACCACCAATCGCAGCCTTCAAAGAACATATTAAGTTTTCTAGCGTAAAAATGCAAAGGGCAAGCAGGCCACGGATGTGACCAGACACTGCTAAAGCACTCAATGCAGTTAGTAAACAGTCTGGATTTAGACACTGCAAACGCCAGGCCCCCCCCCAAGCACACACGGTATTTACATGGAAGTCATATCATTGAGGGCGTGGTCCAGCTCCTCGCTAATCGCCTTGTACTTGAGTTTCTGGGAGTACAGCTCATCTGGACAGGCAGAGGGCGAGAGGTGAGTGCAAACAGGAAGACGCTGGAATCCAACACTTGATGGCTTTAGAGCGCATGCGTGTTACATCCTGTGCTTACAGCGGCCTGAAAACAGTCCTAGACAAAACCCAAGAGCATCCCTAGCCACTATTACACTGATAACTTTGTATGTGTGACTATGTAGACATTAATAAACGGACACTCAAAGCCAGGGCTTGGCAACTTCAGCAACTAAGATGTTTTGAAACTACATTTCCCATAATGCTCAGACACTCTTTGACTGGACTAGTGATCATAAGAGGTGTAGCTCCAAACCAACTGGGAAGGCCAAAGGATGCTGACCAATGGTCTACGCATTGTGAGAGATCACACTGCCTTAAGCATCCTCAATTCTCTCCTTCTGGGGGGGGGGGGGGTGCTCTCTCAGGGCTGATTCAGCCCAAGCACAGGGAGTTTGCAACTCCCAGAAGGTCAGATCAGCAAGAGCTGGCCGGAGCTTCAGGCATTCAGGAAACAGGAGAACCAATTGGGATCTATCCCAGCCACTGGTTTGGATGAATGGATGCTCGCTGGTACATCCATCCAGCCCCATGTGCCATGCACCAACTTGCAGGAAACCGCGAGCATGTCAGCTTGGACAGGAGAGCCAGCGTGCGCTGGCGTCCAGGAGAGATTTAAAAATAACTAAAGGGTTAAATCGGAGGGTGCAGAGAAGATTGAGGCGGCGTTACGGTTTAAACCTTCAGCTTGCCCCATTCCACCCAGAATGGTCACTGTACGGGGGGGGGGGGGGGTGCTGTCTCATTTCCATGGGGAGGGCCCGACTTAGGGACCAATTCCATTTTTGCCTATGCTCATAGAAATTTCTGTGGCACTGCCATGGGATACGTCATCTTAACTAGTATAGTAAAACACCCTGGGAGTCCGAGCCCTCTCATAAAAACGTCAGGCATCTGCACAGCTCCCCTGGTGCCTGCGTGCACGGAGCGGCATGACTCTCTGCTAGCTCAGCCCAGCCCAGTACACAGGGGATTCCCAATTTGATGTCAACTTACTGGATCGCACAGCAATTGATTCAGCCACTGCAGGGGCTTTTCTCAGGCCGAGGAAAGCCCCTGCGAGACCTATTCGGTAACCCCCTGTGTGCCAAGCAGAGTATCTGCTGGATCATAACTCGAAAAGTCAGAGTAAGCGTGTGTACTACTAACCGTCTGCAATAGACATAAAAAAATAAATTGTACATGAAAATGTAACCATAACCCAAAACCAGCACACAGCCGTCTCAGGAACGATTGGCCGTGTGGCAGAGATCAGGTTATGGTGTGATTTTTGGCCTGATTGCACGTATTAAAAGAAACATTTCCTCGGGGGACACAAACTAAAATAAGTGACATTTATCCACAAGACTATCAAACATCCTTTTTATGTATATCCCGAGGGTGAAGGGGTTATTTTATTCTGGAGGGCCTCCCCCCCCAATATGAGACACACGTTGAATTGATAAAGGATAACTACAATTGAACCGTTTGCTAAGGAGTGAGAATCCTCAAGGAACTTCTGTGAAAACGGAGCAGACGTTCTTGAGAGTGGTTCTCTCTTTTCAGCCCTTTGTGTACAGTTATTTCTAAGCCTGTCCTCGGGTCCCCTAACAGGGCAGATTTTAAGGATTCCCTTGGGGAAATGCAGACTGAATCCTGAAATCCCTGAGCATCAAATCATATCACCTGTGCTTCACATATCCTGCAAACCTGGCTTGTTAGAGTTACCCGAGGACCAGGTTTGGAAAACACTGATTTACACAAATCAAACAATACCCAGGCTGTCACATAGGACCTATATAGGATTCAAATTCAAAATAATACAATTTTACTTCCATCCTATATAGGTCCTATGTGACCTGTGTTTTCAGATTATCAGGGGTTAAGCCCAGTTAGCGCCGTGTGTGGGCTCTTACACTCCCTATCCCCTGTATTAGGGATGTGTTTTGTTTATACCCCGGCTGTGTCACAACAACACAAAGGCATTTGTGTACGAGACTATGGAAAGGATGTCTGAATTGATAGCATGTCACATTACAAGCCAAGTTTAGGAGATCGCGGCTCAGCCTGTAAGCACCACTGCAATACACTTAAGGACGATCTCTTGGCTTCAGGCAATTAAAAAAAAATGTGATAACCAAAGCAGTAACAATAAAAATCAACTAATGGACAGGCATTCTCCTACGAAACTGGGCAGAAACTACAGCTATGGAGCTTCAGTAACAGCTAAAGAGCTCGTGCAAAGATCCTCTGCTAGAGTTGGACAGTATAGTGTGTCTGACTGCATCTTCAATTAAGAGTGGATTGATGTCATGCCCTACTTCAACAGGATGTGTCATATTTTAAAAGCCCCGAGGAAGGGTGTGTTCCATCTCCAGCAAAGGGAGTTAAAACACAATCAAACTTGTGCTCTGGTTGGCACATTGCCTGTAGGAGGGTGATCTGGTAAAATAAATATACCAGAGATGTACACCAGTCTAAGCGCACGTCGTAGTGTTTTTTTTTTTACCTTTTTGAGAGGCTAAAAACACATTTTCAACTGCGTTTCAGGTTAAAATAATAATAATAAATGATACGGCCTAAATAACTACTCCAGTGATCTGCCATATACGAAACTCAGAGCTTGATCATTAATGGTCAGGTTTGTAGGCCTTGGGGAAGAAAAGAAACAGATTGGGTTACTGCTGGTGAGCATTGAAGGGTGTGCTATCCTGCGCAATACCCAGAATACCTAGCGTAACACTAAAGCAAAGCTCAGGCCTATGTGTGACTGAACAATACGTGTGGCTAAAAAGGTATGCGAGATACAACATAATATGCACGGCTGTATGTGATGCTGCCGTCGCCCCCCCACCCAGGAAGAATGGATTAGAAACCCCTCTGCGGGTCCCGCCAAGTTTACTATACAGCTTACCTTCCAAATCATCAATGGTCTTTTCCAGTTTGGCCACTGACCGCTCGGCAAACTCTGCCCTAGTCTCAGCCTGCAAAACACATGGAAATCAATGACAAGGTTCTCAGGAAAGGCTCACCACCCATGGCTAAAAACCTATCCACGGAACAACAAAGCAGACACACACACAATCTCCTAAAACTTAAGCTGTCAAACTCCGGAGCCCCACGTGTTTCTGAAATCCACATTCCTTGCTGTACATCTATTACAAGAAATTGTGGGACTTTTATCGGTGTACAGGTGTAGCCAATTAACTTGAAGGAAAGGCAGTTAAATTGGCTGATAGTATACGAATATTCCTCCTTTTAATTTCCATTTTCATATTGCTGGTCAGCCTCAACTGTTTAAGAACACACATATATATATTATATATGCTATCAGCACACATACATGTCTGTCTACATTTATTTTCCCAGCAGCCACCACTCACCTCTTTTAGCTTGTCTGTCAGGAGCTTAATCTCTTCTTCATATTTATCTTCCTTTTGGGAGTACTGCAGGCCGCAAGAAAAAAAATATATTTTATTTTTTTGGAGGCCCAGCCTGTATATTGCCTTTTTATTTCCATATATACCTACAACATAAAGCTCACTGATTGTACAGATAAGTGATCAGTAAAAACCATGCACTCTGTATTGATATATAAACAAAAGGAGAAAACACCAAAAAACACTACATATTGATAAGAATTACATCAATGAGGCACATACGTAGGCCCTGGGGTGCAAGCCTCAGCATTCACAGCACAGGAGTACCATGCATCTAGTAAGCTTATATTTATGTATATACGTGTGTCATGGCAGTTTAACTTCATCTCAGGAAAATAAACTAAAACTGATTAAGTCAAAACGCAGATAAGTATGGAATGATAAAAGGAAAGTGCTCTTAAAAAGACCTGAGTACATCTTTTGGAATCTGAGTGTATGGAGGAAATGGATTAAAGCACCTTGGCAAGAGGGTGTCCATAAAGTCTCTTTACAATTTCAAACAATTATTCCAAAGACAAATGAAAAGACAGAGAAGTGAAAATTATTACAAAATGAGACGTATAGATTTAAGGTTTTTTTTGCCTCATTTAATACACCTCTATATGGGCACCATTAGTTGCAGGAAGCCCATCAAGACGGTACTGGATTTCTTGCCATGTTGGCTGTAGCTTCCCCTCATCAATGGTGGCGTCAGTGATCCTCTGCTTTAGATTAGTGACGTCCCTTTGTTCCACACACCATATCTTTAACATAACCCCATAGAAAGAAGTCGTTTTTCTTCGGCGAGACGTCAATTACTGCAAATGTTTACCTTGACCTTTTGACTGAATACGCGGCACCACAACTACATGACCTTCAAGCAACCATCATTTTCCAGCGAGATGCTGCTGCACCACCACATTGGGGACGGCGTGTTTGTGGGTTCCTAAATGAAACATTTCCAGACCGATGGATTGGAAGGTGTGGCCCAATTCCCTGGCCACCTCGTTCACCAGATATCACTCCCTCCACTTCTTTCTATGGGGTTATGTTAAAGATATGGTGTGTGGAACAAAGGTACAAAGGGACGTCACTAATCTAAAGCAGAGGATCACTGACGCCACCATTGATGAGGGAAAGCTACAGCCAACATGGCAAGAAATCCAGTACCGTCTTGATGTGCTTCATGCAACTAATGGTGCCCATATAAAGGTGTATTAAATGAGGCAAAAAAACCTTAAATATATACGTCTCATTTTGTAATAATTTTCACTTATCTCTTTTCATTTGCCTTTGGAATAAGTGTTTGAAAGTGTAAAGAGAGTGTGTGTGTGTGTGAGATAAATCCCTCTGGGTCTACATGCATCTTGAAAATTAGGGTGCTTGTGGGCAGACATTTTTTATTGGGTCTCCTTTTATAAAAAAAGATATTAAACAGCTCTCATTTATGAATGATTTTTTTTTTTTTGCGGGACACCCAGGTACATAGCATGTTGCCAAATCAGAACTGTGAAAGTGTATTGACAATACTATTGATGAGAGCACCCAACATCAAGCAGGGCCTGCCTGAGACACATGCAAGGCATGTCTGCAGCCTGCAAATGCTTTAAAATTGGCTAGAGAGCAAAAGCCCCCCCCCCCCCAAACTCTAACAGGTTAAATACTATAACATTAGCTGTCAATTCTAAGTGTTCTATATTACCCCCTGCACAAAGCACACAGAAAATACTCCACCGGATTGAAGTCAGGAGGGAGGGAGGGAGGGAGAGAGGGAGAGAGACCTCACCTTCTCCGCCCGGGCTTCAAGAGATTTCAGGTTGTTTGTGACATTTTTCAGCTCCTCCTCCAGCTCAGCACATTTGCTATGGGGTTGGCGGCCGAGGTAGATAGGAGAGGACAGAGCAAAAATGGGGGAAAAAAAAAAAAAAAAAAACAGAGAGAAAGGAAGAAAGAGAAAAGAGCAAAGGGATTCACCAACTCCCAAGAAAAAAACAGGACATGTGGAGCTGCCATAGAACGCCCTGCTGTTAACATTTCCTGAGTTGTCATCCCGACGCTGAACGTAACCTTTTCACCCAATGGGTTTTAATCAAGTTGTCCTCCAGATTAACAAATATCCAACCACATTATGGATGCCCCCCCCCCCATCTGCCATATATGTTTTGCCAGTAGCATTCACTTGCTTTAGAGCAAAACATGACCGGCTCAGGGTCTGCTCTCCATTTCTGGAGCAGGAGTGACAACTCAGGAAGCCGCCATGCAGGGATTAAACATGTTTCCGGAGATAATGGATAGTGTGCGAGGGACAGATCACAGCTGTGAAACCATTGGGGAATGGAGGGAGAGGTCAGAGGAGGCACCCTGCTGGCTGCAGGAAGGAGGGGGGGGGGAACTGGTAGTACCTTCTCATCGGAGGCGTTTAGACACTTGACATTTTGGTCCAAATGTCTGATCTGCTCCTCCATCTCTCGAGCTCGGCTGAATTAACGATCATTGGATGACCACCGATGAAGGGGAAGGGATTTGGAAAGGAGGCAGGAGTCGGCAACATCACACAAAGCAACCAGGATGAACAGGATGGGGTGAGGAAGGTAAAAGGGGTAAAAACAACATCAAAGTCATGCAAAGGGATAAAAAAAGAAAAGAATGGGATTCTACACAAGGCCTGAAAAGCACATCAGAAAAAGTGTCCAACGAAATCTACAATCCGTTAAATTAGGATAAGAGGTAGCACAGCAACAACATTGTAACATGTTGCGCTACAAAAATAATAAAACAATCTGACAACCAAGAGCCCAGCATGGAACAATGACTAGGCTTAACATAATACCCACTGCTGTCAGAGGACATAAAAACCTTTTCCAGCTCTCACAGAAACAATAAAAGCTTTCTTTTCATCAAAAATATACAGGGCAGAAGATAAAACGCCCACTGTTTTTATGAGATATTAGCTTGTTTTTTATTTTTAACCTCGCTGGCGGTTTTTCCGAGTGTGGCTCGGGGTTAAATTTCAATGCTGAAAGCGGTAACCCCCCGAGCCACACTCCGGCTGGATACATACCTGTACCTGCGCTCTCTCGCTGACATCCCGCAATTGCATTCTCCATCGGATTGCGGCGTCCTACTTCCTGGTTCAGGATGCTGTGATCGGCCAGAGGTGACAGCAGGGGTCATTGAGGGAACGCAGGGACAGGTATGTATCCAGCCGGAGTGTGGCTCGGGGGGTTACCGCTTTCAGCATTGAAATTTAACCCCGAGCCACACTCGGAAAAACCGCCAGGGAGGTTAAAAATAAAAAACAGGCTAATATCTCATAAAAACAGTGGGCGTTTTATCTTCTGCCCTGTATATTTTTGATGAAAAGAAAGCTTTTATTGAAATTTAACCCGAGCCACACTCCCACCAGGGGGCTTTAATTAATGCACCGATTTGGACATAAAAAATATGTCAAAAATCAGACCGCCAGGGAGGTTAAATCAGGAAAGGATATTATAAATTTGGTGTGGAAGGAAGCACACGCCAGGACAAAACGGGGTCATTTTAGTTCAAATCCAAAATAAATTGAACTGAAAATCCTCAAAATTTACTGAAAAAGAAAACGTTTGTTTCAAAGACAAACAGTACCAAATATCTAAACATAAAAAACTAAAAGAAAATGCAAAAAAAATACACATAAAGCAAAATCCCTTAGAGGAAGGAGCGTCAGCTGAAAGACATCCTGCTCTGAGCCTGTTTGCTTTGACACCTTTTGTCGCGTGTTTACAGAGGGTAACACTATAGAGCATATTTATAAATGATTGTGCTTTATTTTGTGTAAACATTTGGTACTGTTTGTCTTTTAAAATATCTGGTTTTCTACTGCAACACATTTCATTGAACTGTAGCTCATTTTTAGTTGAAGGATTTAAAACATAATGCATTTTTATTTCAGCGTGCTTCCCCCTCATTTATTTTGTACTGGATTATATGGGCTATTGATAGGTGCTTGAAGCCGGATACTCTGTGTGATTCAAGCCATGTCTTCTGAATGCACAGATGATAGGAGTTTCATTATTAATATTCAGTGTACAGATAGTCAACGGTCACTGCAGTTCGAGGGTGTACTCCTATGGTATCATGACCTGTCACAGGACCTGGATTTTATGGTGAAACAAATCTCACTGTTATGTTCGTACTTCAATGTCCGACCGCCATTACGACTGGAATCAATATATTCACATTGCATCGCTCAAGGGGCCTGGATTTTAAATTCTGTTTGCTGCTGGCAAGATGTGAGATTTTTCTAGATCAGACGTGTTTGTTAAAAGTGTCTCTATCTCCATTTATCATTTTATAGAGACCTGAGCACCAGATAGGGTTATTCAGAGAAAGGTGAAAACCAGGAGAATTGGCAAGAAGAGAACAATCTAGAGCAAATAGCCGATTTGGAAAGTGAGATAAATTACAGAATTTTTCTGGTTTGGCTATTTTGACCTAGAATTTTCACTTCTCCAGTCATTCTCCTGGTTTTCACCTTTCTCTGAATAACCCCGTATGTCTATGTAATGAAGGCAAATCGATGAGGCCTGTGTGAAACCAGAATAGTTGCATAGGACCAAGGTGTTAGTACCTTGTCAGACGCATCCATTTGCTACTTTGAGTTTAAGAAGGTTCTATTTAGGTTTTATGACAATAAGCCCACAAGAGAGATGGAAAAAATTACTTAGAAATTCATTAAAGTGTCAATGTCATGGCCAATATAAGGTGGGCTCCTGGACAGGGAATCGCTCCGTTCAGGGGTCTGCTTTTTTTTCTTTTTTACTGGCGTATACAACTGAAAAAAAAGGGAATTACTCCATGTCAAAGTTTATTTGTCTCTCATGTGACTGTGGCATGCCACAAAGTAGGGGGGCTACAGAAAGGCCCTCCGCTCAGTCCATTTGCATGATTGTCTGTCGGCAGACTGACTAACAAGCGCGCCAATGTCCCTTCTGAAGGCCAATCGCAAATCATGGAGATGGCACGCAGTTAACCCTACCCATAGGGGATAAAACATGGCAGGGCCTGTTGCTGGACAGAGAGGAGAACAAACAGCAATGTCACACTGCTCTTTAGGACTAAATCGGTTTTCTGATCGGTTATCGCAGAAAAAAAAGTGAACCTGGGCAGTATATGTTCACATAAAAAAAGGTACCAGTGAGCACTCTATTGAGAGATCACCAATTCATCTAAAGAGTTCACTGAAAGTACAAATAAATGTCACATTCTAGAGAAAGGAAGCAGTTCAGTCCATGTCGCTCAATAACTGGAATGCATGGAAGTGCTCGGAGAAGCTTGAGAGGCTGCTATCTATCACTATAGTGTGTGAAAGGGGTCATAACCCGAAAAATGGTTATGGTCAATCAAAGGCGGTCACAGAAACTTTAAACAACTTTTCAGGCCTTGTGTAATAAATGGGGGTCAAAGGAAGAAGGCAAAACAACAAGATACTCACGATTCAGCCAATTCCGCTCTTTCTTCTGTACGCTCCAGATCACCCTCAATAATAACCAATTTCCGGGCCATCTGAAGAAGTAGTAAAATGCTCAAACAGCAAACCAAGAACAATAAAAACGCTATGCATAGTCTCAATTTATCTACGTGTGCCTTAGCGTAGCCCAATAAAAAAAACACACAGATCCTCCGTACGACTAGCAGGATTTATAAAGCTTCAACATATTTCAAGTGTATGGATGAAAAAAAACATTCAAGTGAGAACAGAAAAATGTCCCGTTTATTGCTTCTGTGCTCTCAAAGTAATATCCATGTGAGGTTTAAAAGTAGTGGATTTGGAAAATGCATTAACAGCACTTACAGATGCACTTTTATACTAATTTCCTCCTTGCCACTTTACAGGCATTGATTAGTGACAAATGAGCGTTTCTTACGCAACAGGTAGATTTATGGAGAAAACACAAGACATCTGTTATTTAAAGCAATTTGACCAAATAACATTAAGGACTTCCTACAAAATGAATTCTGGGACAGCCGTGTCTGACAAAGAGGTGGATACGTGGATCCATGACTAATGCACAATACCATTGTTCCATTCATCCCTAGTAGTAGACTTTTATGTGAAAACGTCTGGGGAGAACGTACCTTCCAATGTGAAGCTGGATACACCAACAAACGGCAAAATGCATCTACAAAATGCCACACCCTTCAGAGCTTTAAAAAATGATTCCATTTCCATAATACAGTTCTGTATTCTATGTAGAGCAGGGTGATTTTCCACGATTAAAGAGCTTGAGGTCAGTCCCAAGTTTTCCTATTACTAAAAACAGGGGGAACTGCTTTTATTTTTAATTGGAGGAGCGTGGGCTTGACTACGTCACAGAATGAAATGTTGGCCAAGCCAGGAGCATTAGCAGACACTGACCGGCACAACGCAGCGGTCACAGCGGAGCTGACACAAAGTGAATTGAGCCCACTATAGTATAAGAACTTGAATCCACAGAGGAAGTTTATGTTTAAACCCTGGAAAAGGGTTAAAGGCGATTAAAACTGCATTCTGGCCAGCAAACAGCCGATCAGGGCTTAAGTCGGCCATATTTCCACAATCATCATATGGCAAACGCACACACACGTATTGGCTGAGTTGGCTCTGCTAAGTGCAAAGGTTTAGGTCTGTCTAAATCACCCGACAAGGTGTTAAAACCACATTATACATGCCAGGTGGAAATGACATACCCTACTGATATCATGCATATCATTTTCCCCACTAGAAAACCCCCTTTTTTTATATCAAAGCTTTAAAGGTTCAATCTATTTGCAGCTCATGCTCAGTACAAGTCGCAGCATTCCCCTCTACCTTCTCTCATTCATCACAAGCAGGGAATACATCTTTCAGATAAAACCCTGCCATGCACAGTCCACAAAGGACACTTTCAGATTCCCCTTATAATGTAAAGTTAAATGAAAAGTGCACAAACACAAATGTCTTCTGTATGACCGCATCCAACTGCCTTAAAGATTATATTCTATGGTGTGACAGAAGTCGGTTTCACTTCCCTCGCGCATTTTGAAATTATGCAAATGTAGAATATTGATAGAAGCCATAGTCTGCGTGGTATCCTGAAGATGGTGGGACAGCGTGGATAACATCTTCCACCACTGGCTTCATATGCGTTATACCCCAATCTTTCGTCTCGGATCGTCAAGTCTCAATTTCACGTCTACTCTTCGCACATAGATGTAAACAAGGATTTCACCAGACGTAGCCAGCAGTTCTGCAGTGGTTTACAATAAAGGCTCCCTACTCATCGGATCTTTCCGGGAAAGCAGAGCTCACTGTCAGACTCAGACACTGCATTAGTGTGATTAATGGGATGATCCTTAACCCCCTGGGGAGATGCTTACCTCTTCGTACTTCCTGTCTGCCTCCTCAGCTATGTGTTTGGCTTCTTTGAGTTGAATTTCCTGAAGTTCCATTTTCTCTTCATCCTTCAGGGCTCTGTTCTCTATTACTTTCATCCCCCTGTGTAAAAAAAAGTATAAAAAAAAGGAAGAAAATAATCCAGATCAGTCTGCAATTTCCTCTTGAATCATACCTTGCTCATCAGCATACACGGAAACTTATTCATGACTTAAAAACATTGGGGAATGGCAAACTGATGAACAAATCGGTAATATGCTCCAGCTTTACAAGTGAATAAAATATAAATAATGCAAATAGCCACATTTTGTTTTAAAATGGTTCAGAAAAACACAGGTAAAAAAAGGGAGTGCGTCAATACAGCAATGGGTCAAACACAACTTACACACAAAGAGCTAAACATTCTATTTAACAGCCCCCTTGTACAGGAGAGGGATTCCCTAATAAAAATGAAACACTGCTGATTACCATTCTGTGGACTTCTAAAATCCTACAAGCTGGTATCAGGTTGAAGAAAAGGTGACGGCAGTCTAAAGTCAGCTCATTATTAAAAGGTATGCTATCTAAAAAGCTACCCGATTGACCTTCTGAAACACTGCCTTGGGACAGGGCACACCCAACACAAAGGTTGCAAATCCTGTTCACTCCATCCGATTTGAGACTTTCTCATGACACTTCCGAAAGACCTTGGAATAGCTTGATGCTCCAGAATAGCTCCAGATGCTACAGCATTTGACCTTCCTATACAAAGTACAAGAAGTGCATTTGTACAGTAAGCGCCTTACTTCGAAGTTGAGGAGCAACAGAAGTCGCAGCTTGGCTTGGAACAAAACGTCAGCCTGGAAACATTTTCTTTTTAAGAAAGGATTTTGCCAGGAAGGATACATTGAGATTTCACTCGTTTCCAAGTATGTCCTGGGTGGCGAGTATGTACCGTTAGGTGTCTTGCCCAAGGACACTTACTGGAGAGGTGCTCGTCCGGATCGAACCCATGACTCCACAGGCTCTCTCCACGCAGAGCAGTGATGTTACCTCTACTCCACCCAGCCTGGAAACATTAATAACTATAGTGGAACAGGGCTGAGTATTCCCAACCTTAATGGGTTAACATGAGTAATTTCTGATTGGCCAACTCAATTCCTGATCTGGTTAGAGCTACAGGCAGGCAATGTGAGGGGGGATGTAGAGAGATCAAAGCAACTATATGAACTTTAAGTGGGCAGGGGGATGTCCCATAACTAAAAACTAATCATTAGAGGCAACAGGCATTACCCTAACATTTATTTCAATTAGCATCACCAGGGACCCTTCATATGGTTAACAATTCGTTTGAATATGGTTTATACCAGGGGTCAGCCACCTTGATGTTTTGGGAACTCCATTTCCCATGTGTCTCAGTCAGCCTAATGCGTGACTGAGCATCAAAGGAAAAGTAGTTCCCAAAACATCAGGGAGCCAAGGTTGCTGAGCCCTGGTTTATACCATCTGAGACACCGGATGTCAGAGCCACCATGTTTTCCGCGACACTTTTCATATATAATTTGACATATGAAAAGTACTGCCCTTTAGTATGTAGATTCTCAACATCAGGACAGGGGAACCGAAGGCATCCTGAATTTTGACCTGATACGCCTTCCATTACAAGATTTCGCTCAAAGCAATGCTTCAGATCTGTAACTGACCGTACGGCTTTCTGAACGAGACCTGTAAGAGGAGTGGTGTCCAGGAAAGAAACTCAACCTCCCTTTCAGAAACACAAAACTTACGTACAATATTTACACTGCTGAATTCCTAAAATGCTCTGGGATGAGATGTGAACAGATAGGAATTCAGTGGAGGGTCAGGAAGATCCTGAAAATGCAGGATGGTACATGTGAGGCATAGCGAGGTGTAAAGCTAAACTTTATACTACAACAATCCAGTGTTTATAGGTCAGCGCATCCTGAGACTAACTTGCTTGATAACTTTATTTAAAAACACGGGAGCAAAGAGGGTTAAAAAAAAAGAAAAAAAGGACAAAATTGGAAATAATATTTCTGGAGAATAGCCCAGGAAATGGAATACTGGATTTAGCCCAGGATAAATTAAGAACCGTGCAAAGATATTTAGAACAAGTCTTTGGTACCGTTCACTCTCATCTGCTACTTTCTCGGCTTCCTCCAGTTTCTGACAGGCAGTGGCAAGGCGTTCCTGTGCGCGGTCAAGCTCTTCCTCTATCAGCTGGTTTCGGCGGTTCATAGAGGCCACCTCGGCTTCGGCCTAGCAGAGGGATAAAGCAAGAGTCGAGGTAAGGAAATGTCGTCAGCCATTAACATCTCAGCTACACAATAGAAGCAGGCCGAGTGGTGATACAAAGCCGACAATAACTCCGAGACCCACAGCAGATGGCTCTGAGCTGCAGGAGTAGCTGGGGCCTAGCCGATTGTGCCCACCGCCTGCATCATGGGCAGCATTCCCTGCACGCCCACTAATTATCTCTAAAGAAGCGAAAAGGAAGCTGCAGGAGGGTGTGTCAGAAGGTTTGGGGGAAGAAGAGTCTACTGGAGTATAAAACCAGTGCAGAAGTTTAACCTGTTTTGTGCCAAAAATTGAACAAAGCAATGAATTCAATCATCAGCACAAAAGCAGTAACAGCAGTCCAACATGTGTCCTTACGCATACTGACAGTGATTTCTAAGTGACACATAAGATCTCGGTGTAATTCAAGATGCTCTGTCACCATCACATTAGCCGACAACCGGGGAAGTAACTAGACCTTACTGGGCCTTAGGTTAAAGCCTGCAATTACAGCAATTTGCAAATGCCCCTTGTTATCCTTTAATACTCAATTACAAGCATTTTTAACTCAAATCTCTAGTCCCACTTAGCCAAGTTACCCCTTTAACCCCCTGCCCCTAATTTACCCATGTACCTCCATTAATCCCCCGTTTGCCTTTAATCGCCTGGTCCTGCTTCACACATTCCCTATTCAAAACATGCTGGCATCTGAGACAGTGCTGCTCAGCAACTCAGGCACTCACCTGGCCAGCCAAAGCATCCCCACGGAGGACCGCTCGGCTGCCCAGGAGAGTGCCCGAATTGTTGTGTGGCACTATCAGTTGTAAATCGCGCAACCCGTTTCAGATGGTAGTGCTGTTTGAACAGGGATCAGCTTACTTAACTAATGGGGAAGCATAGTCTGCCGGGCCTCTTGGAGTGCAAGTCCTTTTTGCCACTGCAACCTTGTAAAGTACATCAGTGCGGAGAGGCACAGAAGTTACAAAACTGAACATACAACACAGATACTCAACACAGGCCAAGCAACAGGGGTTATGGGGTACTGGTGCGCGCGGGAATACAGCGGTGCGCGCGGGAATACAGCGGTGCGCGTGGTGTCTGTCGCAGCAGTACACTCGGTCCTTATATTAACACCAGCCCTGCAGGTTACTGGGTTCCTGTGTCACTTTCCCGTCGTCCAGCCCATGCCATGGAGATTCTCACTTTCCCCAGGGCACCAGCCCACTTACTAAACATAGCAGCAGCGCACTCCCCTCGTGCACCTTTCCTCTCTCATGCCAGAAAATCACAAGTGCCTACGCCTCCCGTTTCCCTGGCCAGTAGCCCAAATTCCTATACTGCTTGCATATACTAGCCCGATAATCCAGTCAAGAAGCCCACATCTTAACAGGAACAGTCTTCGGCTCCAGGCATCCATCACCTTTCCAATGCTAGAAAAACACATTCTCCATTTCTTCCCATGCTGCAGCCTATCCTTTATATTGACAGAAGCAGAATTCTTCCTTCCCATCATGCCTGTAGCCCAGAGAGAGCTCATGTAGACTCCTCCCACCTGGAAGTGGGGGATAATGATCTGGCGTCCATTAAAAAAAGGTGTCTGGTACCATACAGAGCTGCCCTGCTGCAGGACGCATTATACAAGCCGGAGTCACAAGAGCCATGCCTGCTAAATATGCACTAGCCAACTGAAAGAGGGGATTTGGAAATTGGGCACTGACTAAGCCAGAGGTATGCAATCTTGGCCCTCCAGATGATTTCCAGCTACGTCTTCCATGATGCTCAGCAGCTCATTTCATTGGCTGAGCCTCATGAAAAACGGAGTTCCGAAACATCTAGGAGCAGGAGTCAGCAACCTTGGCTCCCTGATGTTTTGAAAACTACATCTCCCAAGATGCTCAGTCATCCATTAGGCTGACTGAGCCACAAGGGAAATGTAGTTCCCAAAACATCAGGGAGCCAAAGTTGCTGACCCCTGATCGAGAGATAACGTTGCCAACCTCCTGGACTTCGCAATGTAGTTTTCCCACAAGCATTTTGGTTTCCATCATCTTGTCCCCTAAATATGTGCATTTAAATAAGATTTACAAAGGCCGATATTGAGCCAATGGCAGGCTGGGTGAGATAGGGAGCGACGCTTCCTAGGCATGTAATATTAGCAACATTGTCACTTGCCACGAAAGAAAAGCTCAAAGCCCTGGAAACCCGGAGGATTTGAAGCTAGCAAAACGAGCCCTGGATCTCAGGAGACCCGAAGGCTGTACTAGGCATCAGGACAGACCTCTACGTTCTTGTATCAGGATGAAGATATACAAGTCACTACAAAATTACATTGTTACGTTACTGAGAGAGATTGCTACAGGTTTGCCAACAGGCTGCTTGCAAGCACCAGCCAAGCAGTGACCAATTTTGGTAAAAGATGCTGCTAATGGACACTGCGAATACATTTCTGTAAAAGGAAGAGACGCCACGCGCAGGGCGGGGAAGGCATTGGCAGGGTTGCCAAAGAGCCTGTGGGGACCATAGCTACGTGCAAGTGCTAGTTAAAATTAATAATAATGGGAACAGGCCTTTTATCTGCGATACACGCCTGCATATAGCACCGGGAAATTTCCTTGATTCTGCACTATTAAATGGATTCCTTTTTTTTGCAAAAATTAGGGATTTTTTTCAATTGACGGAGATTCCGTCCGGGCATTGGTAGAGCCGGCGACATCAGGAGGCGCCTGCTGAACCGGTCAGCTCAGCCAATGCCCGGACGGACTGTATGCCAATAAAATTAATTAAAAAATATATATTACGTTTGCAAAATCACAATCATGCAGAATCGAGGAAATCATTCAGCTTGCCCTTCATATGCAATTAACGTTGACGCAAGGCTCGACAAACTTCTGTCCGACTCAGTGAATTGAGAAATATATATATATTTTTTTAATTAGGGATTTGTTTAATTTTTTTAAGGAGCCGGGCAAAGCTTTATTTAGGAATTAAATAGTCCCAGGAAGTGCAGGGTAAAAATTGAGCGGCTGATACCCGGGCCCTGGATTTCCTAAGCACTACATTAAAAGGAAAAATCCTTTTCTACCTAAAAGCAACAGTTTAAAAGGATCGTATCAGGTACTGGCAGGTAACATCAAAAGATCTCACCAAGACACAGTCTCATGTAAAACATAAAAGATTTCCCTACAGTGCAATACAATCTGGCAGCTGTTCAAACGCCTGAGGTCCCAACACACCAGTCTTTCCCAAAAAGAAGTCAAGGAATTCAGTCAGAGGAAGGAAATACTGTGTGGCTGCAAATCCATGCAAGGAAGTCCTGCTCCGACACAGGTAATGAAATCCGTGGACAGCCCTAGAACTATGGGGTACGGAGATTTGAAAGACCGCTGGTAGTGGCCAGAGATGCTGTGGCATGACGAGGCCTTGGCATAGAGCGACGACAGGAGCGCCAAACCCAGACAGAGAGAGGCAGACGCCCTGAGAGAACACCGCACAAAACAGCCCGTTCCTACACACCTCGCTATGTAAATCACAGCGGCCACCACAATACTGTGACCTGGCACGGTGACACGGTGTTCACAAAGCACCCGGCACGCCAGCAGCAAACAAAAGCCAGCAGTGCATTAGGCAACTCCAGGGTTTAATCCTGGAAATAGAATATTCCCAAAGAACAGATTGTGGGGATCCACAGGATACTAGGAGCGGTCTATAAAATTTATATCATGAACAAGGAGCCAGTGGAAAAAATAAGCTACACGTTTATAGCATATAGATTGCAAGCTCAGATGAGCAAGGTCCTCTGTTCCCACGGTTCTCGATTTGTCACTCATTACCTTTGCTCGCATTGTGCTCCCATGTACAGTGCTGCGGAATATGTTTGAGTTTTCTAAATAATTGTAGATAAAAACGTGACAGATCTAACATCGGTCACCAGGGCAGGTAAGAAAACTGAGCAAAACAACGTTTATTTCATGGAATAACCCAGATATTGTGGAGCTAGGGGTAGATATTGAGGAGCACGCAGCTATCCGTCCTTTGGATTTGTTAGATCTCCATTAAAGTCTTGCATAGAATAACCCAGGGGTCAGCAACCTCTGCCCCCCCCCGAGATGGTTCAGAACTACTTCTTCCATGATGTTCGAACACTTATTAGAATAGCAAAGCCTCCAAGGAAATGTAGTTTCCACCATCCAGAGGGACAAGGTTGCTGAACCCTGTCTTAACCGACAGATCTGGGAAGAATCTAATATTCTAGAAGCCCACGGCTAATGGTCATTCTGTTTACTGGACTTCTGGGACTACAACGGCAAAAAAAAAAAATCTGATTAAAGTGGCAATGGTTAAAAACTCAGTTAAAAAAAAAAAAAAAAAAAAAAAAGCTTTATTGGCAGGACCAAATACATTTTAGCATTGCCAAAGCATATGGGGAGGAGGGGGGGGGGGTAGTGGAACATATATATGGGGGGAATGGGCAAGTCCATGGACATTATCAGGGGTAAGGGATAATGTGAAGGGGCGAGTCCGTGTTGGGGATGTATAAGTCCAGGATCTCATGTTCCTCTCAGTCTGTGACATTCTGCGACGTATTGGGCAGATATTTTCACCGCCGGCTCCTCTTCTCCCAGTATGATGTGGAGTTTCCTCGTCTCTTCTCCCAGTATGATGTGGAGTTTCCTCGTCTCTTCTCCCAGTATGATGTGGAGTTTCCTCGTCTCTTCTCCCAGTATGATGTGGAGTTTCCTCGTCTCTTCTCCCAGTATGATGTGGAGTTTCCTCGTCTCTTCTCCCAGTATGATGTGGAGTTTCCTCGTCTCTTCTCCCAGTATGATGTGGAGTTTCCTCGTCTCTTCTCCAGTATGATGTGGAGTTTCCTCGTCTCTTCTCCCAGTATGATGTGGAGTTTCCTCGTCTCTTCTCCCAGTATGATGTGGAGTTTCCTCGTCTCTTCTCCCAGTATGATGTGGAGTTTCCTCGTCTCTTCTCCCAGTATGATGTGGAGTTTCCTCGTCTCTTCTCCCAGTATGATGTGGAGTTTCCTCGTCTCTTCTCCCAGTATGATGTGGAGTTTCCTCGTCTCTTCTCCCAGTATGATGTGGAGTTTCCTCGTCTCTTCTCCCAGTATGATGTGGAGTTTCCTCGTCTCTTCTCCCAGTATGATGTGGAGTTTCCTCGTCTCTTCTCCCAGTATGATGTGGAGTTTCCTCGTCTCTTCTCCCAGTATGATGTGGAGTTTCCTCGTCTCTTCTCCCAGTATGATGTGGAGTTTCCTCGTCTCTTCTCCCAGTATGATGTGGAGTTTCCTCGTCTCTTCTCCCAGTATGATGTGGAGTTTCCTCGTCTCTTCTCCCAGTATGATGTGGAGTTTCCTCGTCTCTTCTCCCAGTATGATGTGGAGTTTCCTCGTCTCTTCTCCCAGTATGATGTGGAGTTTCCTCGTCTCTTCTCCCAGTATGATGGAGTTTCCTCGTCTCTTCTCCCAGTATGATGTGGAGTTTCCTCGTCTCTTCTCCCAGTATGATGGAGTTTCCTCGTCTCTTCTCCCAGTATGATGTGGAGTTTCCTCGTCTCTTCTATAGAGGTGAAGTCCGGGATGAGAGCGGAGAGTCTCTGGAAGTGAGTTTCCCTCAGTGCTGAGTACTTGGGGCACTGTAGGAGGAAGTGGACCTCATCTTCCAGGGCCCCCTGGTCACAATGCTGGCACAGTCTATTCTCCCTGGGCTTGTAGGTCTGTCTATGCCGCCCTGATTCAATTTCCAGGCTGTGGGCGCTCAGTCTGTACCGGCTCAGGATCTGTCTGTCCTTGGGGTCTTGTAGTACCTCCAGGTATGGGGCCAGTTTGCATTCCCTCTGTAAGGATTGGTAAATGGTGAGTTTCTGGGAGTTTGCTATATCACGTCTCCATTCTCTGATATAGTTTGCCCTGGAATCGTTAATTAGGGCCTTTATTTGATATTTTGTCAGGTTGCCTTCATGGGGGCTTTGGATGATCAGGGTGGATAGGAGTTGCTGCAGCCCACATGGTTTGGGATGGTCCTTGTTGGCCAGTAGGGCTTTATGGTGGTAGGAGTTGAGGCTGCTGATGTTTAGATGGTCCCAGTATGATAGCGCCCGCTTCTGTACTGCAAGAAGTAAGGGGAGTCTGCCCAGCTCGGCCCGGCAAGCATTGTTAGAGGTGCTCCGATGGACTTGGAATATTTCTGTTGGGCTGGTGTCCCATTTGGGTTGGTCAGGGTAGGTGATGGGGCCCCATACTTCACTGCCATAAAGGAGGATTGGAGCGATGACGCTATCAAATATTTTAAGCCAGACTCTTACAGGGGGGTTTTAGTTTGCAGAGGTTTCTCCTGATGGCATAGAAGGTTCTACACGCCTTGTCTCTTAGGGCCTCTATGGCTGGTTTGAAATTTCCCGATCGGTTTATTTCTAGGCCGAGGTATGTGTAGCTGTTGGCTTCATCAAGAGTGCAGTCATTAAGTGTGAAACAGGAACTCTTGGTTTTTGCGTTCTTCCTTTGGAAAACCATGACCTTTGTTTTCTTTTGGTTGATGGGTAGTGCCCATGCCGCACTGTATTTTTCCAGCACTTCCAGGCTGTCTTGTAGACCTCTTTCTGTTGCTGACAGTAATAGGAGGTCATCTGCATACAACAGGAACTTCACCTCGGTGTCATGTAGAGTTAGTCCTGGTGCTGAGGAGGATTCTAGAGCTTCAGCCAGTCCATTGATGTAGATGTTAAAGAGGGTTGGACTTAAGCTGCAGCCTTGTCTGACTCCACGAGCCTGCCGGAAATACTCTGTTCTCTTCCCATTCACCTTTATGCTGCAGAAGTTCTCATTATATGAGCTCTTGATGACGTCATATGTTTTCCCTCCTATTCCACTCCAGTAGTTTGAGGAACAGGCCTGGGTGCCACACTGAGTCAAAGGCCTTCTTAAAGTCCACAAAGCAGGCAAATATTTTCCCATGTTTTGTATTGTGGACATGGTCCTTGATAAGACTGTGCAGGGTGTAGATGTGATCTGTAGTGCGATGGTTTGGCACGAACCCCGCTTGGCTTCTGTTGAGGACGTTATGCTGTGTCAGGAAGCTGAGGATTCTTTTGTTCTGGATGCTATTGAACAGTTTTCCCAGTGTGCTGCTGACACATATCCCTCTGTAGTTGGCTGGATCATATTGGTCTCCACTCTTATGGATGGGTGTTATGAGGCCTTGGTTCCATACTTGAGGGTAGAATCCAACGCTCAGGACCAGGTTGAAAACTTTACATATTGCGGTGTGTACTTCTGGAGAGCCGTGTTTAATCATCTCTGGAAGAATTCCATCCATCCCGCTGGCTTTTTTACTTCACAGATCTTGAATTTTTTCTGCTACTTCTTGGGCTGTAATGGGTGTATCTAAAGGGTTTTGGAAATCCTTGATTTTTTCCTCCATTCATGTAGTCTTCTGATGATGTGTTCCTGTTCCCCAGTTAGCTCTTCTTTGGGAATGTCTTTGTACAGGCTCTTGAAGTAGTTGAGCCAGATGTTGCCATTTTGGATGTGGAGGTGTTTTTACTTGGATCCTGAGCCGATTTGACTCCAGGTTTCCCAGAAAGAGTTTTCCTGAAGAGCCTCTTCCAGTTGTTGAAGGTTTTGGGAGATGAGGTTTTGTTTTTTCTTTTTGAGGATTTGTTTATAGTTTTTCTGCAGGACACCATGTGTGATCCTCAGGTCAATGTTGTCAGGGTATCTGTGTTTTTTATTTGAGACTGTTCGTAGGTTGTTTCTTAGTGTTCTGCATTCTTTGTCATACCATTTATTGGGTTGTTTATTGGAGGATTTCTTGAAGTTTACTTTTTTAATGTTGGAGGTCTCTGCGATGGTGTGTAGTATGCTGTGGAGGTCCTTTGCTGCTTGGTTCACCCCCTGGGTACTTAGCTGATCTTTGATGTCGGGTCTGTTGATGACCTCTCTGTAGGCTATGGTAGAGTGTCTGGTCCATTTGAATGATGGTGGGAGGTTGTACAGTCCATTCTGATGGGGTTTTGAGGATGGTTTGTTTGAGGATTTAATATAAAGCAGTAGTTGGCTGTGGTCTGACAGGTGTGTTTGTGGGGTGACGGTGAAGGCGTTGATGTGAGTGGAGTTCATATCCGTGATTGCATAGTCGACCACACTGTTTCCTACATGGGAGCTTAATGTATACCTTCCCAGAGAGTCTCCCTTGGTGCGGCCATTAAGGATGTAAAGCCCGAGACTCCGAAAACAAATTCAGCAATTTTCTTCCACTCTTGTTGGTTGTATTGTCATAGCTGTTCCTTTGCACCTATATTGACTCCTGACAGTAGTTTGCGGCTCCCAAAATGTATGTGTTCCCATCTGAGGTCACATAGTCCTTTTCTCTTCCTGTCCTGGCATTGAGGTCTCCATAGAGAAGCACGTGTCCTAGGGACTGGAAGTGGGAGGCCTCACTCTGTACCACCTCATAGGTGTCTGTTTTGGAGTATGGAGACTCTGGTGGTGCAATGTAAGCTGCACATAGGAAGATGTCTGACTGAGAGGTGAGGATGGAGCTACTTATTTTTATCCAGATGTGGCTCTCTCCTTTCTTGATTGCTTTGATGTTCTCGCGTAATGTTTAAAAAATAATTATTTATTTTTCATCATTTAACCAGTTTCTTTTTTTCAACTTTTCATCTTATTGTTTACAAGTATTTTATGTTTTCTGGTGATATTTTTTCAAGTGTGTAGAGAAAACAAAAATAGAAAAGTATGTATCTACAATGTGTGGCGGAGGTACGTCAATATTTGTGAAAAAGGAAATGTATAGATAAATTGTATGCCGTGCATGTGAAACTATGTCAATAATTTAAAAATAAATAATTATGACTGTACGAAAGTGATAAAAACATTTATGATACACATTACTTATAGAAAAGTCCAATTGTGCATCAATGTAACACATGAAGACAGTCCGACACAGTACGCCTTGACATAACCTGTATCCAGATGCTTTCCGAAGCCAGAAACAAGTGATTATTCTATGAAATCCTAAACAGAAACCTGTCCTAAAAAAATGGTGTTTTGTTCTTCCTGGCTCCTAGCTTTCATACAAGAAACCTAAACTACACCAAATACAGTGAACGTATACCGGACATCCTGTAAGTTCCCTTTAAAGAACTGTGCAATTTTACGCTAGTCGAGGAAGCACTGCTATGATGAAAGAGACTTAAACCACTGGGTGTGTCGTGAAACAAGGGGCCGGATAGGAATTACAGCCTGTCAGGGCGCTGTATTCCTGCGTCTCAATGTTAATTAGCAGGCTGTGCCTAAAGAGCAATAAATCAAACCGGGGAGAGCTATGCAGGCAAAGCCACAGATTGAGTCTCGCCCTTCTGCTAGGATTTCCTGATACCTATAGAGCCATCCTCCACCTTCATGGCATGACGTCTCATTCAGGAATGCTTCTTATCTACACTATGCATGGATTATCATGCACACTCACTCAACCTGCTGCATGTAGTAGTTACCCTGGCCTACTTTTCAGCTTCCATAAAGGCGCAGGCCTCAATCACTGTCACACAGGAAGTAAGGACTTTCCTGTAACACACGTGGGATCCAAAAGCAGACACAAATTCCTATCTGATAATGTTAATAAAAGGATAGCTGGAGATACCTCAGTCCTTGGATGTCAAGCTTCACATGTCGACTGCCTACAAATCCCATAATTATTTTGAATGAAACAAATTGACAGAGAATCCAGGGAGTGACTAGCTCCGACCACCCCATGATACAATGCTCTGGAGCTGTCTAATCAAAGCCCCCCCCCCCTCATGTATCTGAGGTAATATCTGACAATTCTCCACCCCCATATTTACCAGGGGGAGCAAAAACACAAGTATATCGTATCAAAAAAGTTAAAAGGCGCACTACATAAAACACCTATACAGCCCCATCACCATGTACCTTCTGAACAGCAGACACCTATCTATACCCCCCCACGTGCTCAAAAAAGGTGCAACAGGCACAGATATAACCTAACCAGAGAAGCAACAGGCACCCGGAGACCACAAATATAACCAGAGACGTTGCAAGTGCACAGTGCCCCCCCACATACGGGACAAAGAATGGTCACAGCAAACTCTTATATAAGGTAGTCTGGTGCCCCCACGATGCAGGGAAAAAGTAGGCACTCCAACTACCTGATGAACAACAAGGCTCCCCCAATTACCCCATCATTCCATCTCCACACACAGGGCACCCCCCTCCTCTGGGTTATAGCCCCCCCTCCTCTGGGTTATATCCCCTCACACAATCAGCGCCCCCCCTCTCCTCTGGGTTATATCCCCTCACACAATCAGCGCCCCCCCCCTCCTCTGGGTTATATCCCCTCACACAATCAGCCCCCCTCATCCTCTGGGTTATATCCCCTCACACAATCAGCCCCCCCTCCTCCTCTGGGTTATATCCCCTCACACAATCAGCCCCCCCATCTCCTCTGGGTTATATCCCCCCCCCTCACACAATCAGCCCCCCTCCTCCTCCTCCTCTGGGTTATATCCCCCCCCTCACACAATCAGCCCCCCCCCTCCTCTGGGTTATATCCCCTCACACAATGAGCCCCCCCCCTCCTCTGGGTTATATCCTCACACAATCAGCCCCCCCTCCTCTGGGTTACATCCCCTCACACAATCAGCCCCCCCTCCTCTGGGTTATATCCCCTCACACAATCAGCCCCCCCCTCCTCCTCTGGGTTATATCCTCACACAATCAGCCCCCCCTCCTCTGGGTTATATCCCCTCACACAATCAGCCCCCCTCCTCCTCTGGGTTATATCCTCACACAATCAGCCCCCCTCCTCTGGGTTATATCCCCTCACACAATCACCCCCCCCCTCCTCTGGGTTATATCCTCACACAATCACCCCCCCCCTCCTCTGGGTTATATCCTCACACAATCAGCCCCCCTCCTCTGGGTTATATCCTTACACAATCAGCCCCCCCCCTCCTCTGGGTTATATCCCCTCACACAATCAGCCCCCCCTCCTCTGGGTTATATCCCTCACACAGTCAGCCCCCCCCTCCTCTGGGTTATATCCCCTCACACAATCAGCCCCCCCCCATCTCTGGGTTATATCCCCTCACACAATCAGCCCCCCCTCCTCCTCTGGGTTATATCCCCTCACACAATCAGCCCCCCTCCTCTGGGTTATATCCCCTCACACAATCAGCCCCCCCTCCTCCTCCTCTGGGTTATACCCCCCCTCACACAATCAGCCCCCCCCCTCCTCTGGGTTATATCCCCTCACACAATCAGCCCCCCCCCCTCCTCTGGGTTATATCCTCACACAATCAGCCCCCCCTCCTCTGGGTTATATCCCCTCACACAATCAGCCCCCCTCCTCCTCCTCCTCCTCTGGGTTATATCCCCCCCCTCACACAATCAGCCCCCCCCTCCTCTGGGTTATATCCCCTCACACAATCAGCCCCCCTCCTCTGGGTTATATCCTCACACAATCAGCCCCCCCTCCTCTGGGTTATATCCCCTCACACAATCAGCCCCCCCTCCTCCTCTGGGTTATATCCTCACACAATCAGCCCCCCCTCCTCTGGGTTATATCCCCTCACACAATCAGCCCCCCCTCCTCCTCTGGGTTATATCCCCACACAATCAGCCCCCCCCCCTCCTCTGGGTTATATCCCCACACAATCAGCCCCCCCCCTCCTCTGGGTTATATCCCCCCCCTCACACAATCAGCACCCCCCTCCTCTGGGTTATATCCCCTCACACAATCAGCCCCCCCCTCCTCTGGGTTATATCCCCCCCCTCACACAATCAGCCCCCCTCCTCTGGGTTATATCCTCACACACAATCAGCCCCCCCTCCTCTGGGTTATATCCCCCCCCTCACACAATCAGCCCCCCCCCCTCCTCTGGGTTATATCCTCACACACAATCAGCCCCCCCCTCCTCTGGGTTATATCCCCCCCCCTCACACAATCAGCCCCCCCCCTCCTCTGGGTTATATCCTCACACACAATCAGCCCCCGCCCTCCTCTGGGTTATATCCCCCCCCCTCACACAATCAGCCCCCCCCCTCCTCTGGGTTATATCCTCACACACAATCAGCCCCCGCCCTCCTCTGGGTTATATCCCCCCCCCTCACACAATCAGCCCCCCCCCTCCTCTGGGTTATATCCTCACACACAATCAGCCCCCCCCCTCCTCTGGGTTATATCCCCCCCCCTCACACAATCAGCCCCCCCCCTCCTCTGGGTTATATCCTCACACACAATCAGCCCCCCCCTCCTCTGGGTTATATCCTCACACACAATCAGCCCCCCCTCCTCTGGGTTATATCCTCACACACAATCAGCCCCCCCCTCCTCTGGGTTATATCCTCACACACACAGCCCCCTCCTCTGGGTTCTATTCGTCTCTCCTCCAGCCCCCTCTCTCCCCGGGGTTATATTCCCCTCACATCCAGCACCCCTCCTCCATTCCCGGGGTTTGCTTTTCACAGACCCGCCCCATGCTCGGTACCTGTTCCTTTGCTCGCTTCTCCACTTCCAACTCCCGGGCGAGCTGCTCCGACTTCTCCTCGGCAACGTCCGCATGTTGCTGCAGGACCTGAATCTTCCTCTTAACGGCCTCGATGCTAGTCATTCCCCCGCCGGACATCTCTCCCTCTATCTCACCCTGTGTCTCTCTGTGTCTGACTGACTGAGCCTCGCTTCCGGTCCCGCGCGCCCCTCACTTCCGGCTGCCACTCCCTGCCAGTCAGGAAGGCTTCCCGTGCATAGCCGCCACCTTGTGGCCGCGCGGCGCCAGGAGAACCAAGCCCACACACGCTGCGGCTGCGCGCGGCTAGTCACCAAACCGAGAGCTGCGGCGGCGGGTGCCATGGAAACTGCGTAACGTGCGGCAAAACAGCCTGCTGGGGAAAAAAGGGCCTGGACCTCCTGCTCAATCTGAGCCCCATTCATTTTCTCTCCTCGTCAACCACTTTTAGGGGTTCCTTCATATATTCAGGGTGTGTTGGTGTCTCTTTAGGGGTTCCTCCATATATTCAGGGTGTGTGGGTGTCTTTTAGGGGTTCCTTCATATATTCAGGGTGTGCGGGTGTCTTTTTAGGGGTTCCTCCATATATTCAGGGTGTGCGGGTGTCTTTTTAGGGGTTCCTCCATATATTCAGGGTGTGCGGGTGTCTTTTTAGGGGTTCCTCCATATATTCAGGGTGTGTGGGTGTGTTTTTAGGGGCTCCTCCATATATTCACGGTGTGCGGGTGTGTTTTTAGGGGCTCCTCCATATATTCAGGGTGTGCGGGTGTCTTTTTAGGGCTCTCCTCCTTATATATTCATGTGTGCGGGTGTGTTTTTAGGGGTTCCTCCATATATTCAGGGTGTGTGGGTGTCTTTTTAGGGGTTCCTCCATATAATCAGGGTGTGTGGTGTCTTTTTAGGGGCTCCTCCATATATTCAGGGTGTGTGGGTGTTTGTTAGGGGCTCCTCCATATATTCAGGGTGTGCGGTGTCTTGTTAGGGGCTCCTCCATATATTCAGGTGTGTGCGGTGTCTTTTTAGGGGATCCTCCATATATTCAGGGTGTGCGGGTGTCTTTTTAGGGGCTCCTCCATATATTCAGGGTGTGCGGGTGTCTTTTTAGGGGGCCTCCTCCATATTCAGGGTGTGTGGTGTCTTTTTAGGGACTCCTCCATATATTCAGGGTGGTGTGGTGTTTTTTAGGGGCTCCTCCATATATTCAGGGTGTGCAGGTGTCTTTAGGGGTTCCTCCATATATTGGTGTGTGGGTGTCTTTTTAGGGGCTCCTCCATATTTCAGGGTGTGCGGGTGTCTTTTTAGGGGTTCCTCCATATATTCAGGGTGTGCGGGTGTATTTTTAGGGGTTCCTCCATATATTCAGGGTGCGGGTGTCTTTTTAGGGGCTCCTCCATATATTCAGGGTGTGTGGGTGTGTTTTTAGGGGCTCCTCCATATATTCACGGTGTGCGGGTGTGTTTTTAGGGGCTCCTCCATATATTCAGGGTGTGCGGGTGTCTTTTTAGGGCTCCTCCATATATTCACGGTGTGCGGGTGTGTTTTTAGGGGTTCCTCCATATTTCAGGGTGTGTGGGTGTCTTTTTTAGGGGTTCCTCCATATAATCAGGGTGTGTGGTGTTTTTTAGGGGCTCCTCCATATATTCAGGGTGTGTGGGTGTCTTGTTAGGGGCTCCTCCATATATTCAGGGTGTGCGGGTGTCTTGTTAGGGGCTCCTCCATATATTCAGGGTGTGCGGGTGTCTTTTTAGGGGATCCTCCATATATTCAGGGTGTGTGGGTGTGTTTTTAGGGGCTCCTCCATATATTCACGGTGTGCGGGTGTGTTTTTAGGGGCTCCTCCATATATTCAGGGTGTGCGGGTGTCTTTTTAGGGGCTCCTCCATATATTCACGGTGTGCGGGTGTGTTTTTAGGGGTTCCTCCATATATTCAGGGTGTGTGGGTGTCTTTTTAGGGGTTCCTCCATATAATCAGGGTGTGTGGTGTCTTTTTAGGGGCTCCTCCATATATTCAGGGTGTGTGGGTGTCTTGTTAGGGGCTCCTCCATATATTCAGGGTGTGCGGGTGTCTTGTTAGGGGCTCCTCCATATATTCAGGGTGTGCGGGTGTCTTTTTAGGGGATCCTCCATATATTCAGGGTGTGCGGGTGTCTTTTTAGGGGCTCCTCCATATATTCAGGTGTGCGGTGTCTTTTTAGGGGCTCCTCCATATATTCAGGGTGTGTGGTGTCTTTTTAGGGACTCCTCCATATATTCAGGGTGTGTGGGTGTCTTTTTAGGGGCTCCTCCATATATTCAGGGTGTGCGGGTGTCTTTAGGGGTTCCTCCATATATTTGGGTGTGTGGGTGTCTTTTTAGGGGCTCCTCCATATATTCAGGGTGTGCGGGTGTCTTTTTAGGGGTTCCTCCATATATTCAGGGTGTGTGGTGTCTTTAGGGGCTCCTTCATATATTCAGGGTGTGCGGGTGTCTTTTGGGCTCCTCCATATATTCAGGGTGTGTGGGTGTGTTTTTAGGGGCTCCTCCATATATTCACGGTGTGCGGGTGTGTTTTTAGGGGCTCCTCCATATATTCAGGGTGTGCGGGTGTCTTTTTAGGGGCTCCTCCATATATTCACGGTGTGCGGGTGTGTTTTTAGGGGTTCCTCCATATATTCAGGGTGTGTGGGTGTCTTTTTAGGGGTTCCTCCATATAATCAGGGTGTGTGGTGTCTTTTTAGGGGCTCCTCCATATATTCAGGGTGTGTGGGTGTCTTGTTAGGGGCTCCTCCATATATTCAGGGTGTGCGGGTGTCTTGTTAGGGGCTCCTCCATATATTCAGGGTGTGCGGGTGTCTTTTTAGGGGATCCTCCATATATTCAGGGTGTGCGGGTGTCTTTTTAGGGGCTCCTCCATATATTCAGGGTGTGCGGGTGTCTTTTTAGGGGCTCCTCCATATATTCAGGGTGTGTGGTGTCTTTTTAGGGACTCCTCCATATATTCAGGGTGTGTGGGTGTCTTTTTAGGGGCTCCTCCATATATTCAGGGTGTGCGGGTGTCTTTAGGGGTTCCTCCATATATTCAGGGTGTGTGGGTGTCTTTTTAGGGGCTCCTCCATATATTCAGGGTGTGCGGGTGTCTTTTTAGGGGTTCCTCCATATATTCAGGGTGTGCGGGTGTCTTTAGGGGCTCCTCCATATATTCAGGGTGTGTGGTGTCTTTTTAGGGGCTCCTCCATATATTCAGGGTGTGCGGGTGTGTCTTTAGGGGTTCCTCCATATATTCAGGGTGTGTGGGTGTCTTTTTAGGGGCTCCTCCATATATTCAGGGTGTGTGGTGTCTTTTTAGGGGCTCCTCCATATATTCAGGGTGTGCGGGTGTCTTGTTAGGGGCTCCTCCATATATTCAGGGTGTGCGGGTGTATTTTTAGGGGTTCCTCCATATATTCAGGGTGTGCGGGTGTCTTTTTAGGGGCTCCTCCATATATTCAGGGTGTGTGGTGTCTTTTTAGGGACTCCTCCATATATTCAGGGTGTGCGGGTGTGTCTTTAGGGGTTCCTCCATATATTCAGGGTGTGTGGGTGTCTTTTTAGGGGCTCCTCCATATATTCAGGGTGTGTGGTGTCTTTTTAGGGGCTCCTCCATATATTCAGGGTGTGCGGGTGTCTTTAGGGGTTCCTCCATATATTCAGGGTGTGTGGGTGTCTTTTTAGGGGCTTCTCCATATATTCAGGGTGTGCGGGTGTCTTTTTAGGGGCTCCTCCATATATTCCGGGTGTCTGGGTGTCGCTTTAGGGGCTCCTCCATATAGTTGGGGTGTGTGGGTGTATTTTTAGAGGCTCCTCCATGTATTCAGGGTGTGTGGGTGTCTTTTTAGGGGCTGCAGAACCAGCACGCACAGGTGTTTTGTGACCATCACGTTTTACTAAACGGCTCACAGCCAGACGGCAAGAGAGCAGGTTTAGCCAGTGTCCATGTTATACCAGACCTTCATATTGGGTTCACTGTATTTTTACGGATTATTACCAGTGGATTTATTTAATAGATTTGTGTTTGCATGCTTTGAGGGTTTTGTTTTTGTGTGTCCTGGAGTTTGACACATGGTTGCCACCACAAATTGCTTGTGCCGCGAAGGTTATCAAAGAACCCGGATTATGCTTCAACTCGTGTGGATTAATATATAAGGACAACAAGGCTGATCCGTCTATTGGAGACCTGATGGAGCTGAAAAAGGTTGGGAGGCCACCCACAAGGACCTCTCAGAGCCGGGACTGAGGTTGGAGAATCTGTAAGTACCCCATAGGGGGAGTATGGGGACAGTAACGCTGCATACTGCGCTATGTGCCTCTCATGCTTTTGTTCACTCTACAGGGCATTGCCTTGATTTTATCGTCAACAATATACCCACCACGGAGAATCCTGTGGTTACACTGTAATTTCCTGGCCGATACCATCGCCATCTACTGGAATCTGTTTATTGAACTAATATATACCCATTGAATTGATACATATCTGTATTTATACCCATTTTTGGTCATAGACCATTTTTTTATACAATTGCCCTCTATACTTTGTTATGTATACCTCGTACATGTACACGAGCATTATGTGAACCTTGCTTTTTTTATGTGTATTATAGGGTTTCAAGGTTTATATCATTTTTTTATGATTTTTCCATGTATGACGCCTTAATTTTGCACTTTGCGCCAACAGATACACACTTCGTGTACCCGTGCCTGTTTTGGGAATATCCCCTTTTAGTATATGAAGCTTGGTTGCAGCCCCCAAATGCAATGCATATTACGTATCAATGTCACTGAGCGCTCAATGACACAGACTCTCCATGCTCAAGGGCGAACGGATAAACACTTTGAACTTTATGAATCTGATAAATGCGGCTGCCTGTGCCTGCTCATTCCGGTGTGTCTGCGACTGGCGAGTGTGTGGAGCATCGACTGTCTGAGCAAGTCTGTGAGTGGCAGTGTTACTTAAAGGACACTCAAGCCATATTACTATTGAAGCGTTTAAATGGTCATGTGTCAGGAGTGTCCTCCTTTCCAAACTGGCTGTCCCTGGCTGCAGAGACAGACCTCGAAGTAGTGAAATGCCTTATGCCCTGAAGGCTGTCAAGCAGAGGTCCATAGACAGCCTTTGGTGGTTGGGTGCAAGATTACATCAGCCAAGGGAACCAGTCATCCGTGATGCCTCTCAATTCATACACTGCTGATTAGATGTGTTTCTGCCCCAGCCTCTTACCCATTGTTCCTCCATCCCATGTCTCTTACCCCAATTTTTCTCTTTTCCAAGAATGCGCTACTGCCCAATCCCTCAAACAATCGTGCCTCTGTGTCCTATAACTCCCAGCAAGCCCTCCGCAGCCTTTAACGAGCGAGGCGCCTGCCGCAAGAATCCTATGCCGCTGCCTGCAGTGTCTGCTGATATCACCGCTAGTCCAACAACTGGTCAGAATGTATCGCACTGTCATGTTCATCGGTTAGGGTTTAGGTGGGAACCCAGTAGGATAACAGGAATAGTCGTAGCCAAGCCAAGGTTCAGGTATAATTCAGGTTCTTTAATGAAGGATAATTAGGATCTTTTAGGAAGGGATCAGGAGGAAGGTTGAGGAGCTTCTTGCTATGACCAATGCTGAGCAATTGTGAAGCAATGCCAGAGAGCGAACTCTGGCTTTATATAGTAGATGGGGTAGAGGTGGTCACGCCTTCACATCGGATGTCACCCCTCTCCTCTTCTATTGGAGGAAGGCCTGTGAGTCCTCTCCCTGATCTGCGCGAGTCAGCGGCTCCTCCCCTCTCCCCTCTCCTCCCCTCCACCAATCAAAGGAACGACCAGCTCCCGGGCGCCATCTTGCCCCGATCTCCCCGGCTGGCATTCCACGTGGTCCCCGGACGCGGCACCGCTGGTAAGCCACCGCATCACGCCAACCCCAGGACGCCACCGGAGGGGAAGGGTGTTCCAAATTCGAGAGTCAGGGTTTCCGAGACCCTGATGGCCCTGATGACCCTGAAGGAGCGACTCGCCAACCCGTGGATCACGAGGGGGTGCTCGAGGCCGGGCACTGACGGGAGCGGCATCCGGTGAGTCGTGACACACACATGCACACGTTCTCTGCCGGCCTTATCTATTTCTATGTTCTCTATGCATTGTGCTGGTGTATTTTTGCCTTGTTCTATTGTTTCCTGATATCCGTTACTGAGCCTTGGCTTGCCTCACTGTTTATCCTGCTTGTTGTCGTCCTCCTGATTTCTGGACCGTTTCTTCGACTATTCTTCTGGTCATTGCTTATTGGTACCGCGATTCAGTAAATATTTCCTGGTGCTACAACTGTGACCACTAGGGCCGGTGCTCCAAAAAGACAAGCTAGGCAACCGCCTAGAGCGCACTGCCACCTAGGGGCGCAGCCGGTCCCAACCCGGGTGTCCATTATTGTACCCGCTCCTCATTGTGCGGCTCGTGTAGTCGGCAGTGGTGGCTTGCAAAGCTGACATTGTTGGTTTGCAAAGCTGACATTGGCGGCTCGCGCACCCCCGCTAGCGGCGCAGAAGGTGGGCATCTTATGGTGAGGCACGTGCGCCACTAGAGGCAGATGAAAGAAAGGCACAGAAGAAAGAAAGATAAAAAGAGGAAAGAAAGAGGCACGAAAGATAGAATGAGGCAGAGGAAAGAAAGAGGCACAGACCGATTCCAGGCCCAACCAGCGTAGGGGTAAGATGGACACCGAACGACTGTGTGCAGCCCCTGTGCACAATGTGTGTGGTCCCCATCGCGTACAGTTTGTGTGTTCCCCCTCACATTTCAACAGTTAACAATTTTTTGGGGGGTGGGGGGGGCGTAAGTAGCTGGTCTTGCCTATGATGCAAAATAGTCTAGCACTGGCCCTGGACTGGCCACCTCCTGATTGTGACTATATATCCAGCCGGTCACCAGTGCTGGCATCGTACACGTTTGCTATTGTGCTGTTTGGGTTATGTCTTTCCTATGAGTGTTGGCATCCTTGACACTGTATCCCATCGCTCCCATCCACTGTGTTGCTTCCTCATCAACAGGGCTGCCACCAGAAGTCTTGGGGCCCCTTAACCACTTCAATGCTAAGGACGCGCTCAGCGCGTCCTCAGCATTGCCCCTGGTATGCGGAGGACGCGCTGAGCGCGTCCTCGCATTGGGGTCAGCGTTCGGCCGGGTTCCGGCCGATCGCTGGCCCCTCCGGTGCGGGCTGACATCCTGGATGTCAGCCCGGCATCCGGAGCAGTGGCCGCCATTGTTATGTGTCATCGCGCCCCCGCGATGACACATAATTCAGGCGCCCCCCCCGCATGTGCGGAGGAGGCGCCTGAAAGGGAGGGGGGGGAGGTCCTTCGGACCTCTCTCCCTCCCGATCGGCGGCTCACAGGGGCTTAACCCAGGCATCATTTGGAAGGGCACAGCCTGCCCTTCCAAATGATGCCTGGCATTAACCCCTGGGGAGCTGGATCGCAAATCGGCGCTGAAAAGCGCCGATTTGCGATCCTTCCCGGGAGCTGGCCGACATCTTGGATGTCGGCCAAGCTTCCGGGAACTCCCCCAGAGGACTGGCGTCATCGTGCGCAGCACGATGACGCCAGTCCTAGCATTAACCCCTAACTGCCACGAAGTGTGGAGATAGGGAGTTCCAATGAACTCCCTATCTCCCGATCCGTGGCAGTTAGGGGTTAAATTTTGATATCGTTGGATCGGCCAGAGCATGGCCGTTCCAACGATACCAAACATGAAAGTAAAAAAAAATGTAAAAAAAAAATAAAAAATAAAAATAAAAATAAAAAAAAATTAAAAAAAAAAATTAAAAAAAAAAAAAATAAACACTTTTTTTTTTTGTTTTTTGTTTTGTTAATGCAGCAATATTGTTCCCATTTCAATTATAATGTGAACAATAATGCTGCATTAACGATTTTTGTATGCGGTGCGTTTGTTAAAAATGGTGTCATTTTCCCCAAAAAAAAATGTAACGAGACCCCATCTCTAATTTTTTTAACAAGCGCACCCCATACAAAATATAACCGCAATTGCTCGCATGTTAAAATGTGGAAAAAAACACTTTACACGCTGTAAATTATTGAAAATACATATTTTATTGCATTTTTTGTTATAATATACAAACATGACATAACGTATACATATAATAATGACATATTATGAATCTACCGAGTCTGACGGAAAGAACGATATATAATATGTCGATGTCATATACTAAAATAAGCCTTCAAAACAGGTTTAAACATGATGCGCAAAACAGGTAAAAAATGACCTCAGCACAGGGGCGGGAAAAGCCTCAGCAGCGAAAGGGTTAATGAACCACTGGTCACCCCCCCTCCTTCCTTCAGCGTCCCATTTCAGTAAACTAATTAAACATTAAACATTGTGCCTCCTCTCCTGCTTACCTTATATCACAGGTAGTGGGCTAAATACATGGTGGTCCAGCAAGGGGATAAAATTTGTTCCCTGGTGGGAGAGCTTTTGGTCGGCACCTCCACTAATCGCTCCCTCAGTGAAGAGTCAGGGTGCTCTTACCGGCTCCAGAAGGCTGTGGCCCACAGGAAAATCTGTTGGTGTCACATTGGGTCAGTCCTGGCTGACCTGGAGGGATCCTTATGTCCTTTACACTTAGGCAAGCTGCGCAAAGTTTGGCAATGGCCAGGGCCCACTGGAGCCTCTGGGCCCCTAAACATTTCATGGGCTGTCAACCTCTTATGGCAGCCCTGCTCACCCGTTTTCTTCTGCCCCACCACACACATGCCATTGCTCATCTGTCCCATCCCTCTCAGCCCCATCGTGCCTCCTTCCTATTTTCCTTTGACTACTTCTCAGTTGTTACTCACATCTGCAGCTTTCTTCTCCGCTACTTCCAGCTTATCCTGGGCATCCTTTAAGGCTTCAGAGTATTTATCCAGCTCGTCTTCTATCCCCTTCAGCCTCTTCTGCATGGCAACCAGATCATCTTCTAGCTGCAAGCCAGGAGAGAGATCAGATGTTACTGCACACACATATACTGCCCTTTCGATTTGACCTATAGATATATCTATAAATTGGGATATTTTGTAGAAACTGACATTTTAGGGCAACATCGTCATATTTTGAAGATATTACACCACAGCCATTTTTTTTTTTTTACCAATGCAAGTGTGCCTGAGCTAAAATTTCAAATTCTCTTGGGATTCTACACTATTTCAATATTTCATGAAGAAATTAAAGATGCTTTTTGCTACATCACGCATGCCAAAGCCATGAGGAATGTTAAAAGGCAAAGTCTACTTGTCAACATCACTGAGCAGATGGGGAATATTAGTTTGCAACAATCTTGACATAATAGACTGATTCCAAGACGAAGAGGGAGAGGATTCAGTGTTAATTGTTAGACGGTATCATGAGAAATGTCATCTACAGATTGGCCACCACTGGTGCAAAGAAGACTAGGAAAATCGAGGAAGAGAAAAGGTGGTTGTGGGCCTTGGTTAGTTTGATCGCTTTGTCAGGAGGAAGATGGAGATTTCCTGATCATATATGTTTATAAGCAAACTTGACTGATAAGTTGGTGTTAACCTTGTGGAATGGACAGGAAGGGTATTGACAAGAGGTGGTGTCTCTTGAATGCTAGTCTGAAAGGTGAAATGATGTTTGGATTCTCATTGTTAATTTGGTAGATTGCTGAGGAGATGCACTGAAGGAGGTTTGGCAGAGAGTAGTCAACTATAGAATCATTGAAGGAGATGAGATGGTTAGAAGACATAGTTGGGCTTTTAGGAGTCTCAAAAGGACTAATGAAGGATGTGAGGTGAAGGTTAGTCACTGTGACAGATTGGCTCTGTATCTCTATCGTGATAGGTATAGACGTATCTACTTGTGTCTATGTATTTATATACCTGTACATACATATCTCCTCTACATAGGCATATTCATATCTGGGTCTGTCCATATCTGGGAAGTGCCCAGTTGGCCCAGCTGCCTAGTGCATCAATGCCTGAGTTTCTAGCCTGTTCAAAGGAAACAAGTAACAGGTCAGTGACCGTTTTCTCTGTGAAGCCATCGAAAGGTGTGAATAAAAGCAATAACCCATTTAGTGAACTGGAAAGTCCTGTGTCCTCTATTCACACCTTGGAGTCCTGGCTGCAGACACCGCTGCACCAAGGTATACGTGGTCCTGCATTTCAAAGAAGCAATCATCTCCTTTGATTACTAGAGACAAACTTTGGTAATCAAGTTAATGACGAAGCGCACTGAGCGTGCCCAGGAGAATGGAAGTCTGGGAAATGTAGTGCACGGGGGTAGAAAATAGGGGCTGTCCTCCAGAGGGACAATGCAGCCTATATATACCTGAGCCAAGCATGGGCTCAGGGCTTGTTTCTGTGGGGTCACCTAAGAACGTGAGAAACTGTGCCAGTCTTCAAATCTCCAGCCCCAGGGGTACACGGATGCTTCTGTTAGCTTACTGATGTGAGTTTAGTCTGTGGGTTTAATCCTGTTTCATTTATTTGCTGTTTGTGTGTTATTAATGAATATTATATCTAGGGATGCACCGATACCACTATTTTAAGACCGATACGAGTACCGATACTTTTTTATTCAATGTCATGTGACGCTTTCCAATAAGAACAGACCTCATATAAAAATGCCCCCAGCTCACATGTATATATCTCCCCCGAGAGAATATATATATATATACATACAGAATGCCCCAAAGCTCATGGATATTGCCCCCAGCTCATGGATATTGCCCCCAGCTCATGGGTAATGCCCCCAGCACATGGATACTGCCCCCAGCACATGGATACTGCCCCCAGCACATGGATACTGCCCCCAGCACATGGATACTGCCCCCCAGCTCATGGATACTGCCCCCCAGCTCATGGATACTGCCCCCCAGCTCATGGATATTGCCCCCAGCTCATGGATACTGCCCCCCAGCTCATGGATATTGCCCCCCCTCATGGATATTGCCCCCCCTCATGGATATTGCCCCCCCCTCATGGATATTGCCCCCCCTCATGGATATTGCCCCCCCCTCATGGATATTGCCCCCCCCTCATGGATATTGCCCCCCCCCTCATGGATATTGCCCCCCCCCTCATGGATATTTTCCCCCAAGCTCTCATGGATATATGCCCAGCTCATGGATATTGCCCCCCAGCTCAAACCCCAGACCAGACATGGGGCGGCTGTTCGATTGCTCTATCTGCATTCGGACAGCCGCCCCTGGAGCTCTCCGGCATACTTACCTTCCTGAGCGATGCAGACAAAGTCTTTGCGTGTGCGCTCGTTGAAGGACCCCAGCCGCGATCACGTGGGACTCCCACGTGATCGCGGCTGTGGTTCTTCAACGTGCGGAAGCGTGGAAACTTTCCCGGTGCCGCTCAGGAAGGTAAGTATGCCGGAGAGCTCCAGGGGCGGCTGTGCGAATGCCGATAGAGCATTCGAACAGCCGCCCAAGCCCCTCGGATGCCGGCAAGCCGGCTCAATGCCAGCTTCTGGTATCAGGGGAAAATATCAGGGGTACTGCACGAGTACCGAGTACTCCTGCAGTACCTGGTATCGGCACCGATATCGATACTAGTATCGGTGCAACCCTAATTATATCCATATATTTTCTGTAACCCTAAATGCACTGTGATGTACATAATTTTTGTTATCATAATAAATACATCTTCTTAAGCTCTGCTCTGACTGATCCGATCCACGTTAACTGAAGGGACTGGATTATTGTTTTTTTGTCTTAAACTCGAGTATCTCCTAAATTGTGAGTTGTGGTGGCTGGGGACGGTTGGGTAAGCGCGCGGGATTGTTGTCCGCGTAGTCATTATTTGGGTCTAGGATAGACAGGTAGTGAGTTACTTAACCCTTCGTCTTTCGTAGTGCGCGCGTAGTTGTCGTGACTGTCACCATTGGTCTTATAGGATGCTCATAAGGAGCACTGAAGGAGATGGAGTGAAAAGTAATCATTGTTGATGTTTTAGGATGTTAAGAGGGAATATAGATGGAGGTGTGATAGAGAAGAGTCAATGATGGTCTTATAGGTGTAACGGGCGCTATAGCGCTCACACTGGAGTAGCGTGGTTGGGATCGTAATGGATAGATTTATCTGATACCAGGTTACAGAGCAGAATGTGTTAATTGACCTGATCTCCCTAGCCAGGGAGTATAATGACAAGCCTGAGTAGCACCTAAGCTCAAATGGTTTCAAGACCAAAAGATCGCTTAGTGCAAACACATAAACTTCAGTCAACTGTAAACATAACCTGGATACAGGAATATAGTTATCTGCACAGCGGTTTATACACTGAGTATTGATGCGGTTTATGAATTGTGCAGACTGCAGGGCAGTCACACAATCAGCAGACTTAATGGTTTTGTAGCAACTGAACAGGGCAGAATTCAAACCGCTGGTAAATTCCCCTGATCCCCTTGCACGGCAGATAGTAACACAATCAGATGCTTTGTGATTAGGACTTAAACCTGACCATGAACTCAACTGCGGCCAAAAGCGAGATGTGGGTTTGCCAAGGTGACGGGCAGACCCCCAACCAAGACACATGCGGTGAAACATAAAACCGCTATATAAAACACCAACTGGGAATCAGCAAATAGAATGGTCAAAACGAAAAGCCGGGTCGAAAACGTGAGCAGGATCCTCAGACAGAAACGGGTTGGCAACTGGTAAATCAAAGCACAATAAATCAAGCGATGCGGGAACTAAACTCCACGTCAGGGCACTGAGCAATCTCTCGTGCCCTGCTTTAAACCCGATGGCTTCTCGTGACCACGCCAGGCCCCGCCCCCTCAGACGCCGATCGGCCATCACCAAGTGCTGGCACCCGATCAACCAGCGACCCAGAATTATGTCTAGACCCCCATGCAGGTCTTATAGTATGGAGTATCAGTGAGAGAGGTGGTGTAGAGGACAGAGCATCAGGATACGCATTAAAGTAGGCGAAGAGTCACTAGGTTATGTCCTGTTGAGTTAGGCAGACGAAATGGTAAGGAGATCCATTGAAGATAGTATTGGTCAATGTTGCTCATATTGGATGTTAAGGAAGAACATTGAGGTGGTTGAGATAAAAAGTGCTCAGTGCTAGCCTGATGGAATGGTCAGGATGGACATTTTGAGATGTTAGGTGGACATTGGTTAGAGTTAGCTTGAGACAACGGTCAGGAGGGGAAAACGTAATGAACTAAAACAGAGGTTGTAGTAATCCGATAAAAACATCCGAATGATCATTATGGTAGGTAAATGTAAATAGCAACACTGCCAGAGGAGGTCAACTGGTTTGGCCAACGTCCGCCTGATGAAATGGTCAGGAAGAACATTGAGAGAAGGGAGTTGGACTGATAGGATGGTAAAAAAAGCACTTATTGAGGTGGGCACAAGTCAACATTAGCGAGGTGATTCTGGATTGACCAGGGAAATTGACCATTTTTTATCTATTATAACAAAGTCAGACATTGAGCAATAGGAGGTCAAGACTGATCAATATTAGTCAGGGAGAATGATCTGAAAGATCTGGGAGAGTTACGGTGGAGACTGGTTAGTAGGAGGCTAATAAGATCGTTCCTCAAGAAACATCAAGAGGTGTGAGGTGGGGAATGGTTGGTGTTGGTTACTTTGATGAAATATCAAGGTATAACCCTCATATGGAAACTAAGAAAATAATATTTCTGAGGGTTAAGATAGAAAGGGATGAAGATGAATATATGAGGTTCTGTGTCGCGAATTGGATGGAGCAAACACATGAGAACAGGAGAGGTGTAAGAGAAGGTGAGATGAGGCTTTGGTAATTGATGGATTGATACAAAACAAGCTAACATGTGACACAGGGTCAGATGAGAAGCAAGGAGTATGTTCTAATTTACTGTATATCGCCAGTTGTGGCATTTTAAGCAAAGACGATGACCACCAGGAGTGGGGCACCACTCAAAAACCACTCTGCAAGTGTTTAGTAACCTCTTGTGTTAGTGAGAAAGGATTCTTTTGATAGTTATCCAGTGTCCTGGCTAGTGCAGGCATGAATGTCTTACAGGGTGTGGATGTTACGTGGACATTGGCCCAAAGCACACTCCTGGATAAGCACTTCTTCTGGGGGAAAAAGCTGTGAACCTGGGGGAGACTCTCCAAACCGAGCTCTTTTGTAAAGGGTTATTTAGTAAGTGGAAGCATTTTATAAAACGTTGCAAGGGAATTGTAAATTTTAGGTCCGCGTGATCAAGACTGTAACATTTCAATATTCTGGGAACCCAGGACATACTTGAAAACGAGAGAAATCTCAATGTATCCTTCCTGGTAAAATCCATTATAAATAAATAAACAAATAAGACAACGATTACCAAAGTTGGAAAAAATTGCCATTTTCCGACCACTTCCGCCTTCACACACGAAGACAGACGAAAATGGGGGAAAAATAATCCAAATAAATTGATTAATATCTGTCAAATCACCACTGTAGTTTTATAATTACCTCACTCCTATTATTCTCAAAAGTCACAATTTTAAAATCGATATTTCCCTTTAAAAATAATGCCACTCGTTTTTTTTTCTTTGCAGAAATCTGTGTGTATTTAATCTGCCTCTGAATTCTTACAAAAATATTCCAGGGATTGATGTTTCATTTCAGGAACAGAACAGTTTTCTAGGATTCAACACAGAGATTAATGATTGTGCGCGTTCGCCATATCACAAATTGAACAATTCGATACAATAAACATAGCAGTTATATGCACTCACTAAGCACCATGTTAACGACTCTACTCATTCACCTTAGCGTTGTGGTGAGGTATATAATGTGGTGTTATGTTATAGTATATTACACATTAAAATTGGTGTTAAATTAGTATCTATATACATTCCCAGCGACGCTATAGAAGTGACTATAGGCACCACAGTGCTATATTATCGATTTTACATATTCACCCTGGTGCAATATTTTTACACATCCACTATAGCACTACATTAGTGATATTTAATTTTCACCATACCACTAAATTAGTGATTTTATATGATCACGTTGACCGTCACTATTTTAGTGAGTCTGCAGGGTCACCATAGTACTATTAGTGATTTCTTTGGTCACCTTGACACAATATTAGTGGTGATTTTACACCTTCTCCTTAACACTTTATTAGCAGGTTTACACATTCACCATAGCAGTGTGATAGTGATTTTATAAGGTCACCCTGACTGTATATTTGTCATTTTGCACATTCACCATAGCTGTATATTAGTGACTTTTTTCCACTTTCACTGTAGACCTATATTAGTAATTTCACACTCTCCCCATAACACTTTATTTGTAAATTCATGCATTGACTATAACACTGTATTAGTGACTTTTCTGTACTTTCCCCATAGCCCTGTAATAGTGATTTTACACTCTCACCATAGCACTATAGAAGTGTCTATACATGGTCACCATAGCAATATGTTAGTGATTGTGTAAGTCCACACATTCACCATAGAAGGTGTTAGTAAGTAACACTTTTGTAATAAATTGCCATTTTAGGTCACGGTTTGCGTAGTTTTCAGCCAGAAAAGAGACAGGCCGTGTTTATTCCTATGTACCGGCTGGGTACCGCAGGAATTCCAGCCCTCTGTTGCAGCTCGCCGGTGTCAGACCTTTCCCACATGGACATTTCGGAAGCCCTACCTGTTTGCTCTTCTCCTCCACCTGTTTCCTTTCAGTCTCAGCTTGCTCTGCCCGTTCCAGATCATTCTCCTTGTCCAACTTCAGCATCTGCATCTTCTTCTTGATGGCCTCCATGGCGTCTGTCACTGGTGCTTAGGGTGACTTTGAAGCAAGTATTCACAAGACTGTTAAAGTTGTGGGTTGCTTGGGAGCTCCTGAGGGGTGCCAGTGGACCTTTTATTAGTTTTTTTGTTAACCCAATAGGGGAATGGAGGGCAATTAAGTTTGCCTTAAGGTTTATGATGGTGTTTTATGGATGATGGGACTTAAAGATGGCAGACTCCAAGAAAAATAAGGCTGCCTCAATGGTGGCACGCTTGGCAAGATTTATAAGTGTGCCTTAAAAAGATGGTGCGTATAAAGGGGTCCTAAAATTAGGGACTTTTGCGGGTGCTCTGCAGATGAGGGTCTTCAAAACGACGAGCAAGAACGCAGTCAGTATCGGGGATGTCTCTCCTCACGTGCCGTTGCTCAAGTTCTCCGCACCCTCCTGGGTTTCATCCCAAATTTAAACACCTGTCCTTGGGTGATCCATGGACCCTCCCTCTTGTTCTGTCCCCCCCCCCCCGCTCTCACTGCATTGTTATGTTGGAATGAGGGGTTCAGAGATAAGAGGAGATCCATATTAGGACTCCTATGGACAGCTGGCATCTGAATATAAAGGCTTGGTATGAGGGATGTGGTGATTTGGTTACAACGTGAGTCTGAAGTTATGTCATCAAGTCTTTTGTATTCCCCGCTCCCTAAATATATCGCCATTATAGCCCTTCCCCCAGCATCGCCATGATATCAGAGGAGATATAAAAAGAACAGAAATCAGGAGAAGCGTGCAAAAGTGTCACCGGGACAAACCATGAATGGGGCACTATTCACACACAAAAACCATAGAGCTAGATCAACGGTGTCACTCGTAAAAAGAAACATAACAAAAAAAAACCACAAGATTATCACAGTGTCACATTTCATAGTTTTATTTGGTTGAGAAAGTCCGCCATCCATTAAAACAAGGGACGAGTCACATTCTCCATTGCCCCACTTTCTTACCTCCCAATGCTGGAACATCTGGAGATGATCCCGAAGGTTCCTTGTCCCCAGATGATAGACATGACTTGGAGTAAAGGACAAAGGACATTTTATTGACATAAATGGCCCAGATAGGTTGGGACGTCGTCTAAAATGACTGCAAACAGAATTGTCTCCCGCTACAGTCTCTAAAACGCAAGTTGTCCCTCTTCGGTCAGTCGGAATGTCGAGCGGCATTATAAACATGTGAAAATATTCGCTGTGTCGGCTACGGCCAAAATCCATTAGAGAGTGGTCGGACCAGCCAGAGCTCTGGTCATTAATGGGACACTCTACTCATCCTGTCCGCTTTATTGTTTTAACCCCTTAAGGACCAAGGGTCTTTAAAGTCAATGCATTTATGACGTAAATGTTACGGTCCTTAAGGGGTTAAAGTGGTCAGGATGTGAGGAGTGCTCCCCCTCCCTTCCGCACCGATCAGATGAAAATGCTGGGTAAAGTGGGAGGAGTGTCCTCCACCCCACCCAGTGTTACCATCAGCCGGGATTTTGAGTTTCCTGGTTGCTGGTCACCAGATGGGTCACTAGTGGTGTCAGCATGCAGAGTATGCTGACGTCACCCTCTCTGAGGGTGTCCTCAATAGCGCTCGGTCTCAGAGAGGCAACCGATGGATCCATCTGTGCATGCGCGTGCAGCTCTGATCCACCGTTCTGCGCAGGCGCTATGGAACTTGTGTACATAAAGTCAGCAAATTCCCAAGCGTTGCGCGATTTACGGCTCCTATGCTACGCAAGTTGTGTAGGAGCACAAATATGTAACAAATAGGGTTGCACCGATACCGATACTAGTATCGGTATCGGTGCCGATACCGGGTACTGCAGGAGTACTTGGTACTTGTGCAGTACCCCTCGATATTTTTCCCGATACCGGAAGCTGGCATTGAGCCGGCTTGCCGGTATCCGAGGGGCTGGGGTGGCTGTCCGAATGCTCTATCAGAATGACAGGCCCTGCAGCTGCTCTCCGCGATACTTACCTTCCTGGGCGACGCCGGGAAAGTCTTCGCGCGTTGCGCTCGTTGGAAGGACCCCTGCCGCGATCACGTGGGACCATGTGATCGCGGCTGGGGTCCTTCTAACGAGAGCACGCGCAGAAGCTTTCCCGGCGTCGCTCAGGAAGGTAAGTATGAATGCGGTGAGCAGCTGCAGTGCCTGTCCGAATGCCGATAGAGCATTCGGACAGGCACCTGGAGCTCTCCGCGATACTTACCTTCCTGGGCGACGCCGGGAAAGTTTCCCCGCGTGCGCTCGTTGGAAGGACCCCAGCCGCGATCACATGGTCCCACGTGATCGCGGCTGGGGTCCTTCCTACGAGCGCAACGCGCAAAGACTTTCCCGGCGTCGCCCAGAAAAGGTAAGTATCGCGGAGAGCTCCAGGTGAGCTGGGGGGGGGGAATCCATGTGCTGGGGGCATATCCCATGAGCTGGGGGCATATCCCATGAGCTGGGGGCATATCCCATGAGCTGGGGGGCAGTATCCATGAGCTGGGGGGCAGTATCCATGAGCTGGGGGGCAGTATCCATGAGCTGGGGGGCAGTATCCATGAGCTGGGGGCATTTTTATATGAGGTCTGTTCTTATTGGAAAGCGTCACATGACATAAAAAAAGTATCGGTACTCGGTATCGGTGAGTACTTGAAGAAAAGTATCGGTACTCGGTCTTAAAAATGTGGTATCGGTGCATCCCTAGTAAGAAAGCTGTAAGGACTTCCAGGTTCAGGACTCCCTGAGCCGAAGAAGAGGAGCCGCGTTTTTGCGAGTGAGAAAAGGTGAGTAAAATCACCGAAAACAAAAAAATAACTAGGCGTGTGCTGTCAGCAGCATCTGCCCTATTAGTTAAGGGCAAAAAGGGGGCTCTATTTTTAATAGCGTATCCCTTTAAACTGTCGTGGGAGTACCCTCAAAGGCTTGCTGCAGGGACACAGTACCAGGGAACACATAAAAGAGATTTTCCGCCGGTAATCTACTTAATTACTTCATTAAAAGATAACTTGAGAAAGATGGAAAGCCGCTCCTGTTGGCTGCCCTTCAAAGGATGCAATTTTAGAACGGAGGCAAGCAGGCGGTTTGTACAGCGCTACAGAACATGTCAAAGCCTTGCAAGTTCATCATTCATTATAGCTCTACTCAGCGATGCAATTATAAAGCTAAATGTAAAAATCTGCCCAAAAACAGACTAATCTCCAAACTACGAGCTAGATTCCAAGGCCGGTGTAACCGTAACCAGAGCTGTTGTAAACTTTACCAGCTCCATAGACGTCAGAGGTTCTGATAAGTTTGCATCCTCTCAGGTTAAAGGGAGGGATACTCTAGGCAACATGACCACCTAAGCTTTTTTAGGTGGTCATGATGCCCAGAGTATCCTGCCCTCTGTCCCCCCTCCCTCCGCTCAGCCGATCAGCTGAAAATGCTGAAAACAGCTGAGAGAGGCGGAGGAGTTTACTCCGCCCTCCCAGCTGTCAGTCAGTAGAGCGGGAATCATATTTCCCGCTTCTGCCGACTTTTGCCGAGTAGGAGACGTCATCGCGCTATCAGCACGATGACGTCTCCAACTCACCGCAGTAGCTGGCGGCAGCGGCTGAGGGTTAGTGTTGCGTGCATCCTCTTGCGCGCAACACTAATCCTCAGAGGGAGCCGGGAGGAAGCCTGCCGATTGGCTGGCTTACGTGAGAGGCGCGCATGCGCGCTTCTCACGTAAACCAGAAGGCAAGAAGGACGGGAGTGGAAGAGGAGGGAGGGGAGTATGGAAAAAAAAAAGACACCGCTGGAAACAAGAGGATTTTAGGGTAAGTATTACAGTTACAAAAAACCCCCCAAAAAAACTAACGATTTATTAAGGAGTAGGGATAGATTAAGATTAAAAAACGGGGGGGGGGGGGTGATTTTTTTATTAGAGTGTTCCTTTAAATTTCCACCTGACTTGGAATCTCTAAGGACCCGACCTCCCCAAAAAGGAATTTGAACGTAACCAGGTGTTTAATGACTTTGGTAACTGTATCAAAGACAACAGAGTTCCTAAATTTACCAGAACTCTGGTTACATTTACACTGACTTGTAATATCGACGTGGGGGGGGGGGGAACATATTCTTAAACAGGGATTAAATATGTCCTTTGGTTATGGAAAAAAACTATATTCCAAGCCTGGTGTAAATTTAACCAGAGCTCTGTGGTTTCCAGATTGGCCGTGTTTTTCTGGACGCATATAATTTATTCATGCTGATGGGCAGTGCATGAAAAATGCCACCCTGCAGCATGTAGGTAAGAAATCAAACCGGAATCCCAGGTGGCCTGCCTTGATTTCCTTTTTGTAGCATATGAATTATATATGTTGCAGGGCAGCACTTTTCCCTGTGCTCCCCCTCTGCATGAACTATTAATGTGTCCAGGAAAACATGGCCGACCTGGCGATCCTACGAGCACTCTGGTAAACTGATTAACGCCATAGACTGTAACGGCTGTGACAATTCTAGAAGAGCTCTGGTTATGTGCTGTACAACACACTTGGAATACAGCCCAAAGTGATTTCTCATAGATGTACAAGCCCTGGACTGATCACGTAGATTCCATTGTTCTTCTGGCCTTTTCACAGCGTAGCCTGGAGCCCAGAATAAGTAAGTGATGGGTCAAAAGACTTTTTGTCTCCTGCAGGCCTTCAGCTACGACATAAAAAAGAGATAATAGGTCAGACGATAACAGATGTAAAATAATTTCATTATTAGTCATTATTTTTAATAAACCTGAAGAGACTCTGTTTAACTGTACATTTAATGTGCTTTTACAACGTTCTGTCAATAAATATTATATAATAGATATATACGGGCTGTCCATGAGTGTTTTATGTATAAATATACTGTATATCTGTGTAGTAGTATATACACATGTATATAATTTCAGGCTCCATTTGCATGTCCTACCCAGAATTCACTGCTACATATGGGAAATGTAAAAAAATGAGCTCTGAGGGGATAGAAAGTGTGTGTATATATATATATATATATATATATATATATATTAAAAGTGTGTGTGTATGAATATATATATTAGTATAAGTGTTTATCAAAATTACTATGTACAGTACTTACTGCTTATGTATAATATATAGTATAGAGCAATTAATTAGTGTATAGCTTATGTATGTATTATTATTCTAGTGTTGTATGGATATATATATATAGATCACGAGTATAGCAGTACGTAGTGAAACCTTTTTTTATTGGACTAACATTACATTGAAAAGACAAGCTTTCAAGAGTGTAACCTCTCTTCCTCAGGTCTGGACGCTTTACTGAGCAATATCTTAGAATTGAACATTAAGATCGGCGTCAGACGAACGCAGTGATCACGTCCGTGTTGCCGCACAGTTTAACGTCCGTCGTGGCATAGAATCATGAGCATTAGAGACCCACACGCCAAGTGCGTCCGCACCGAACTGCACACGCACAATGCACGTGGCAAACGGACGCAAGTTAGGCAAGAACGTAAATCCGTTAGACGGACGCCCTGAGTGCACCACATCTGCGTAGCGTTCTGTGTGAGTGATGGGGAGATGTCAGACGCAGCGCATTTGCAACGTCCAGCACCTTGACGCACACAATGGCTTTTCATATCCTTTTTCATATTAATTTTGTTTCCCTTATTTCCCTTTTTTTTTTTTTTTTCTACGTCCATCATAAAAAATGGACCGTCTGGTGTCTACAGTATCTTCCGACAGAATGTCCGTCCGTTGTGCACGCGCTGCGTTCGTCTGACCCTAGCCTAGGCGCACATGGGGGGGGGGGTTAGATGTCATAAATAGTGAGAATCAAATGGTGTGGTCAAAATGTTAATTTCTCTATTGCTCAGTGTAGCATCCAGACCTGAAGAGAGGATACACTCTCGAAAGCTTGTCTTTTAAATGTAATGCTAGTCCAATAAAAAAAAGTATCACTACAGACTGCTATACTCGTGATTTTGGTATCTGGACTAACCCGGCCTATCATATATTTTATATAATGTTCGCAATATGGGACGCACTCCAGGACTCACAAATAAAAACAAAAATCTTTATTGGTACGTTTACATATCAATCCGACTTTTCGGCTGATAAAGGCTCAGTGAGATCCGAAACCTCGGATTAATATGTAAACGTACCAGTAAAGTTTTTTTGTTTTTATTTGTGAGTCCTGGAGTGGATCCCATATTGCGAACTTGTAGAGATCTTTTGGGAATTTTTTGCACCAGGCAAGTACCTTTTTGTATAGGTGAGTGCTGTACCCAGTGGAGTGTGTGTGTGTGTATATATATATATGTGTTTACAGTATAGAGAGATACATTAATGTATAGTGTACATATAGAAGTATGAGTGTGTGTCTATATATATATTTATAACTAGTTTATACATTTGAGTATATATATGTGTATATACATACATACATACGGCCTCATGGGGCTAACCCTTTTTTCCATCATCATTTTCTGTTAAAATATGTCTCCTCCCCTTGTATTTCAGTGAATGTCCTGTGAATAATAAGCACATGGTCCCATTGCACATTATAGCCCCTTTTTTGTAATGTCTGGGGGTCCGGTCCTCTGTTCCCCTCCTCAGATCACGCTGCAGCTGGCGTTCCTGGTCCCCAGGAGCCCGTCGGGTTGGGATATTTAGCGTGGTTCTGGTGTCAGTCGGCACCTGCTGGCTGTCGGTTTTAAGAAAGGGATTATCATGTCCCAAAGCGTCCTCTCAAAGCCTCTTCTATTGTTACAGATGGATTCACGAGTTGGCATGGGACGGGCGGGGAGCTGCTGCGCCATTATCTGAGGTTACAGGAAAATTATTTATAATTTATGTCGTGACGGGGATATTAAAGGCGCATGGATAGGGAGAGAGCTTGTGTGCACGTCACATGTGAGGCGGACCACAGATCTACAAAGATTTGTTAAATCATGGAAATATCAATAAAAATGTGTGTGTATATATTACACATATGACGGGTAAGACAGAACTCCCTGTATAAGAAATAGCCAGGTAAGACCGTCCTCTCTGTATAAGGAGTATAATAACCAGGTAAGACAGGCCTCTCTGTATAAGGAGTATAATAGCCAGGTAAGACAGGTCTCTCTGTATAAGGAGTATAATAGCCAGGTAAGACCGTCCTCTCTGTATAAGGAGTATAATAGCCAGGTAAGACAGGCCTCTCTGTATAAGGAGTATAATAGCCAGGTAAGACCGTCCTCTCTGTATAAGGAGTATAATAGCCAGGTAAGACAGGTCTCTCTGTATAAGGAGTATAAGAAATAGCCAGGTAAGACAGGTCTCTCTGTATAAGGAGTATAATAGCCAGGTAAGACAGGCCTCTCTGTATAAGGAGGATAAGAAATAGCCAGGTAAGATAAGACAGGCCTCTCTGTATAAGGCGTATAATAGCCAGGTAAGACAGGTCTCTCTGTATAAGGAGATAATAGCCAGGTAAGACAGGCCTCTCTGTATAGTGAGTGCAGGAGTTAGGCAGACAGGCTGGGTCTCTCTGTATAGTGAGTGCAGGAGTTAGGCAGACAGGCTGGGGCTCTCTGTATAGGGAGTGCAGGAGTTTGGCAGACAGGCTGGGTCTCTCTGTATAGGGAGAGCAGGAGTTAGGCAGACAGGCTGGGTCTCTCTGTATAGGGAGAGCAGGAGTTAGGCAGACAGGCTGGGTCTCTCTGTATAGGGAGTGCAGGAGTTTGGCAGACAGGCTGGGTCTCTAACTCCTGCACTCCCTATACAGACAGGCTGGGTCTCTCTGTATAGGGAGTGCAGGAGTTAGGCAGACAGGCAGGGTCTCTCTGTATAGGGAGTGCAGGAGTTAGGCAAACATGATTGCTCCTTCCTGAAGAATACCGACTGGGTGGAGTAGAGGTAACATCACTGCTCTGCGTGGAGACACGGGTTCAATCCCAGCAAGAGCACCTCTCCAGTAAATGTCCTTGCGCAAGACACCTAACGGTACATACTCGCCACCCAGGACATACTGAAAACCAGAGAAATCTTAATGTATCCTTCCTGGTAAAATACTTTATCCAAAAAAATAAATGAGTAAATAGTTTCATGTAGAGCGAGCCAGGCGCTGTAGCAATATGTATGATATTTAGTCGATTTTCAGTAAAACAACCTAATATCAAACATATCAGACAGAACCGAGGCAGGACTGTATCTCCAGGTGACGGCACACAGACATGCAGCTTGTTCACCTATCGGCATCACATTCCTTCCATGCTGCGTATGCGTTTGGTCGTCGGTCAGGGTTAGGTACATTTATACAGACAACAGTCCATGTAAATTCTATTAACTTTTTAAATCAACCCGTGCATTTTCTATGAACCTTCACAATGTATCTAGATGGCAAGCTCTGTGGGTAAAATCATTTGTTTCTTTCTGTTTCATGCCGTTATCTCTCAGATGTTCTGGTTAGAATATCTCCATGCAGGCAGCTTTTGGTTTTAGATGTTTGCGTTGGTCATTTTGTAGCCCATGGTGTGAAAACGTTTCATACTATACATGTGCTCATTGATTTTTTTTTGGCGATTTTATTTGTGTTCACCATTTTTCCAGAGCCTGCACAGTTTCTTTCATAAGACAAAAGCACTATTTCTGTCCTTCTCTTTTAATCTAGCTGTCTAGTGTCACAGTTACTGGAGCGAAGACCGCACACACAGACATGGACACACAGAAAGACAACAGCCACAAAAGAAAAACGGCAATCAGGCAGAGACTGATGCAACAGAAACACAGACAAAAATAGAGAGAAAACTCACACAGAGAGAATCAAAGAAGTAGCAGTCACAAAGACAGAGACAACAGTCACAAAACAAGAGACAGAGAATCAGCAGTCACCCTAGCAGAGGCAGAGAATCCGCAGTCACACAAGCAGAGACAGAATCAGCGGTCACACAAGCAGAGACAGAATTAACAGTCATACAAGCACAGAGAATCAGCAGTCACTCAAGCAGAGACCGAATCAGCAGTCACTCAGAGACAGAATCAGCGGTCACACAAGCAGAGACAGAATCAGCGGTCACACAAGCAGAGACAGAATCAGCAGTCACTCAAGCAGAGACCGAATCAGCAGTCACTCAAGCAGAGACAGAATCAGCGGTCACACAAGCAGAGACAGAATCAGCGGTCACACAAGCAGAGACAGAATCAGCGGTCACACAAGCAGAGACAGAATCAGCGGTCACACAAGCAGAGACAGAATCAGCGGTCATACAAGCACAGATAATCAGCAGTCATACAAGCAGAAACAGAATTAATCATCATACAAGCAGACACAGAGAATCAGCAGTCACACAAGCAGACACAGAGAATCGGCAGTCACACAAGCAGAGACAGAATCGGCAGTCACACAAGCAGAGACAGAATCGGCAGTCACACAAGCAGAGACAGAATCGGCAGTCACACAAGCAGAGACAGAATCGGCAGTCACACAAGCAGAGACAGAATCGGCAGTCACACAAGCAGAGACAGAATCGGCAGTCACACAAGCAGAGACAGAATCGGCAGTCACACAAGCAGAGACAGAATCGGCAGTCACACAAGCAGAGACAGAATCGGCAGTCACACAAGCAGAGACAGAATCGGCAGTCACACAAGCAGAGACAGAATCGGCAGTCACACAAGCAGAGACAGAGAATCGGCAGTCACACAAGCAGAGACAGAGAATCGGCAGTCACACAAGCAGAGACAGAGAATCGGCAGTCACACAAGCAGAGACAGAGAATCGGCAGTCACACAAGCAGAGACAGAGAATCGGCAGTCACACAAGCAGAGACAGAGAATCGGCAGTCACACAAGCAGAGACAGAGAATCGGCAGTCACACAAGCAGAGACAGAGAATCAGCAGTCAGACAAGCAGAGACAGAATCAGCAGTCAGACAAGCAGAGACAGAGAATCAGCAGTCACACAAGCAGAGACAGATTTAATCCTCACACAAGCAGAGACAGATTTAATCCTCACACAAGCAGAGACAGATTTAATCCTCATACAAGCAGAGACAGATTTATTCCTCATACAAGCAGAGACATAATTAATCCTCATACAAGCAGACACAGAGAATCAGCAGAGACAAAGAAACCGCTATCACACAAGTAGACACAAATAAACAGCAGTCGTACAAGCAGAGACAGGGAATCAGCGGTCATATAAGCAAAGAGAATTAGCGATCATAGAAGCAGAGACAGAATCAGCAGTCACACAAGCAGAGGCAGAATTAACAGTCATACAAGCACAGATAATCAGCAGTCATACAAGCAGAAACAGAATTAATCATCATACAAGCAGACACAGAGAATCAGCAGTCACACAAGCAGAGACAGAGAATCAGCAGTCACACAAGCAGAGACAGAATTAACAGTCATACAAGCACAGATAATCAGCAGTCATACAAGCAGAAACAGAATTAATCATCATACAAGCAGACACAGAGAATCAGCAGTCACACAAGCAGAGACAGAGAATCAGCAGTCACACAAGCAGAGGCAGAATTAACAGTCATACAAGCACATATAATCAGCAGTCATACAAGCAGAAACAGAATTAATCATCATACAAGCAGAGACAGAGAATCAGCAGTCACACAAGCAGAGACAGAGAATCAGCAGTCACACAAGCAGAGACAGAGAATCAGCAGTCACACAAGCAGAGACAGAGAATCAGCAGTCACACAAGCAGAGACAGAGAATCAGCAGTCACACAAGCAGAGACAGAGAATCAGCAGTCACACAAGCAGAGACAGAGAATCAGCAGTCACACAAGCAGAGACAGAGAATCAGCAGTCACACAAGCAGAGACAGAGAATCAGCAGTCACACAAGCAGAGACAGATTTAATCCTCATACAAGCAGAGACAGATTTAATCCTCATACAAGCAGAGACAGATTTATTCCTCATACAAGCAGAGACATAATTAATCCTCATACAAGCAGACACAGAGAATCAGCAGAGACAAAGAAACCGCTATCACACAAGTAGACACAAATAAACAGCAGTCGTACAAGCAGAGACAGGGAATCAGCGGTCATATAAGCAAAGAGAATTAGCGATCATAGAAGCAGAGACAGAATCAGCAGTCACACAAGCAGAGGCAGAATTAACAGTCATACAAGCACAGATAATCAGCAGTCATACAAGCAGAAACAGAATTAATCATCATACAAGCAGACACAGAGAATCAGCAGTCACACAAGCAGAGACAGAGAATCAGCAGTCACACAAGCAGAGACAGAATTAACAGTCATACAAGCACAGATAATCAGCAGTCATACAAGCAGAAACAGAATTAATCATCATACAAGCAGACACAGAGAATCAGCAGTCACACAAGCAGAGACAGAGAATCAGCAGTCACACAAGCAGAGGCAGAATTAACAGTCATACAAGCACAGATAATCAGCAGTCATACAAGCAGAAACAGAATTAATCATCATACAAGCAGAGACAGAGAATCAGCAGTCACACTAGCAGAGACAGAGAATCAGCAGTCACACAAGCAGAGACAGAATCAGCAGTCACACAAGCAGAGACCGAGAATCAGCAGTCACACAAGCAGAGACAGAGAATCAGCAGTCACACAAGCAGAGACAGAGAATCAGCAGTCACACAAGCAGAGACAGAATCAGCAGTCACACAAGCAGAGACAGAGAATCAGCAGTCACACAAGCAGAGACAGAGAATCAGCAGTCACACAAGCAGAGACAGAGAATCAGCAGTCACACAAGCAGAGACAGAGAATCAGCAGTCACACAAGCAGAGACAGAATCAGCAGTCACACAAGCAGAGACAGAATCAGCAGTCACACAAGCAGAGACAGAGAATCAGCAGTCACACAAGCAGAGACAGAGAATCAGCAGTCACACAAGCAGAGACAGAGAATCAGCAGTCACACAAGCAGAGACAGAGAATCAGCAGTCACACAAGCAGAGACAGAGAATCAGCAGTCACACAAGCAGAGACAGAGAATCAGCAGTCACACAAGCAGAGACAGAGAATCAGCAGTCACACAAGCAGAGACAGAGAATCAGCAGTCACACAAGCAGAGACAGAGAATCAGCAGTCACACAAGCAGAGACAGAGAATCAGCAGTCACACAAGCAGAGACAGAGAATCAGCAGTCACACAAGCAGAGACAGAGAATCAGCAGTCACACAAGCAGAGACAGAGAATCAGCAGTCACATAACCGTGGCTAGACAGAGAATCAACAATCGTACAAGCCAAGAGAGAGGGAAAATGAGAATTCACACCATCAAAGACAGAGACAATGCAGACAGTAGCGATGTAACCTGATAAATGCAAATGCTGAAAACACACATGAAGTGCAGGTGGGACAATCCTAGAATAGGACCTGTGACTCAATCTTTGGCTCTCTGTCCTCCAATCGTCACGTACCAGACACTTTGAGCTGGCTTTACAGGTGTCCTCACGCTGCAGGTTGTATTTCTGTGTATATGATGCGATCACAGATTGTGAAGGTATGCAGGCCTCCTTGTATTCTCGTCTCTACATGCAGGCTGTCTCTTCATGTCACTACGCAGTTGTTCTGCTCATGTCCTACCTCACTTGCACACATTCCATTAATGCACTTTGCATTCCCATGTTCTCTGTCACAATCTGCAGGCGGTCTCTCCATGTACATTCTATCACTCCGCAGTCTCCATGTACATTCTATCACTCCGCAGTCTCCCTGTACATTCTATCGCTCGCTGCAGTCTCCCTGTACATTCTATCGCTCTCTGCAGTCTCCCTGTACATTCTATCGCTCTGCAGTCTCCCTGTACATTCTATTGCTCTCCGCAGTCTCCCTGTACATTCTATTGCTCTCTGCAGTCTCCCTTTACATTCTATTGCTCTCTGCAGTCTCCCTTTACATTCTATTGGTCTCTGCAGTCTCCCTTTACATTCTATTGCTCTCTGCAGTCTCCCTGTACATTCTACCACTCGGCAGTCTCCCTGTACATTCTACCACTCGGCAGTCTCCCTGTACATTCTACCGCTGCAGTCTCCCTGTACATTCTACCGCTGCAGTCTCCCTGTACATTCTAGCACTCTGCAGCCTCCCCGTACATTCTATCGCTCTACAGCCCCCTTGTACATTCTATCGCTCTACAGCCCCCTTGTACATTCTATCGCTCTGCGGCCTCCTTGTACATTCTATCGCTCTGCGGCCTCCCTGTACATTCTATCGCTCTGCGTCCTCCTTGTACATTCTATCGCTCTGCGGCCTCCCTGTACATTCTATCGCTCTGCGGCCTCCCTGTACATTCTATCGCTCTGCGGCCTCCCTGTACATTCTATCGCTCTGCGGCCTCCCTGTACATTCTATCTCTCCCTGCAGGACGTCACCTTGGAAACTCTGTCACTTTCTCCAGACATTCTCTCTGTGCACTGTAACACTTTCTTCAGGCTGCACACCATATTATACTGGCAGTCTCCCCCATGAAGCCCATCACACCTTGCAGCTTGTCTACATTACCCAGGATCCATTTCAGTATAATGTAGACATATTAATATATTTATCACATATACCTCTCCACAGCCCCCCCCCCCCCCCGATAAGAGACATTGATATCAGACCGGTGACAGTCCACTGATCCGTTTCCAAAACCTGAGGCAGTAACAATAAATGCCCTCCGTGTAATCTGAACAAATACAGTAACGTCAGCATTTCACCCCTTCCTGAATTCCCAAATTCTCACACATATCAGCCTCTGTTTCCGTGCCCGGCTGACGTTTTTAATTCTCGGTGCTCTTCCTTCTCTGCTGGACAGCTGCTGCACATCTCCACCACCTCCTGCAAAGCAGAACTGTCATTTCCCCTGGCACTCCCCAAAACTTTGTGTCCAGTACAGTGGGTATAAAGAGACTCCGTTTGCTCGCCCCTCTCTATCCTACAATCCACCCCCGGACCCTTCCGCTGCAATCCGGCCTACAACCAGGGCACCTACCTGCGGGTAACCCAGCTGCCCATCAGGACTGGTAGCAATGGGACAATGAGGGGACCAAGGTTTATAACTCCCTGCCCTTCTCTGGGGTAGTAACCCCACCCTCTGCCAGCCTTCATTCCCTGCCCGTTCCTCTTATCCCATTAATTACAGAGCATCGATCGGACACCGTCCTTACCTCAAATTATCCAATCAATATTGCCCACTCTGCGCCGAGCTGCGTGCGTGCGTGTCAGCTGCCCCCGGGGGCCCTTTGCGTTCCAATTAATAAGGCTTATTAATCGGCCCTGTTACTGTGCATCTTAAAAGAATCCTGAGCGGCCTCGCCTGCCGTCTGTGTCTGGGGGTGTAAAGTGTTTCACGGTCTTGTGTGGGTAGGTGCATAACTGCCAGCTTTCTGGAAGCCCCGGAAAATCTCAGCCAGTCTCAAGGCCTCCTTTCATATCTCTGTTTACTCTCTGAATCGATATCCAGGGCCAGAGACAATGCGAGGAGCAGCGCTGGAGACAGCGGCACGGGAAGATCCCCCCCCCAACCGATTTCTGATGACATTTAGGCCCTCGCAGCTCCATGACCACCTGGCAGTGCGATGGTTAACGTGAACGAGGTGTGCTGTACAATACTGTATGGTTTCTTTAAATTCATTTGACATAATGTGGCCTCAATCCCTCCTGATACTACTTCTAGAAAATACAGACACTTGCGTTCTAAGGAGCGTCGCTGGAGGCGGAGCCAAAAACCAGGCCATTCCATATTATTTCGGTAACGTCACGACCTATCGCGGCATTTATGTCAATAAAATGTCATTTAGAACAAGAGCAAAGAATCTTATTTACAGCGAGGGATTTCTAGCAGCATTTATTCTCATTTACACACTCATTGCTTGGAGGTTTATTGCTGTGCAGCTCTGTTATACACCCACATACCCTGAATATATGGAGGAGCCCCTAGAAAGACACCCGCACACCCTGAATATATGGAGGAGCCCCTAAAAAAATACCCACACACCCTGAATATATGGAGGAGCCCCTAAAAAGACACCCACACACCCTGAATATATGGAGGAACCCCTAAAAATGCACCCGCACACCCTGAATATATGGAGGAACCCCTAAAAAGACACCCGCACACCCTGAATATATGGAGGAGCCCCTAAAAAGGCACCCACACACCCTGAATATATGGAGGAGCCCCTAAAAAGACACCCGCACACCCTGAATATATGGCGGAGCCGCTAAAAAGACGCCCGCACACCCTGAATATATGGAGGAGCCCCTAAAAAGATACCCACACACCCTGAATATATGGAGGAGCCTCTAAAAAGACACCCACACACCCTGAATATATGGAGGAGCCCCTAAAAAGACACCACACGCCCTGAATATATGGAGGAGCCCCTAAAAAGGCACCCACACACCCTGAATATATGGAGGAGCCCCTAAAAAGACACCCGCACACCCTGAATATATGGAGGAGCCCCTAAAAAGACACCCGCACACCCTGAATATATGGAGGAGCCCCTAAAAAGACACCCGCACACCCTGAATATACCAGACCTAACACAATTGACAGTAGGGAATGACTCCGGCTTTGATGGATAAACCCTGCAGTGAGGTTCATGAGGCTAGTGTATGTAACGAGCCTATGTATAACATAAACCTCCCAGCAATGAGCCTGTAAATTGTAATAAATGCTGTTAGGAATCGCTGTTTGTAAATGAGACACTTTGCGCTTGTTCTGAATGAGTTTTTATTGACATTAATGGCCCTGATAGGTAAGTATATATGTTAATCTCATGTTTATGTTCACCTTTCTTTTTCTTTGACATACTCACACCTCTCAAGACATCCAGCCTTCGCCTAGGGCCTACCTGACACAACTAGCAATATTTCTTTAGCTTTTAGTGTTGCGTGTAATAAATCAGTCGTTCATTTATCAGGGCAAGGAGCAGTACCGGCAGCGTGCGACTTGCTCGGCGTGAAGACGCACAGGCCTCGCTGATTTCTTTAATGTGTGATGCTGACATTATGGCCTGACAGTTGTTCGCGTGCCCGTCAGACACGGCCATATGAAGCGGGCCTGTGACAGGACATGATTTGACATTTTTGCAAACTAGTATTGATCCACTGATGTTTGCCTGGGAGACGTCTCTGACCTTGGGAATGGTGCAGCCAGCACCCCCTCCCCTCAGATCCGGTACCATCACCATTTATGCTGGTTCCAAAAAGAACAGGGTCCTGTTTTCCCATCGTGTTCCACATCTGTTTTGACCCACGCGTTTTGCAGTGCTGCGGACTATGTTGGCATTTTATATATCATTGTAATTGTCTGTATCCATGCCCGGGACACACATACACACTCACATACTTAATCCTGCAGAAACCCCCTCAAACTTCACAGGTCCCTTCTCTGTGTATACAGAGCTCCCCAAACCTCACAGATCCCTTCCCTGTGTATGCAGAGCTCCCCAAACCTCACAGGTCCCTTCCCTGTGTATGCAGAGCTCCCCAAACCTCACAGGTCCCTTCCATGTGTATGCAGAGCTCCCCAAACCTCACAGGTCCCTTCTCTGTGTATACAGAGCTCCCCAAACCTCACAGGTCCCTTCTCTGTGTATACAGAGCTCCCCAAACCTCACAGATCCCTTCCCTGTGTATGCAGAGCTCCCCAAACCTCACAGGTCCCTTCCCTTGTGTATGCAGAGCTCCCCAAACCTCACAGGTCCCTTCCATGTGTATGCAGAGCTCCCCAAACCTCACAGGTCCCTTCTCTGTGTATACAGAGCTCCCCAAACCTCACAGGTCCCTTCTCTGTGTATACAGAGTTCCCCAAACCTCACAGGTCCCTTCTCTGTGTATACAGAGCTCCCCAAACCTCACAGGTCCCTTCTCTGTGTATACAGGGCTCCCCAAACCTCACAGAAACATAGAAAAATGTCGGCAGATAAGAACCTTTCGGCACATCTAGTCTGCCCAATTACATGGATACTTTACCTGGATTTATCTTTTGTTTAGGATAGCCTTATGCCTATCCCATGCTTGCTTAAATTCAATTACTGTTTTGGCCTCTACCACTTCAACTGGAAGACTGTTCCATGTATCCACCACCCTCTCAGTAAAATAATGCTTCCTGATGTTACTTTTAAACCTTTGCCCCTCTAATCTAAGACTATGTCCTCGTTTTGCTACTTTGTTTCCTTTTAAATATACTCCCTTCCTCTACCTTGTGGATTCCCTTTACGTATTTAAATGTTTCTATCATATCTCCTCTGTCTCGTCTTTTTTCCAAGCTGTACATGTTGAGATCATTAAGCCTTTCCTGGTAACTTTTCTCCTTCAAGCCGTACACCATTTTAGTAGCCCTTCTCTGAACTCTCTCTAAGATGTCTATATCCTTCTGGAGATACGGTCTCCAGTACTGCACACAGTACTCCAAGTGAGGTCTCACCAGTGCTCTGTACAGTGGCATGAGCACTTCCCTTTTCCTACTGCTAATACCTCTCCCTACACAACCAAGCATTCTGCCAGCATTTCCAAGCATTCTGCCAGCATTTCCTGCTGCTCTATTACATTGACTACTTACCCTTAGATCCTCTGCAATAATAACCCCTAAATCCCAACCCTCAGATGTATCAAATATTCTATATTCAGCCCTTGGGTTTTTACGTCCCAGGTGCATTATCTTGCACTTATCCACATTAAAACTCAATTGCCACAACTCCGACCATTTTTTTAGTTTACCTAATTCTTATTATTCTCTATTTATTAAGCGCCAGCATATTCCGCAGCGCTGTACAATGGGGGAGTGCAGACATGAGACATACTAAAACACATAAGGAACAGATGGCCCTGCCCATAGGATAATTGTCCTACTGATGCAGCACTTTACAAAAGTGCTCAGCTAGACATCCCATGAGCTTACAATCTAAAGGACAGGGGGAAGTGAAACAGAAGGGGAGCTGGGGAGTGTGGATTTGGTGGCTAGAGAGAGAATAGCAAGCCACAGGTGGATTAGAATAAAGTGGCTACAGGTGGAGGGGAATAAATATGTTTGGACCAAGGACTGGGTGGGAGGGTGAGTGGCACTGCAGGGTGCAGAATCTGGAGTGGTGTCTGTGAGTGAGCTTGGGAGTCCTTCAGGGTGCAGAATCTGGAGTGGTGGCTGTGAGTGTTGAGCTTGGGAGTCCTTCAGGGTGCAGAATCTGGAGTGGTGGCTGTGAGTGTTGAGCTTGGGAGTAGGGATAGACCGATATAATTTTTTCAGGGCCGATACCGATACAGATTATCGGCAGCTTTTCTGGCCGATAGCCGATATTTGGTGCCGATATATTCTGTAAATTTAAAGTTCTGAAAAAAACCAGAACAAATCTGACTATGCCACGAACTCAATGGCCTAAACAACAATCCACCGGTTTTCCACCGGTGCAAAAAAACATTTAACGCCAGGGGCAAACCCTTTACACCGAATGCCATATTACATAGTCATTGCAACAAACGCACGTAATCGTCTACTGCGGGTGAACATGCGAACCCTGCGTGAGCTTACTGTACGTCGCGCGATCTATACTTAACATTGTGAGCACAAACGCATTTGCGCGCTGGTACGCAGATGGTATTACAATCTATGCGCAGTTTGTAACGCACAGCGTTTGCGCGTATAATTTTAGCAACGCCTAAAAGCTGGTGGTAACAGCAAATCTGAACGTCCTGGCCGAAACCAAATACACCAGCCCAAAAAAATTAAAAAAAATGCAGCAAAGTATAGTTACACATTCTACACATACCCAAACCAATAAAATGGAGAAGTTGTGCGTGCATGTATTATTGCTGCAGCATTTATGCTCAGATTGACTTGTGGTTGTGGTTCTTAATTCTGATTGGCTGAATTGCGTGAAAAAAAATGACAGTAAGCACACTGATTTCTGCGCTCAACGGTACTGCGCGAGCATTTGGGCGCATCCGGTTTACGCGCGTTATTGATCGGGTCAAAAACGCGGGAGGATTGTAATTCCAACGGTGATTTGCGCACGCAAACGTTTAACGCTTGGCGCAAAACTTCACACTTTGCGCTAGCGTTTTTGCGCAAAGATTGTAATATAGCCCAATGTGTTTAACATGTAAACATTGCACCACGTCCACTTCATTTATTCAATTTAATAAGAATTTTTATTTTATTTAATCTTTTATTTTTTACAAACAATCAGACAGTGTCTTTGGCTTTCTTAAAGATCTCTCATATGATCCTGTATGTAAGGGGTTCAGCAACCTTGGCCCTCCAAGGGTTATATTACAAAGTTATATTACAGCTCTGGTTAAGCAGTCACTTTGTAATATTGCCCCACGTTTTGGAATTACATCTGCTATGATGCTCATCTTCTCATTAGGTTCTTGGAGCCTCATTGGAAATCCAGTTCCAAAACATCTGGAGGTCCTAGGTTGCTGGACCCTGCTGTAGGAAATAGACCCTGCATCTCCTGTATAGGGAATTCCCTGCCAGATGGGATGGAAACCCCATTTCTGTTGCCATCACGCTCATGCACAATACGGTCAGTGAGCAGGGGTCGTTCTGCAGTGAGGGCTTACAGCCTGATGTGGGAGAAGCCCCAGATTCACACAGTTCTGTGGGATCTTGCGGGTCGCAGCTGCAGTGAGCCAACTTGTCCAAATATCGGTAATATCGGCTAATAAAATGCCGATATCGATATCAGTAATTTTCTGAATATCGGTGCCGATAATCGGCTAAACCGATAGATCTGTCTATCCCTACTTGGGAGTCCTTCAGGGTGCAGAATCTGGAGTGGTGGCTGTGAGTGTTGAGCTTGGGAGTCCTTCAGGGTGCAGAATCATTTGTCATTTGGCTGATCCCTCCAGGAACGTCAACCCTGTTGCAAATCTTTGTGTCATCAGCGAAAAGACATACTTTTCCATTAATACCTTCTGCAATATCACTAATAAAAATATTAAATAGAATGGGTCCAAGTACTGACCCCTGAGGTACCCCACTGGTAACAAGACCTTGCGCCGAATAAACTCCATTTACCACAACCCTCTGTTGCCTGTCACTCAGCCACTGCCTAATCCATTCAACAATATTGGAATCCAAGCTCAAAGATTGCAATTTATTGATAAGCCTTCTATGCGGAACAGTATCAAAAGCCTTACTGAAAGGCACAGGTCCCTTATCTGTGTATACAGAGCTCCCCAAACCTCACAGGTCCCTTCTCTGTGTATACAGGGCTCCCCAAACCTCACAGGTCCCTTCTCTGTGTATACAGGGCTCCCCAAACCTCACAGGTCCCTTCCCTCTCTATATGGAGCTCCCCCAAACCTCACAGGTCCCTTCTCTGTGTATACAGAGCTCCCCAAACCTCACAGGTCCCTTCTCTGTGTATACAGAGCTCCCCAAACCTCACAGGTCCCTTCTCTGTGTATACAGAGCTCCCCAAACCTCACAGGTCCCTTCACTGTGTATACAGAGATACCCAAACCTCACAGGTCCCTTCCCTGTGTATACAGAGATACCCAAACCTCACAGGTCCCTTCTCTGTGTATACAGGGCACCCCAAACCTCACAGGTCCCTTCTCTGTGTATACAGGGCACCCCAAACCTCACAGGTCCCTTCTCTGTGTATACAGGGCACCCCAAACCTCACAGGTCCCTTCTCTGTGTATACAGGGCACCCCAAACCTCACAGGTCCCTTCTCTGTGTATACAGGGCACCCCAAATCTCACAGGTCCCTTCTCTGTGTATACAGGGCACCCCAAACCTCACAGGTCCCTTCTCTGTGTATACAGGGCACCCCAAACCTCACAGGTCCCTTCTCTGTGTATACAGGGCACCCCAAACCTCACCAATTTGTATCAATCTACTTCTATTTCCTGATAAAAGGTTTCTTTCCATGAAAACTAAAGGCTATACTGCTACCGCTGAGAACACTCCCTGTGCCTTTTCTGCCCCAGTAATTACCCCCGATGATGTAATTGTAATGGACAAGCTTTTATTGTGTCCTGGGGCTGCACACACCAATGTCAGGGATGGGCAGCATGAAGGGCACCGAGTAAAGTGAGTGACCTGTGTGTGAGGACAGGCAGGGCCTGAGATCCACCAGATGCTCCATATATAACCGCACTCTGCATACTACATATTCACAGAGAATAGGGATTCCCGCTATCTGGCTGCTGTTTTCACGTGTCCTTACCTCCATGAGTCTCCCAGCTTCTCCATTGTTTTACCATTGGATCTCTTCACTTTGCTCTGACACTGCTTCTGTATCCCTAACACTGCCACAGTAAGAGTATCAAGGGCTGGTGAACTCAGCAGGTAATCCTAGAGATACATATAGACACTAGGGAATGCAGAAGGTGATTGTAGAGCTACACATAATATAAGGAACTCAGCAGGTAGAGCTACATAGGCAAAAGGGGACTCAGCAGGTGTCCATAGTGATATACAGACTACAGAGAACTCAGCACGTAGAGATACAGACAATAGAATACTCAGAAGGTAGCCACCAGGGGTTTGGGTTGAAATTCCTACTATAGGGAACTTGGCAGGTAGAGATACACGGGCAATAGGGAACTCAGCAGGTGACCATAGTGATATACAGACTATAGAGAACTCAGCACATAGAGATAGACAATAGAATACTCAGCAGGTAATAATACATATACACAGACTATTGGGAACTCAGCATGTAACCATACAGATAACACAAACTATAAAACTCAGCAGATAACAGTAGAGGTACAGACTGTAGGACTCGGAAATAGAGATGCAAAGGCTATAGCGAACTCAGCAGGTAACATACAGATACAAACTATAGGGAACTCAGCAGGTAACCATACAGATACAGGCTATAGGGAACTCAGCAGGTAACCATACAGATACAGGCTATAGGGAACTCGGCAGGTAACCATACAGATACAGGCTATAGGGAACTCGGCAGGTAACCGTACAGATACAGGCTATAGGGAACTCGGCAGGTAACCATACAGATACAGGCTATAGGGAACTCAGCAGGTAACCATACAGATACAGGCTATAGGGAACTCAGCAGGTAACCATACAGATACAGGCTATTGGAAACTCAGCAGGTAACCATACAGATACAGGCTATAGGGAACTCAGCAGGTAACCATACAGATACAGGCTATAGGGAACTCAGCAGGTAACCATACAGATACACAAACTATAGGGAACTCAGCAGGTAACCATACAGATACACAAACTATAGGGAACTCAGCAGGTAACCATACAGATACACAAACTATAAGGAACTCAGCAGGTAACCCTACAGATACAGGCTATAGGGAACTCAGCAGGTAACCATACAGGTACAGGCTATAGGGAACTCAGCGGGTAACCATACAGATACAGGCTATAGGGAACTCAGCAGGTAACCATACAGATACAGGCTATAGGGAACTCAGCAGGTAACCATACAGATACAGGCTATAGGAAACTCAGCAGGTAACCATACAGGCTATAGGGTACTCAGCAGGTAACCATACAGATACAGGCTATAGGGTACTCAGCAGGTAACCATACAGATACAGGCTATAGGAAACTCAGCAGGTAACCATACAGATACACAAACTATAGGGAACTCAGCAGGTAACCATACAGATACAGGCTATAGGGAACTCAGCAGGTAACCATACAGATACAGGCTATAGGGAACTCAGCAGGTAACCATACAGATACAGGCTATAGGGTACTCAGCAGGTAACCATACAGATACAGGCTATAGGGAACTCAGCAGGTAACCATACAGATACAGGCTATAGGGAACTCAGCAGGTAACCATACAGATACAGGCTATAGGGAACTCAGCAGGTAACCATACAGATACAGGCTATAGGGAACTCAGCAGGTAACCATACAGATACAGGTTATAGGAAACTCAGCAGGTAACCATACAGATACACAAACTATAGGGAACTCAGCAGGTAACCATACAGATACACAGGCAATTAGTTCTTATATGTTTTAATAGATAAACCCGGTGCTATCCACCATGATAAGGGGAACTCAGCACTATCAGCTAAAGATATAGATCCACAGAATGAAGAGACCCAGCACTGACATTCAGAGTAAAGAGAACTCGGCAGTCTACATGTGGTGCTCTGCACAACCACAGGAAACCATCGGCATAACCAGCATTCTGTGCATGCACAGTAAAGCCCTGTTACACGGCAGAGGGCAGGATACCGGCGGTGGCGTGTGACCCGCGGGGTTCATTAGGACTGTACGCGTCATGACGGGAATGAACGCTGAGCTAACAGGCAGAATTTCAGGTCTTCACGTTGTTGCCTTTAAACAGATCTCAGAACAATGGGGATGACTAGAGCCGGCAGGCAGGGTGTGTGCGTCCCTTCCTTAGCCGCGAATCTGGATGGAGAGGTGTGGCGGCGGCAGCTCCTTCTCGAGGAATTTACACTCACTCCTTCTAATGCATGCTTTGACTTTGCCCCACGTCGACACGCCAAGAGTCAGCGCCGCACGCGGGAGGAATAGGAGAATCCGTTTATTTCTGCATGATCAGAATCTGCGTCCAATGTGAAACGCCAAGGAAAAAGGCGAAAAATCACCAAAAACTGTGATTTAATAGGGATATGTTCCTAAGGGGTTATCCGCTGAGGGGTGAATCGGGGGAAGAAGGCACGTTTTAGGCTAAAACAATCCAGCCCGAGGAACACCGGAGCTGGCAAATCTTTCAAATTCAGATATTTATAACTAAAACTCAAATCCCACGGACAGGTTAGTGAATAAACCCCCTTTTAGAACTGGCTAGGTGGTCTTGCAACAGTCCTGGTGTTGCCGCACTACAATTCCCAGAATTCAGTGTATGCAATAGATGGCCGGAGGATCACGGGAAACGTAGTTCGGCAACATCTAGGGTGGCCGGAGTTTGACATTCTTCCATTAGGACATGTAGAGACTAGCTAAAGCATCATCGCCGCTTTGCTGTGGCGCCCTAATCCAGATAATCAAATCCAAAATATAATCCCGGGCGGCGTTACTGGCAAAAGGCGAAACAAACCGGCGGCTTTAAACCTAACGTTTGCAATACTTTATGCAAAGTCATATCTGCCAAGTGGCCCCGTTTACTACGGACAGTCACTATATTGGGCCTTGTCTTTTTTGTTTTTTTAAACTAATATGCGACTTTTTAGAGGCTTCCCCATATATTCAGGGTGTGCGGGTGTCTTTTTAGGGGCTCCTCCATATATTCAGGGTGTGTGTGTGTCTTTTTAGGGGTTCCTCCATATATTCAGGGTGTGTGGGTGTGTTTTTAGGGGTTCCTCCATATATTCAGGGTGTGCGGGTATCATTTTAGGGGCTCCTCCATATATTCAGGGTGTGCGGGTGTCTTTTTAGGGGCTCCTCCATATATTCAGGGTGTGCGGGTGTCTTTTTAGGGGCTCCTCCATATATTCAGGGTGTGCGGGTGTATTTTTAGGGGTTCCTCTATATATTCAGGGTGTGCGGGTTTCTTTTTAGGGGCTCCTCCATATATTCAGGGTGTGCGGGTTTCTTTTTAGGGGCTCCTCCCATATATTCAGGGTGTGCGGGTGTCTTTTTAGGGGCTCCTCAGTATATTCAGGGTGTGCGAGTGTATAACAGAGCTGCAGAGCAATAAAACCGCAGCAATGATAGACGTTGTTAGTAATCGCTCGCGGGATGAAGATCATTCTCTGCTCTTGTTCTATTATTTTTATAGGCAGGGTGGTTTTGTAGAGAGCGCTCTCGTCCTCCTGTTTATCTGTACAGTTTTCTGTCCAGACACTTCCTGGAGCTGTCAGCGTTTCCCGTCCGCTTCCTCTGGCGGTATCCTTCTCCGAGCTCCAACGAGGAATCCCAGGCAGGATGAAGAGCTCACCATTGGGATCCTGATGAATCCCCTGGTTTAGAGGCTGAATCCTCTCTATCCCCTCAGTTATGAAGTTCTTGTGACGGGATGGGGAGAGAATCACCCAGATGGCTAATTGCGGTTGAAGCCAAGCCTTTACGGCCAAGTTATTCACTGGGAAACATTCTGGATCTGCAATAATTGCCGCTTTGGTGCAAAGCGCCCTATGTGGAGCAATCTCCATGGAAACCATCCACAAGGATGCTCCTGCAAAGTGCTACATTTTTGTGAGTGAAAGGGCCATTAGATGAGCAGTATTCCCAGGCCTTCTCATTTGCTTGGACCATATTAATTATACATGTTGCAGGGCAGCACTTCTGCCCTGTGCGCTCCCTCTGCAAAAAAAGGTAACGGTAACCCAGGGCCAATTTCCCAGCCCTACTTGTACAGAAGGGATCACAAACCCCGGTTCCTCCAGATGTTGATCGCCTACAACCCCCAGAATTCTTTGAATGCAATAGATGGCCAGAGAATCATGGGGATGTACTGCAGAAACATCGGTGGGGGGGGGGGGACGACCTGAGCTTGAGATCCGTGTTGCACCATATATCAGCTTTATAGAATCGCCCCCTCACCCAGATTTATAGTCATTCACCAGAGATGTGAATTTCGGAAAACAGAATTGCAAGTTTTTATCCAAAATAGCAAACACCGTAAAACAGCGTAGATTTATTGTCCTGCATTTTCCAATCTGGTGATTTTGGCCTAAATCGTGCATTTTTCACGTTGACATTTTACCCCGAAATTTTTGTCAACAGCATAATTTCCAGTTATGTAAAAGTGTGCATTTATTGGGAGTGAGCCACTGCCCCCTGCTGGCTAATGCCGCGAAATGCATGCGGGGTTCCTTTGTGCAAATGATGAATCCAAACCATTCTGTAGGACACACACACACAGGCTCATTGTCTCTGCTGAGGGACAATAAACGAGCATTGATTTGCCCGAATAGAAGTCCTCTTGCCGTCTCTGCATTAACCCACTTGCGTCTTTCACCAACGACAAGGGAGACATTCAGTGCCAAGACAAAACTGTAACTACGTGCTTAGAGTTAGCACTTAATGTACATTAAATAGTCAATGTAATAGAGCAGCAGGAAATGCTGGCAGAATGCTTGGAAATGCTGGCAAAATGCTTGGTTGTGTAGGGAGAGATATTAGCAGTAGGAAAAGGGAAGTGCTCATGCCACTGTACAGAGCACTGGTGAGACCTCACTTGGAGTACTGTGTGCAGTACTGGAGACCGTATCTCCAGAAGGATATAGACATCTTAGAGAGAGTTCAGAGAAGGGCTACTGAAATGGTGTACGGCTTGAAGGAGAAAAGTTACCAGGAAAGGCTTAATGATCTTAACATGTACAGCTTGGAAAAAAGACGAGACAGAGGAGATATGATAGAAACATTTAAATACGTAAAGGGAATCCACAAGGTAGAGGAAGGGAGTATATTTAAACGGAAACAAAGTAGCAAAACAAGAGGACATAGTCTTAGATTAGAGGGGCAAAGGTTTAAAAGTAACATCAGGAAGCATTATTTTACTGAGAGGGTGGTGGATACATGGAACAGTCTTCCAGTAGAAGTGGTAGAGGCCAAAACAGTAATTGAATTTAAGCAGGCATGGGATAGACATAAGGCTATCCTAAACAAAAGATAAATCCAGGTAAAGTATCCATGTAATTGGGCGACTAGATGGGCCGAAAGGTTCTTATCTGCCGACATTTTTCTATGTTTCTATGTCATGATACACTGAATTCACGCTCATCAAACGCATCGAAGATACTTCACGAAAGCCACAGAAGCCAGGCCTAGGTTTCTTACTCCGAAATAATACAAGGGCGCATTCTATTGGTTTTAGAGCTTTCCCTACAACATGTCAACATGTTAAAAAGCAAAAACCTTCCTACTTCACATCCATTACTTATTTCTTACCTTAATTTCTCACCTTTTCAAAGTCAATCCTATACAAGAGTCCTAGATTAAGTGCACACGTTATAGCCATCAGCTAAGTCCCTGTGAATTGCATGGCAGTGCACGGCGGAGTCACTAGGGTCACCAGGTCGGCCATGTTTTCTTGGACACGCGTAATTTATTCATGCTGATGGGCAGTGCATGAAAAATGCCACCCCACAGCATGTAGAATCCATACACTGCAGTTTTTGAAATCATCAAGGAACCTGCCTTGATGTCCTTCATTGCAGCATATGAATTATACATGGTGCAGGACAGCACTTTCTCTGTGCTTCCCTCTGCATGAAATAGTAACATGTGTCCAGGAAAACATGGCTGTTCTGGCAACCCTAGGAGTCACATGTCTGTGCCAGGGAGTTGATTCTGCAATGGCCTCTTTAAACCAGCAGTTTCACATTAAGGGACACCTCCTAAACACTCTAGACCAGGGGTCAGCAACCTTGGCTCCCCGCTGTTTTGGGAACTACATTTCCCATGTGGCTCAGTCAGCCTAATGGATGACAGAGCATCGTGGGAGATGTAGTTCCCAAAATATCAGGGAGCCAAGGTTGCTGACCCCCTGCTCTAGGACATGGCTGTCAACCTCATGCCCCCCACTCCAGATGTTGATACCTACAATTCCCAGAATTCTTTCATTGCAATAGATCGCCAGGAAACCATGGGAGTTGTAGTTCAGAAACATCTGGGGCAGGGGTTTGACAGCTCTGCACTAGGTAAAAAAACAGGGAGTCTGGGATTTATTGATATGTCTGTATTACACGCAAAACACGGGAGGACACAATAGAGGGAGTCTGGGATTTGCTGATATGTCTGCTTTACACATAATAAACAGGACACAATACAGGGAGTCTGGGATTCACTGATATGTCTGCTTTACACATAATAAACAGGACACAATACAAGGAGTCTGGGATTCACTGATATGTCTGCTTTACACATACAGTTGTGTTCAAAATTATTCAACCCCCACTGAAATTGAGTGTTTTGGCCAGTTTGACCTTGATTTTGATCATTCAGTCATCTTGCTTACAATTAAATCAAAGAGGCACGTGTAGGTCAGACAAATATAACATAACATTTATAATGAAATAACCACAAATGTCTTTTCTGTGCTCACATCATTATCAGTTTTATTCAACCCCCAAGTGACATTCAATCTTACTACTTAGTACAACATCCTTTTACAGTTATAACAGCTTTTAAACGTGAAGCATAGCTTGACACAAGTGTCTTGCAGACATCTACGGGTATCTTCGCCCATTCGTCATGGGCAAAAGCCTCCAGTTCAGTCACATTCTTAGGCTTGCGCACTGCAACTGCTTTCTTTAAGTCACACCAGAGGTTCTCAATCGGATTTAAGTCAGGTGACTGCGATGGCCACTCCAAAATGTTCCAGCCTTTAATCTGCAACCATGCTCTAGTGCAGGGGTCAGCAACCTTGGCTCCCTGATGTTTTGGGAACTACATCTCCCAAGATGCTCAGTCACCCATTAGACTGACTGAGCTACATGGGAAATGTAGTTCCCAAAACATCAGGGAGCCAAGGTTGCTGACCCCTGCTCTAGTGGACTTGGAGGTATGCTTGGGATCATTGTCCTGTTGAAAGGTCCTACTTCTCCCAAGCCTCAGGTTTGTGACGGACTGCATCACATTGTCATCCAATTTCTCCTGGTACTGAAGAGAATTCATGGTACCTTGCACACGCTGAAGCTTCCCTGTACCTGCAGAAGCAAAACAGCCCCAAAGCATGATTGACCCCCCGCCATGCTTCACAGTAGGCAAGGTGTGCTTTTCTTCATAGGCCTTGTTCTTCCTCCTCCAAACATAGCGTTGATCCATGGGCCCAAACAGTTCTAATTTTGTTTCATCAGTCCACAGAACACTATCCCAAAACTTCTGTGGTTTGTCCACATGACTTTTGGCATACTGCAGTCGACTCTTCTTATTCTTTGGAGACAGCAAGGGGGTGCGCCTGGGAGTTCTGGCATGGAGGCCTTCATTACGCAGTGTGCGCCGTATTGTCTGAGCTGAAACTTCAGTACCCACATCTGACAAATCTTTTCTCAGTTCCTCAGCAGTCACACGGGGACTTTTCTCCACTCTACGCTTCAGGTAGCGCACAGCAGTCGAAGTCAGCATCTTCTTTCTGCCACGACCAGGTAGCGTTTCAACAGTGCCCTTTGCCTTGAATTTGCGAATGATGCTTCCTATGGTCTCTCTTGGTATGTTTAACATCTTTGCAATCTTCTTATAGCCATTGCCCTTCCTGTGAAGAGTAATCACCTCTTCTCTTGTCTTCCTGGACCATTCTCTTGACTTCACCATGTTTGTAACCACACCAGTAAATGTCTAGAAGGAGCTGAGTATCACAGTCATTTTAAAGCTGCCTAATTGGTGCTTATTATGCTTTATTGCTGCTCTGTGACATCCACAGGTGTTTTCAATACCTGATTGAAAACACTTGAATGAACCTCTGTTCTTCAGAGTGGTAGTCTTTAAGGGGTTGAATAATTGTGTCAATGAAGAATTCACAAAAGAAACATTTACTACTGTATTACAAAACCAATTGATGTCATTTTAGTTGCATATGGTTCTTTAAAAAGTCCTTGTAGGATTTCATTCTGAATACAATTACAAATGTACACTAAATTCCCTAAAACCCTTTACAGCATTGGGGGTTGAATCATTTTGTACACAACTGTAATACACAGAGGACACAATACAGGGAGTCTGTGTATTATGTGTAACGCAGACAGATCGGTGAATCCCAGACTCCCTGTATTGTGTCCTCTGGTATTTACTGATGACTGCATTACACATAATACACAAATACCAGAGGACACAATACAGGGAGTCTGGGATTCACCGATCTGTCTGTTACACGCTTAATACACAGAGTTTAATATCCCCCTGTTGTTTTTGTTTTTCCAGCAATCTTACATGTTTTTATAAACATACTGACATGAAATTACATGTTTACAAAACAGCTGCACTTGCTTAATTAACACACTGGTCACAGTGACAATATTCATGCTCTCCAACATCAAATTTACTTGTATTTTAAAGTTTCACAGTACAGACAGCACGACCCGTGCCATTCACATAATCTCCGGCGATACTGGAAGTGCCGTACAAATACACCGAGGGTCTCTGGCCGTATCACAGTCTCTGGATATAAAAACACCTTCCCTGGCGGCTTAGCTCCTCGCTGTACTGACGATATTCCTCTTGGAGGAGTCTCTGCAAAGCCGCTCTGCGAACCTATGACACAAAAATATATTTACTGGGACCCACGCCCCTAATGCACATAAAAAAAAAAGAGTACAATGAAAGCAGATACTGAGGGTGAATTTAAAGCCGGGATCTCAGACTCAGGGCCACCAAAGGTTATTGAACTACATCTCCCATGATTCACTGGCCATTCATTGCAGTCAAATAGTTCTGATAATTTTAGGGAATCAACATCTGGGGCTCCAGAGTTTGAGATCACTGATTTAAAGAGACACTGTATGGCAGGGCTGTCAAACTCCGGCCTCCCAGATGTTTCTGAAGAACAACTACCATGATTCCCTGGCCATTTATTGCAATGAAGAATTCTGGGAATTGTAGGCATCAACATTGGAGGGCCATGAGATTGACAGCCCTGGTCAATGTAATCCAGGAGGTCACAGTGATTTGAGTGCCCTCAACCCTTTCTAGGTGGGTGAAAGGGGTCAGAGTTCATGGGATTATTTCCCCCAGAACCTGAGATCGGTAACCATTGGCCTCCAGTTTTTAGATTTCAGGATCTTCAGGATTCTTCTCCAGCCAATGATTTATCAATGTACTGGCAGCTACTGGATTAGCAGGACGCTTGTGAAGGCCGGGGTCAGGCTAATGTTTTTAAGAGCGGAAGTAACATCCGTGAGAGTGGACATTTCTTCCACTCTGACGCCCGTCTGGCCGCCTCACTGAGTGCAGTTAGTGTGCTCAGCGCTGAAAGGCTTGATCCTCCTATGGAGGGTCCCACTCTGCAGCCCCGTCGAGCGCGCGTCATAGCGCTTCGGGGATGCTTTCTAAATGTCTGCAGCATGCTGCTGTAGCACATGCAATTCGTGCGCGAGGTACAGTGCGTGGCCGGCTTTATCAATGCGTCACAACGTTGCGATGGACGCTGAGAGGCACATTAGTACGGGCGCACATAGTGTGCTCGTCTGACTCCAGCTAAGGCTGGGGTCAGACGAACGCAGTGCGAACGTGCATTTAGCCGCACTTTATTATGGCCGTGGTAGCAGCAAATGACGTCCAACGCAGGCGCACGCACGAAGTACGGCCGCACGGAAGTTCGGCTGCGCAACGCAAGCGGCAAACGAATGCATTTTCACAAGAACGTCGAACCGCTAGTACTAACGTCGAGTGCGCTGCGTCGGCATAGCGGCGTGTGTGCGTGATTAGGAGATGTCATACATTGCTCATGTCCGGCCAACATAACGTCCAGACACCCAAAGTTTCCTGGTTTGGATCCGTAAAAAATCACGGCCGAAATTGCACATACTATGACCGCTATCGCGTCTTCGGTGAAAAAATGCATTCAGACGAATCAACACAGTTTTTGACGGTAGACGTGAAAAATGCGTTTGTCTGATCCCAGCCTTAAAGTGTGCAGTCCCCACATGTGGTCATGAAATTGCTGTGGCTTACCACGTCCAGACCGGGGCAGGGGGAGCCCAGTGCTGTATTCACGGTGAGGATAAAATGAATCTAAACCGTTTAAGGCTAGGGTCAGACGAGCGCATTCTGTGCGGTCTGTGCGTCCGTGCACAACGGACGTACTTTCTGACTGACTACAAGGTTAGTGGCCACACAGTCTTTTTTTTGTGAATTGACTTTTTTTTGACTGATGTAGATGGAAAATAAATTAATATGAAAAACATTTTGTCTGTCAAAATTGCTGGACGTCAAAAATGCAGTTCGTCTGACCACGTTCCATCACTCGCACACACACAAACACAGCGCACTCTGTGCGTCCGTTCTAGCGGATTTACGTTCCTGCCTAACCTGAGTCCGTTTGCCGTGTCCGTTATGCGTCCGCACTTCCGTGCGGACATACTTTGTGTATGGGTCTCTTGATCATAATTATATGCTATAACGGACGTACAAATGTGCGGCAACAAGGACGTGATCAGTGCGCTCGTCTGACCCGAGCCTTAGTGGGAGAGGGGGTGCAGTGTGGGTCAGGAGGGGTTAATGTTTAACCTATCCACTTCACCCTCCAAAGAGTATCCCTTTAAAGTCTCTCCCACTTACCATTACTAACTCTTTATTGGCCATCATTATCTCCTGCCTCATTCGGGCTCTGCGCAACGTCTGCTGCTTGCTGTTAAAGGGGGAGAGAGGGCGTCACAATGAGAGGATTGTCACGATACAGTATAATAAAAAGAAAAGCTATTGTATAAAACATTTTTACCCATAGTCTGCCATCTCAGAATTTTGAAAGGCTGGACTTTCCTGAAAGACAGAAAATAAGCAAATTACAAAGATTCTTGTAGAGTTGACTGTATGATTGAGGGTCTTCAGTGGCAGCCCATGTACGTAGACGGCGGGGTGCCTGCCTCTGCCCAGCAACACATGAACATTTACCTCTGTTCCCTTATGGATATTTGGTCCTCCTAATACAGAATGAGTTTAGATTTCTTACTGAGCTCCCTTCACATTGTCTGGTCACTTTATTTATATACATCGCCAAACATATCTAATTTGTCATTAACATCCGGTCACTTTGACCCATGTGAAGCAGAGAGCCCTCTGCTTTTATTTAAGGACATTTGCACCCGTTCTCCCGCAAGGAAACTGAACTGGTGACTTCAGCAATGTTACAGGGTCAGACTGAGCATGTCTGAAGCAGCCTCTGGCAGGACAGATTTCAAAACCCGCCCATAAAATCGGTCATGCTCACCTGAGACTGTTACTTCTCACACCAGAGTCAGCGATGCAGGAAGAAAACCTAGTGTTTCTAAAGATTTATATTACAATAATTTTTGAATGCCAGCTATAACCCCCCCCCCCCCCAGAGAAAAAAAATAAATTTTTCTTAAATTGGGGAAGATGAGGGGGAGCACTACCCTAACGAAGAGCCGCCATTGTATGCGTCTTAAACCTCAGGTATCAGGGTTAAAGAAATAAGTGAGGGAACTCAATACAATTTCTGTCCCATTAGCAATTCTCATCTCGCACTTAACAGAAATACACTCAAATGTGATATACAGTATATATGGATTTTATCAAAAATATATGATAAGTCATATATTGCTTGTGACTAAATGGGGAAACATGAACACCAGACTATATTTACAGTGTAGGGGACCAATGGGAACACCGTTCCCTCTGCAAAAATGTGGAAGAACTGTGTTTCCATGCGTTCCTCCTCAACTTGACCCGTGTTCCCATGCGTTCCTCCTTAACTTGACCCCTGTCAGGTTTACTTACCATGTGGCTTTGTTTTACTTTGCTGAAACTTAAATTGACAGAAGACGCTGGCATATGGTACCCAAATAATTCCTGCAAAATACAGAACCGTGATTGAGGGAGCTGCACACGTATCAGTATAAATCAAAATAAAAGAAATGGGCTCCTGAGGATGCCAAGGGACGCTGGCCCGGTGCAGATTAGTTGCGGGAAGTCGGTCACACCATTTCTCAGATTAAGGAGTTGGTTTTACTTACAAGAGGAACACGATTCAGCTCGTTGCATGGTAAAGGCTCACGCATTGAGCAGAAACGTTGTGCTCTGCAAATGGTATGTTCAAAATGGGAAAATAAACACATGGGAGATCTTGGCCCAGAAAACAACAGTGATAAATAAGATCATACAACTTGAAAGAGAATAAATAAAAATAAAACCAAGAACAACACCTCCCAAAAGTGCTTATTTTCCCATTTTGATCATACTATTTGACTCACTATTTACTACATCTAACCCCCCCCCCACCCATGTGACACAGGGTTATACAGAGAGAGGTGACAAGCAGGAGAATGGCTGGAGAATGGAAAACTCTAGCAGGGTTATTCAGAGAGAGGTGAAAAGCTGGAGAATGGAAAATTCTAGGTCAAAATAGCCAAACCAGAAAAATTCTCCTGTTTGGAAAGTGAGATAAACAGGAGAATTTTTCTGGTTTGGCTATTTTGACCTAGAATTTTCCATTCTCCTGCTTTTCACCTCTCTCTGAATAACCCTGTTAATGTTGAGTTGTATGATTTTGCTCTGTTAAGCGTCCAGACCTGAAGAAGACAGGAATCCGCTCGAAAGCTTGTCTTTTAGGCTGGGGTCAGACCAGCGCACTTTTAACGCGCGTTCTGGCGCACATAATTACGGCCGCACTAGCAGCAGATGACGGGCAATGACGGCCAATATACGATGTACGGCCGCACAAAAGTCCGGCCGTGCAACGCAAGTGGAATTTGAACGCATTTTTTTTGAGAACGCTGAACCGCTAGTACTGACGTACTGAGTGCGCAGCTGCGGCATAGCGGCGTGTGTGCGTGATTAGGAGATGTCAGACGCTGCTAATGTCCGGCCAACATAACGTCCAGACGCAAAAAGAGTTTTATTGACGATCCGTACAAAATCACGCCCGAAAATGCGCGTCGTCTGACCGTTTTTGCGCATTCTGTGAAAAAATACGTCAATGCGTTCGGATGCACTTTTTCACGTTCGCGGGGAAAAATGCTTTCGTCTGACCCAAGCCTTAATGTAACGCTAGTCCAATCAAAAAAGTATCACCATGTACTGCTATACTCGTGATTATCGCATCTGGACTAACACGGCCTGTATGTATGTGTGTGTACACACACACACACACACACACACACACACTAACAAGTCCAAAAATACTACAGACTGCAAAATTAGAAAACATAATGTATTCCTGCAGGATGATGGACACATCTATGATTTGAAATATGTGAGTTGCCAATTATATCCACTTCCTTCAGTTAGCCCATGGCGTGGGATATCACCATATGTTGCTTTTAAAAAAATTATATATATATATATATATATATATATTATATATATATATATATATATATATATATATATATATATCTAGGCCAAGGTTTCTGACACCCCGATTTAAAAGGACACAAACTGGAAACTGTGCACCAGAAATATGCAATAAAAATCATCAAAAATCCAGTGTAGGGAGCGATCACGTCATACTGATATGTATGGAAGGGAACTTCACAATTCGTTCTGCAGAGGAAAGACGAAACCAACTAAACTGCATTTGGGAAATAACATCTTAAAAGAACAAATACATCCTTTCATAGAACTTATTGTATAGAATTGCAGTTCCAGTGGATCTGAAGATAGGCAGAGCATCATGGGAGTTGCAGTTCTTCGTACAGCTGGGAAGGGAGCAGGATTCTAGCTTTTAGGCCAGTCCTGGTGACCTTTTTAAAAGTAAAAATATTAAATATGTTATCAAAAGCATCTCGTAAAGATGTCTGGAAGGTAGAGACCAACCTGGCGGTGTAGCTGATAATTTAGAGGAATGCAGTTCCTAAAAAGACAATTTTTAAGTAGTGTAGGCACAAAACAAACAAATACGTATACGTGTCCCTGCTGACATTATACACGTTCAGCTTACCCCTGGCTGCACAGGTTTTGCTCTGTTTGGGCAGCAGTACATTGGTCGCCATGGAAACTCAATGGCCTCCATGTAAATGAAATCACTTCCTTTAACTGTTTTTTGTTTTTTTTAAACAAAACTTTATTTACAAATTTTTACATACAGGTTTAAAGTGCAATGGATAGTTGTTCCTTTGTTCTGAATTTGCCGTCACCGAATGAGCCACAATCACTGCACAATACAAAAACCAACCAACAGGAGAATATATAGAGCGAGGAGAGGGAGGGGAACGGTGTTTGAGAAAGCGTTTTTGAATTCAGCATATCAAAAGTAGCGGTCATTTCCACACCACCAAAGCATCCATCCCAAACTTTGACCAAATGGCCCTGTCCTCTACTTATGTCCCTCTTTTTAAGTGCCGCTTTATAGATTTTGGTGAGGTGTGGGCGTTTTAATATAGGGACCTTTTCATGTATTTGAGGTGAGTGGGGGGGGTCTTTGTAAGGCCCTGTTCACACTAAGCGATTTATCGCGCGGTTTTTACCGCAATATCACACATATTTCCACGCGATATCGCTCTGTAGCTTCTGCAATACATTTCAATGAAGCTGTTCACATCTCGCAGCTCAATGTCGCCTGTAGTTCGTCGCTGTAGCTTGTACATGACCTTTTTTCCTGCGATTTGACGCACACCACATCAATGGTGTCGCGCAATATCGCGCATTAAGGGTGACATTACACGATATTATCGCTCAATGTCGCGAATATGAAAATCGCACGGAAAACGTGCGATTTTCATGTCGCTCAGTGTGAATGGGCCCTAAGGGAACCTCAATGTATACAGCGTGTAAGGGTGTCTTTAGGGCTTGCTCCATATATTGTGAGTGTCTTTTTAGGGGCTTGTCCATATATTTTGGAGTGTATAACAGCTGCAGAGCAATAAATTGACAGCAAAGAGTCTGTAAACTATAATAAATGCTGTTGGATATCGCTCGCTGTAAATAAGACTTTGCTCTTGTTCTAAATGACATTTTTAGTGACTTTGGTCGAGACGTCACCTACAGAGCCTTGGAATGGCTTCCTAAGGCCGGGGTTAGACCAGCGTTTTTCAGAGCGGAAGGCATGCTGTGTGAGTGGACGTTCCTTCCACTCTGATGCCCGTCTGGCCAACTCTCAGAGCGCAGTTAGTGCGCTCAGCGCTGCAAGGCTCCATTCTCCTATGGAGGATTGCGCTTTGCAGGCCTGACGTTGAGAAAAGGGGGGGGGGGGATTTTTGCAGTGATTTTCCTACGTCCGTTGTAGCTTTTTCACATCAATGTCATTTTGGCTTCCGTTGCAACATGCGTTGCCCGTGCGTGCAAAGTTCTTCAGGTGCTTTGTTCTCTATTGACTCCTTTTGAAAAGCTAAAAAAGACAGCAAACAGTGCAGACGGACGCGAAAAAGTGCGCTCGTCTGACCGCAGCCTAAAGCCGATAAAACTCAAGTTCAAACACAAAAAGCCCGTTATTGCTCACTATATGATAAAAAACTAAAAAGCCAAATCCAGTAGTATTGATTATGTCTGAGAATGAGCAGGGCAATTTTTTTTTTCTTTTGTGATCTGCTTAAAAAATAATACATTCAAAATTAAAAGAACGTTATATACATTGGCACTTACATATAGCATAGTACATATTAATATACAATGTGTAACCGAAAGGTCGTTTTGTAACAGTTTACATCATCTTAATCCCCTCCTGCCTATGAAATACACATAAAATCAGTGTTTTAGACCAAAAATCCATTTAATCTCTAACTTTGCCTCAATTTGACCTAATAATAATCTATTTACATTACCTAAATGCCGTCAGAACAGTCACACACACGTATTTAAACTCCTTTTAAACCACAAGCGATGCTGATCATCGTTATAAAGCGGGATTAGAGCTGAAACATTGTACTCCTTGACTCAAATCCGCTTTACGCCATTCTTCCAGTGTTACCAGCTTTAGTTTGTTCTATTGTTTTCAATGGGAGCGGCGCTCTCCATTTCATTTAGAAGCTGGTTGCTGAGAAAACCCTGTTTTGCGAGATATGAATGAATAACTTTGTGCTCTGCAAGTCCATGGTATGTTCTAGTAATGTTCAACGCTTTCCTAAATAGGTCTTATTGCCAAAAATGTACCATAATGATCTTTTAAGCTGTGAATTCACTTGAGCAGTGCATAAGAGCCTTTGGCCTCCCTCTAACCCTCTCACAGATGATCTATGGTCAGCAACCGTGGCTCCCTGATGTTTTGGGAACTGCATCTCCCATGATGCTCAGTTACCCATTAGGCTGACTGAGCTACAAGGAAATGTAGTTTCCAAAACATCAGGGAGCCAAGGTTGCTGACCCTTGATCTAAACCATCATCCTGTACATCAGAAAGCGCCCACTACACAGAGCAGAAAGCTGAAAGATAGAGGATAAACATGATTAGCTTCAGTTGCTAAAATGCCTATTTTACCAGACTAGAATGTCTTTTTAGTATGATAGAAGCAGCAATCACCTCCTGGGATTTCCCACTTAGGCCGGGGTCAGACGAGCGTTTTGCAGAGCGTAAGGAGCGTCCGTGAGAGTGGATGTTCCTTCCACTCTGACGCCCGTCTGGCCGCCTCGCGGAGTGCCGTTTGTGGAGGATCGCACTTTGCAGCCCCGTCAAACGCGCGTCCTAGCGCTTCGACGGGGAGGCTTGCAAGACGGCCGCTGTCGTGCGTAACAGCGTGTGGCCGGCTCCGTCGCAGCTTTACAACGCTGCTGCAAGACGGATGCGGGAAGGCACATCAGTACAGGTGCACATAGTGCGCTCATCTGACCCCAGCCTCAATCACATAGAAATAGTAAACCATGTTGAATGGGACCTTCAAGTCGAGGGGGTAGCTTACTTAAAAATATCATGAAAAACTCTGGACTTGTGTAAAAGCAGGGGTTAATAACGGTCATTGGATACAGTGGCTTTGACCTCAAGTCAGGAAATTTCGAAACTTTGTGGTGAGCAGAGTTTTCCCATAGGAGGGTAATGTTATTAATTGGGACAGCGGTGACAGAATGAGGGGTTTCTGTTCCCATTTAATACTGTAAGAATAAGCGTGTGGAGGCTACGAAGACCCTACTTTGAAGAAAAGAAAAGAAGCGGTCACTATATACAGATCAACATCTTACACCAGAAATTATCAATCTTTAACACTCCATAGTATCTGGATCTACATATCCCTTGATGCTCAGGATCCTTAAAGCCCACTGGACATACTCTCATGCTGGGCTCCACCATTGCCTGGCTGCAACAGGATGGATCTGCAGGTCCCACTTGACAGGTAAACATTGGATCGTGCTGGCGATCTGCCCTGCAGATGAGGCTAACAGACCGTAATGAGATCTGTAGTACCATGGTTGGCCAGCACTGCTTTTTAAACAACCAATAGCCATCAAACAAAAACCTTGTAAATGTAAACAAAAATTCCTCAGCGTTTGTTTGGTAAAATGGATCCTCTAAATCCACCCACCAACAAATCTGTTTAGATCTTTTAAATCGTGGCCCATGCTTTTCTTCCATTCTAGTCCATATCGTACATTCCCGACAGACACTCGTGGCCATTTTATTAGGTACGCGAGATTGTTAACTCAAACAGTAAATGATATACATCAAACCGAACTTTGCGGACGAAACGGCCACAGGTGCAGGAGACGGCTCTGCATACAAGGTGCTGGTTGAGGAGGGACACTTGCAGGTTGGGTTTTGGAAGGTCACGTTTCCACTCCATTCATACAAGAATATGCAGCTGTACTAGGTCCGTGGGCATCGTGTTATATATGTGTTGAGATTTGTAAGGGGGTTTTCAAACCTAATTTCCATTATGACGCACGGAGGGCAAGGCCAGACGTTTGCTCAAATAACAAAACTCAATGTGCTTTTGATCTCGAGCGAATGCGGTGACAGTGAAAGGCTACACGGCACACGTTAGGCCCGATAATACTATATGATCATCATTGTTACTGATCACATGAGGGCCAAAAGGCTCATATTCGGTTTCCGCATGCCCAGTACACATCAGGTAACTCAGACGTTAGTCTGGTTATATGGATGTCCTTACACTTGGTTCCAATGGCCTCTGTATGTTCCAGGTCTTGCTCCATTACAGCAGCTCTGGGACAAAACGGAAAAAGGAGATTGTTTGTGTGTAGGGTTGACACAAAAGCATCTGTAAGATGTGGGAAGTCAGCACAGACCTCAGCCGCCTGCAAACAGTTTCCTGCAACTTGACAAACCGTGACATGAAGAATTCAGACTATTACGGAGGCGCAAAGGATACAGGCAGTATTGTATGGCTGTACCTAATAAAACGGCCAGGGATACAGAAGCATATGGACGCTGCCAGTCAGGGTAGACCTGAACGGTTTCACCCTTTACTGCTGCTGGCAAAGCATGCGCACATTACTGTCTCTTCTATCACTGTGACAGAGTCCATCAGGCGCTTGAGGGGAAGGTCCGAACTGGATGCAGTGTAGAGATCCAAGGCCCTGGTTAATGTGTGTGCGTGCTGGTGTTGGAGGCTCCGGCCTTGCGATCACAGGGTGCTTTCGAGGGTGTTGTAATTGTCTTTAAAACTCTTCAGCTCGAGGAAATGTTTGGGCCGCTTGCTCTTCTGGTTAGAAGGTAGGTAGGTCACTTGGATGGTGGGGGAACCAGAGGTGTCGGGCGATGCCATTAGGTCCTTCGCTGCGGATTGGCGTTGTCTCTGGCTTTCTGCTCCTCTAGCTTTCACACTGTATGGAAAAAAAAAAAAACACATGGAAGGAGGTTTAAAAATATCCCAAATAGAGGGGATTTGTGCGTGCTAGGTGTTGCCCCCCCATAGGCATATAGATGCTGTAGCAGATCTCTGTACCCCAAGTGGGTATATCTGCTAAAGAGAGAGAGCTTTCTCCACTACTCTGACCACCAAACCTCTCGCTTGGTATTGCCTTTACGCCCAGACATCAGCCCGAAGCTTGCATCCCTATAGCGTAGCGTGTATGATGTATGGCAGTACATGGCTTGATGTCAATAGGATTCTGCTAATATACCAATGGTTAGTCGTATACAAGGTATAGGCCGGTCCAATAGTGCTGACCATTTTAAATTGGTTTCTTTTTTACGAGATATAGATTATATATAATCTCTCTATTTGAGTTTTATTACAATTTAGTCAATCACTAAAGGATCTCTTTTTTCTTTAATATTATAAAATAGAACGCGTCTGGAGTAAGCGAAAAATGCAGCAGATTTACTCACATTGCCGACATTTCTCTCAGAGCTTCTACAAACTTCTCATGTTCAGTGTTTCCATAAACCTTTTCCATTAAGAAAGGGGGAGAAAAAGATTAAAAAAAAAAGTTATATCAAGTAAAAAAAAAATACAGTAAAACCTTGGATTGAGCGTAACGGGCATAGAGAGCGTTTTGCAAGAGAGCAACTTTTTTTTTAATCAATTTTAACTTTATAAAAGGAGCAATGTCTTGATACACAAGCAGTACGTACGCTTTGTGTGTCCGTGCATCCTTTCCTCCCTGCGTCCGTCGCAGCATTCTGACGGCTTGACGGGGAGGGCCACATGATGTAACGTGCCGAATAGCATCGCACATTACACCGGAAGTGCTGAAACCCTCCAACAGATAGCGAGGATCACGTTTAGTGATAAACGTCCTGCACAATAACCCTCCTCCCTCTCTTCCAACAGCCACGATGCTTCTTAAAAGGTAAAGCACAGCTTCGTTTTATTTTTTACTGTTCATTATTTTGTGTCACTGTAATCATTTTCATATAAAAGAAATGGTTGTGGAGCGAATCGTCAGTTTCTATTATTTCTTAGTGCTTTGGAGGTATCTGCACGAGTACCAAGTAATCGTGCAGAACCCGGTATTGGCACCGATACTAGTATCGGTATTGGTGCATCCCTACTGCACGTTCTATGAGATGCAGAATAAATACCATCAGATCACCTGTGAGGTCCGGTGAGAGAGGAGGGAAAGCCAAATTCAAACCAGATACGGCTGGGATGGAAAATACGTTGTGGTGTTATCTTGAAGTCTCAAGCCTTCTCCTATGCAACACCTTTCACAAAAAAGACATGTGGACAGATTTAGGAAGCACCGCTGTGTCACAAACCATGCCCATGGAAGGCACATGGAAGACCCGTGCCCACACTTCTCCTTCAAAGACGTGATCACGGCCAGCTGTATTCCTGCCCAGGCCCTCTGGAGTCACGTATATTCTAGAACGGTTTTTGTTGCTACCCCAGCACGATGGAAACCTCCAGCGCTTCTCACTTCAGCCCTGATGGTACTTCCTATTTAAAGGGTGTTGCCCCCTGTGCAGTGACGCCTCTGCATTACACTTTTTTTCATGGCATATCCGGGACTCTGGATGATTTTGTGTCCCAAGCCTTGCCTATCCGTATTGCCTGTGATTGTGTACCTTCTGCACATGTTCTCTGTTGTCATTCTTGGACATGTGTAATAAACCTCCTGATTTAAATGGTCGCCTGCCTGTCCCTCTGCTTTGTCTCCTGCATCTGGGCACTACCAGCAAGCCTGCACCATGAGCGTGACCGTTTCCATGGTTTATGCCATAGAGCAGGGATCAGCAGCCTTGGCCCTCTAGATATTTTGGAACTACATCTCCCATTATGATTGGCTGAACCTCATGGGAAATGTAGGTCAAAGACATCTGGAGGGCCAGGGTTGCCGATCCACACCTTACATGTTCCTTGCTGTGCAAGAGGACCTCTTACCCCAGTTCCATATCGGGCGCTGTCGTAGCCATCTAAAAGAGAGTCTATTAAAGCCTTGCGAATCCCCCTGTACGGCGAACTGGAGTTTCTCAGCTCTAGCAGGTACGAACGGAAATTCTTCCCCACCAGAGTCCGGGGGTGTTTCCCATTATCCTGGAATGGGATATCTGCAAAGATTTGGGCCAAATAAACACGATGTAGAACAAACTGTGGGACAAGCCTTTAAATAAAATTTAAAAACACACAAAATTCTGCATTTTAAACACCCGGGTCTTGTTTTTTTAACAGGACACAGAAGACGGGTCAGCGATCCCAACGTTTTGGAGCTACATTCCCCTCTAATACTCTGCCACTGTTCAAAGCTAGTGAGAATCATGGGAAATGCAGTCTGTAAAAGATCTAGGTGCCGAGGCTGCCGACACCTGGTGTATAACGTTAGAACCAGCTATCAGTTATAACTGCAACCTTTGCAATTATTTAGAAAGTGCCAACATATTCTGCAGCGCTGTACAATGCACGGAACAAAAGAAGCGACATAAAATTAACAAGTAATTGTGATGAACAGAACACATTAAGAATAATCCTTTCTATAATTAACATGATCCCAGGCTGTAAACATATTAGCTCTGCAATGTGTGTGTGTGTGTATACAAACACACACATCTATTCACACACAGAAATCACCTGAATCTTTGATGGAATCCAAGGTCTTCATCCGGTATAGATAATTATAACAGCCTAGAAGACAAAAAAGCAAATCAACCACAGCTAATTTTCAAGTTATTGGAGTATATAGGAATATTGCAAGTAGATCTTAACCCCTTAAGGCAGGGGTCTCAAAGTACCGGCCCGCGGGCCATTTGTGGCCCGCGGACTGGTTACAAATGGCCCGCAGAATACAGGGATCAGCAAGGTGTCCGTGAGGGACCCTTGCACGGTCCACTGCTGCGGCTGTCTGTTCGGGCCGCGGTGAAATCCGGAAGGGAAGAGCAGAGCAGGCAGAAGAGCCACACAGTGATACGTGAAGCTGCTACAGGAGACACACATGTCCTGCGTGTTGGCTCCGCCCCCTTCCTACCGGCACTCTGCACACAGAGGCCTCCGCAGGCAGCATGCGATGGGAAACCTGGTGAGTAGAGTGATGTGGGGAGGGGGGAGAAGAAAGGCTGATTAGGGGGTTAGGATTTAGCAGCATAAATAAAAAAAAGTTTCAAATTTTGCATGCGGCCCCCATGGAAAATGAAAACTTGTCTAGTGGCCCTCAGGTAATTTGAGTTTGAGACCCCTGCCTTAAGGACCAATGACGTAACAGTTTCATCATAAACGAGTTGACTTTAAAGACCCTTGGTACTTAAGGGGTTAAAGTAAAATTACACTAAATCAGACTAGACTATAGCTGAAAGTATAAAATCATAAGCGAGAGAGATAGATATATATCACACACACACACGGGGTGGGGACAGGGCCGGTGCTAGACTATTTTGCACCCTAGGCAAGACCAGCTACTTGAGCGCCCCCCCCCCCCAAAAAAAAAAAACACTGCACATTACTGTAGAGCTCTGTGATACCCTCAAACACTGTCACAGAGCTCCACAGTAATATGCAGTGTTTGAGGGTGCCACAGAGCTCCACAGTAATGTGCAGTATTTGAGGGTGTCAGAGCTCCACAGTAATTTGCAATGTTTGACGGTGTCACAGAGCTCCACAGTAATGTGCAGTCAGCCACTGCAAAATTACTGTGGAGCTCTGTCGCACCCTCAAACACTGCATATTACTGTGGAGCTCTGACACCCTCAAATACTGTTCATTACAGCTCACATGGATATATTTGCCCCCACCTCACATGAATATATATATATATATATTGCCCCCAGCTCTCACATGGATACATATGCCCCCAGCTCTCACATGGATACATTTGCCCCAGCTCTCACATGGATACATTTGCCCCAGCTCTCACATGGATACATTTGCCCCAGCTCACTGTGCAGCTTCGTCTCGCTCGGCACTGCATCTGCTCCTTCACACGAGACCCCCACAGCCAGCGACTGACTTGAGGGCGCGCGTGCTGCTGCCAGCGTCCACACGTGCCAGCGTCAGCTGCTGGCGTCAAGGAGGAGCATTTCTATTGGATCGCGGGCGACGGAGCGGAGGCGTGCTGCGGCTGGTGTGTGAGCGTGCGCTACGAGTAGGTTGTGGCGCCCGCCCGCAGCTGCGGACACAATGATTTTTTTAGTGGTAGGGCCCGGCTGCGCCTTAGGCAGGCACTGCGCTCTAGGCGGCCGCCTAGCCGGAGCGCGCCGGCCCTGGGTGGAGAGGCTTGACAATGGTGGCTTTGTTACTGGTAAGGGCCGGGGTCACACAAGTGTGGAAGGAACGCCCTGAAAACTGACATTCTTTCTGCTCGGACACCTGTGTGACCACCTCGCTGAGTGCACGATACTGTGCTCAGCCCTACCAAACGAGAGCCTGCTATGGAGGACGGCGCTTTGTAGACCCGTCCAAGGTAGCATTTCGACAGGGAGGGTTTCAGCACACCCCTGGTAACGTGCAAAACTATGACGCATGTTACACAGTGTGGCCCTCCCAGCCAACCTGTCATAACTGCGATGGATACTGGGAGGATTGTGTAAAGGAGCGACTGTACCCGGAGTACCTCTGCCCGCGGGCTCTCTTCCATGTAACAATCTCTGCCGTCGCCAGAGCAATCTTCCCTAAAAGCTCCCCCAAAACTTTAACCGCAGTTGAAAGAAGGATGCACACTGTTGAAAATCAAAAAGCAGAATGACTGTTTATTCACACAGCTACCCAGGCAAGGAACAACCCCCTTCAATATACAACCAAACAGATAACATCACAGATCAAATAACTGCACAGGATCTTCAAAACAGACAATGGGACCTCCTGGGAGAAGGGGGAGGGAGAAAAACAGGTAAAACAAAGGAATATCTTCTAGAGAGAATGTGCACAATAGAGAGAGCAGGTAGTAATAGAGGTCTACTCTATACAGAGAGGGGTTAGATAATTGAGGGAATGTTCAAAAAATGTGCAAACAAAAGGTCCACCAGTTCCCCAATAGTCTCTCTCACGGGCCATAGTCGCTGGCACGAGTATAGCCCCCTCCAGATGCCCCAGTGACAGTAGGTTCCGTCACAGAGGGGTCACTACGGACGCACTCAGTGCACTCGCGTGACCCCAGCATAACGGTTAATAATCTGTAATTCTGAAGACACAACATTCATACCTTCCTGTTCTGGCCTGTCCAGTTGAAGCATCCGAACGTCCCCCTCATCCAGGAGCCGCGGCTCGAACCGAATGTCCTGCACTTTGGACAGACGGATGTCGATCTCCTCCTTCAGATCCTAAAAGAATAAACTGTATATTAAATGTAATTTCAGTACATACATCAATCCAGGACGTCCCATTACCAACCGTGTAATTACCTTTGGGGCATTGTGTCCAACCGGTACGTGGGGACCTCGGCGAGATTTCATAGCAAAGCGCATGATCTGTCTCTTCACAAAAATGAACAGCAGCACAAAGACCTGGGAGAACGCGAGATCAGTGAGAACATGGACAGCAACCCGACCGCCCAAAGGTATTCCCTCGTTGCGAACAAACACACTTAACATGTAAAAAGGGGGAAATTGTATTGTAGCTCTATTTTCTATGCAGGATCTCTTCCCCCTCATTGCTAAGTGTGAAAAGACACGTGTCAATAACTCGGGGCGTAACTGAAATATGCCCCAGCTGCAGTCACGTTGGACATGCTCAGTCTGATGGAATCAAACATCAGAGGCTCACCCATCTTAAAACCTCACCAACCCTGTGAGAAACAAGCTAACGGAGTGCAGCACAGCCCCCCTCCCATTATTATGTGGACTGTAGCACAGCGTCCCCCCCCCATTATGTGGACTGAAGCCTCTGGGTGCAGTGCAGCACAGCCCCCTGCCTCCCACTATGTGGCGGAGTGCAGCTCGGCCCCCCCCCCGCCTCCCACTATGTGGCGGAGTGCAGCTCGGCCCCCCTGCCTCCCACTATGTGGCGGAGTGCAGCTCGGCCCCCCTGCCTCCCACTATGTGGCGGAGTGCAGCTCGGCCCCCCGCCTCCCACTATGTGGCGGAGTGCAGCTCGGCCCCCCTGCCTCCCACTATGTGGCGGAGTGCAGCTCGGCCCCCCTGCCTCCCACTATGTGGCGGAGTGCAGCTCGGCCCCCCTGCCTCCACTATGTGGCGGAGTGCAGCTCGGCCCCCCTGCCTCCCACTATGTGGCGGAGTGCAGCTCGGCCCCCCTGCCTCCCACTATGTGGCGGAGTGCAGCTCGGCCCCCCTGCCTCCCACTATGTGGCGGAGTGCAGCTCGGCCCCCCTGCCTCCCACTATGTGGCGGAGTGCAGCACGGCCGCCTCCCACTATGTGGCGGAGTGCAGCACGGCCCCCTCCCACTATCTGGTGGAGTGCAGCACAGCCCCCGCCTCCCACAATCTGGTGGAGTGCAGCACAGCCCCCGCCTCCCACAATCTGGTGGAGTGCAGCACAGCCCCCGCCTCCCACAATCTGGTGGAGTGCAGCACAGCCCCCGCCTCCCACAATCTGGAGTGCAGCACAGCCCCTGCCTTTCAGAGGGAAACAATGACCCCCCCATACTACTCTGTCAGTTAAATCACTCACCAAGCTCCCATAGGCCATCACCAGCACCACATTCACCCCAGACAGCCAGTTGCTATTGGACGGTTTGGGCGCCATTTTTCTCCCCCTCCCAGACTACTAGTCCGAGACACTTCCGCGCTGCTGAGCTGACACACCACACGTGACGCGTAACGAACCAACCATCGTTCAGCGGAGTTCTGAAGCGCAGCAGGGACTGGGGCTGGAACGCACACGAGCGTGGTGACGTCGCACGTCGCCTTGCGTGAGAGAGGAGGCGGTGCGGAAGGGGAGGTCACGTGGTGTCAGAGCGGAGGAGCCGCAGGTAAGGACGGAGCTGTTTTGCCGGACGGTGGGAGGGGGGAAGAAACCGGAAAAGCGGCGGATGGCGCTCCAGGCGGCTGGGGAGGGCGAAAGAGCAACGGGAGACGGCACGGGAATATCCCCGTCGTCGTCGTCCAACCCGCTTCCGCCCCGCGGCCTAGTGGGCCGGCTGAAGCCTCCCGCTGTAGTAGCCACGATGGCCGCCCACCGCGATCCTTAACCGGGCAGCACGAGTTGTGATTCGCGGTCGACTATATATAGGCCGCAGACCGACGTAAAAAGCGTGTTTCCAGCCGGATTCACTGTAGAGCTGGGCTCGGAGCCTTGCCTGCTCCCCTCCAGGGCTGTGTGAGGGCCTGAGCGGCTCCTGTGCTGTCCTGGGCGGCACACCACACTCCTGCTGCCCTTTGTTTCCCGGATCGCCTGGAAAACCGGCTTCACAGACCCAGAACGGGCTCCCCTGCCTGGACACCAACAAAGCGGGGCAAAGGGAGCCTGCGAGGAGGCAGTCCTGCCCTGCATCACACTTTAATGCCTCCTTTTATACTGCTTTTTATTTATTTTTTTGTAATTTCCCTTAAATCACGGCTCGTTAAATCAAGCCTATTTTTAACTTTCACCCATTTAATCCTCTCCATCCGCCACGTATTTAAATTTTAATAACTATTTACAAATCAAGTGATCTTTGTTAAAACCTGTATATTATTTAAAAAAAAATTCCCTCCATTCTTGTATTTTTTTTCGCCCTGTAGAGTCCATAGATTTCTCCTTCCTGACCTAGATAGATGCGCACGTTGTGTTAGCTCTGTCCCTGTGTGTAGTAGTATAGCGGTGCACGGCAGAAGACGTCGGTCCTGGGGTTTGGCTTTTACACACCCGCTTTACGTATACAGCCAAGTCCCAGCGCTGACTCCTTCTGCTGTGCATGTCTATTCTACACACAGGGGCCAATGAACTGGTAACGCGCCTGTGGAGGGAGAAGTCTGGATATATATATTCACTTTAATATAAAGGTCAAAAAGTCATCAACAATTTGTTAGTGAATTCCCTGCAATCTAGTCAAATTCCCCTTGTTTTACTCAATCCCTCTAGATTGTAAGCTCCTATGAGCAGGGCCCTCTACGCATCTCGTTTCCATCATACGTCCGTTTATCTCGTTCCCTTTGGTTATTGTAAAGCGCTGCGGAAACTGTTGGCGCTATATAAATGATGATAAATTCAAGACAAAACCACATTGTCATAGGCTACAGGGGGTAACCATAATAAATCAAGGTTTGAGGTGACCATTGTCATCCATTACCAACTACATATATTAAGACATAACTTTTATTGTCCTATACGTAAAAAAAAAACCACCTACCCGTTGGTATGTACACACACACTACTGTGCACCTCTATTCAACACGCAGGGGCCAGTGAGCTGATAAAGCGCGTGTGGAGGGATAAGTCTGGATATATATCATTTCAAGTAAAGGGTGGCTCTCCTGGTTTGTGCTTTGCGGTAAAAGTTCACTTTTTTTTTTTTCCCTCGATCGCCGCTTCAGATTGTTAAACGCAGACTTCTGGATCCTGAAGAAAGCTTGTGGTGAACGACCCGAAACATTGATCAAATAAAAAGGGGAACTTTTACTAGGAAGCAAAACCCAGGAGGGCCACTTTATACCCTAAATATAAAGGGCTTAACGATGCACCGGGAGCAATTGAAGTATTCAGGGAGTGACTTGAATCTATATATATATATATATATATATATATATAATTTCTATAGATATTTTTTATATAGGTTACCCCCTATTGTGATACCTCAGACATTTGCTGTTTTTTTTTTTTTTTGCTTTGATGTTTGAATATTTTCTTTTACCTAAGTTCTCCATTTTTGGGAAAAAAAAAAATTATTGGTGTAACTCCTAAAGCAGGGGTCGCAAACTCGGATGTGTCTGGACTACAACTCCCATGGTTCTGTGGCCATCTATCGCATTCAAAGAATTCTGGGTACTGTAGGCTCCCTGGGACGGGCAGAGGGGAGATTTGTTTTTTCCCTGGCAGGAAATAAATCTAAGAAAAAGCTTTATTTTACAGGAAGCAGAAATAAATTGCCCCCCCACACTAATTTCTCTATAAATCGTCCCAACATTTGTTTTCCACGTATTTCTCCTAACTAAAACTTTTCAATGCTATGAATTTCCTTCTCTCCTTGCTGGGATCCATGCCTGGAGATGGAATAGAGTTCTACGTGCTGGAGGCCTGTATTTGGGTTGACACTGAGAGTTTGAGGGTTAACATTCCCACCCTATTTATTATATCAAAGGGTTTAATGGGGTGTTTGAGGCTGGACAAGGTCTTAGGCGTTACAGGTCACAGACGCTTCTAGAAATACACGACACAAAGGAGGATATGAAGGGACCTGCACATTACGAAGCTCAGAGCAACCTCGGCCCAGGCGTTTGAGGGGTAACTTGCAATACAGGTAGTGGATACCTGGAACAGCATCCCGGCAAACAGTGCTATGAAGGCAGAGCAGGTTTTTCTACAACTTTACACAAAAATCTCTATAGCAGAGGTCCGTAACCTAACCTCGGTCCTTAAGGCTAGGGTCAGACGAAAGCATTCTTCCCCGCAAACGTGAAAAAGTGCGTCCGAACGCATTGACGTATTTTTTCACGGAATGCGCAAAAACGGTCAGACGACGCGCATTTTCGGGCGTGATTTTGTACGGATCGTCAATAAAACTCTTTTTGCGTCTGGACGTTATGTTGGCCGGACATTAGCAGCGTCTGACGTCTCCTAATCACGCAAACACGCCGCTATGCCGCAGCTGCGCACTCAGTACGTCAGTACTAGCGGTTCAGCGTTCTCAAAAAAATGCGTTCAAATTCCACTTGCGTTGCACGGCCGGACTTTTGTGCGGCCGTACATCGTATATTGGCCGTCATTGCCCGTCATCTGCTGCTAGTGCGGCCGTAATTATGTGCGCCAGAACGCACGTTAAAAGTGCGCTGGTCTGACCCCAGCCTAAGTTCTGGAACTACATTTCCCATGAGTCTTTGCCAAATTAATGACTGGCTGTGCATTACTACTACTGGTTGATGTAGTTCAAAAACATGTAGGAGGTCAAGGACGCTGACCCCTGTCAAAGAGGATTCTGTGTAAACTTGTAAAAAACAAGCTCAGAGTAAATAACACAGTTTACAGGATGCAGATTACCTTTTCTGCATGTTAACCCCTCAAACTCCTGAGCCAAAGTTGCTATGAGCTTGTTAACGTTCAGATCTCCTTTTCTGCCGTGTGTCTGATTTTCTAAATCTATCGGCGACCCATGAAACCCACAGCTTTCTCTGGATTCACATTGTGTTACTATGAAATCCATGGATTTGAGAACTAGGGCAGGGCAGCATTGTATCCCGTGCCGTAGGGAGGTTGGGTGCTTTATATTTGCCTTACCGGCACAGAGAATATTTACCTGGCTCCCATCCCCTCTCCTCCCTAAAGGGAGCGTGTGTTCACCAGATAGTTGCTGGGACGCTTGGAAATAACAATAAACACGCCTCGAACTGCCAGTCCTGCTTAAAATGACCACGGCTGACCCAAGGATCTCAGATTGGTGGGTGACACGGATCAGGGACTCCCTCACAAAGCCATCAATAAATCCGGCATTGTATCAATGTAAACCTTTTGGGTTTTATTCCTTCAGCAAAAATAATGTTTCAACACGCACCAGGTTCAGGTTGAAACCTTGTTTTTCCAGAGTGAATAAACACAGCTTTAAATTGATACATTGTTGGGTTTGTGTTTGAAATTACAACAATAGGTTTTCTTTTTGTGTATCATCCTGTATGAAAACAGTAAAGCTCAGTGGCTTTGAGTCTGGCAGTATATATATTTATTTTGCTGAATGTCCCTTATCTAAAATGCTGGCCCAGAAGTGTTTGGGATTTGCATATAATGCGATATCTCTGCAATCCAGTCTAAACAGGACGTTTGTTTGCTTCATAGTCTGAAGGGCATTTTATACCGTATTTTTAATTGGCTGTAATTTTAATTCCCTCCTCGTCAGGGGGTTAGTTTACCATTTCAGGGTGTCGGTGCTCCAAAAATTTTGAGGTTTTGGATTATTTCAACTAATCTATAGTCAACCTTCATTATGACGTGGGTTATTATATCCTAAATATAGATTTGGGTGTATTTAGGTGACAGAAGTAAGGTTAGAGATATTCCTGGCGTCCATTTGTCCAGCCCATATCTAAGGAATTTGGGAGGGGGTGAGGGGCGAGTGTGTGGTCGCTCCAGCAAGGAAACATAGGAGCTGAGCAATCCTATTCCATATACAAAATAGAAGCTGGTCTGATCAAGCCTGCTCATCAGCGAATCCCCTGTTACACGTGCGTATGAAATATATATATGTGTATGTATAGTGTATGACAGAACAAAGAAGTGGAAGAAACACTTTAAAGCTGCGACCACAAATAAACCGATGCTCATCAATGTTACGGTGTCTGTCTACTAGTAAATGGATATTTATATGTCTCGTATAGGCCTGTCGGGTGCTTTTCACTTTATTTTTCAAGATACCTCTGGGCTGGGATGATTTTATCCCCCCCCCCGTACATTTAAGATTGAGATCAAAATGTAGACTTACAAAATAAAAATAAAAGGCATATGGATTTTTTTTATATATATTTTAATGGCGGTCAGTCTTTCTAAGCATCATCTGTGTTTTGCTGACGCTTGGGTGGACGGTCTACAGTTTGTTAAAATTTTTTATTTTTTTTATTTTTTTTAAGAATCTGTAACAGAAAAAATGAGGTTGACCTTAAACCCTTTTTTTTTGTTTTTTTTTTATATGTATATGTATTGCAAAATTCGAAATGATCACCCAGCCTTATGTGCACCAAATATATTTCATGTACATAAACGTTGACGTATGGTTCAGTAGAATGATGTATATATTTATATATCAATCTCCTCTTCGGAGCTTACAGTTAATGGAATGATGACCGCATATCTGGCAAGGTTTTTCCACCAATAAAAAAAAATCCTGCCCCCACCACCTCTGCCGGATTGCTTTTCCATACATCCACCAGCTTTTCTGGGAAAGCCATCCCGTTCGGAGTAGGTAATACAAGAGGGGTATTTTTAGCTTGGACTTTAAATTTGGTAGTCCCTGGAAGATGATCTGTCCATATGCCAAAATCCATTATAGGGGAGGGAGGGGCGAGCCGGAGGCTTTTGGGAATGGAATCTTGTGTATCTGTGAAGGTTCATGAACCCTGGCTGCGGCGCCTCCTGCATGTGTCCATTCAAGGCTGACTTGCATAGAGTCTGATCCGTTTCTACAGAAACCTGTGCCTTTTAATATTTATTGAGCGGTTTTAAAACTCGATGGACCAATCGTAACTCGTCCCCCCCTCCTGGATTTATCTGTTCCAGGATTAAAAAGCTTGTTGTAAGGTGAATTTATTTTAATGCCTAAACCGTGCAGGCAGCCTGTGTTGGCTGATTCCATTCTGCAGAAAATGGTATGTATCTGGCGGCGCGAAGACAATCGCTAATTGGTAGCTGATGGTTCCCTTAGTTAGCAAAATCCATATGGAACATGTAAAGAAAAATAAACAATATATAGTGCAGATGGTTAAATACACAAGATAATCGTATGGTATTCCACTCACGCATTAAAGAGCCCAAGCACTGGCTCTGAGTGGATCAAGGCTCTTGGGTGCCTAACCTCTCCACTTCTAAAGGTGACCCACACCTTATAGAATTTGCAGCAGGGCTTGTATCAAGTGAATATGAAGAGAGAAACGAGACAACTTCCTTGTGCCGATCTTCCAAGGAATTGGATATAAAGATTTGGTCTAATCAACTCACATTTGATGGAGCTATAGACCAAGCTCTTGGTGTATGCGCCTTAGGGTTTATTCTGTAGGTAAAGCCCAAAAAAACCTCTTTCAGGAAACCGAGAATCCAAAAATCCAGAACAGTAGGGGAAATTAAAATATTTATTTAAAACATAAATAAAATACTGGCTTAGCCAGAAGACCAGAACGCGTTTCGCCAGACGTGCTGGCTTCTTGGGTTTTTTTGGGCTTTACCTACAGAATAAACCCTAAGGCGCATACACCAAGAGCTTGGTCTATAGCTCCATCAAATGCGAGTTGATTAGACCATATCTTTATATCCAATTCCTTGGAAGATCTGCACAAGGAAGTTGTCTCGTTTCTCTTTTCATATTCACTTGATACAAGCCCTGCTGCAAATTCTATAAGGTGTGGGTCACCTTTAGAAGTGGAGAAGTTAAGCACCCAAGAGCCTTGATCCACTCAGAGCCAGTGCTTGGGCTCTTTAATGCGTGAGTGGAATACCATACGATTATTTATCTTGTGTATTTAACCATCTGCACTATATATTGTTTATTTTTCTTTACATGTTCCATATGGATTTTGCTAACTAAGGGAACCATCAGCTACCAATTAGCGATTGTCTTCGCGCCGCCAGATAAGTACCATTTTCTTCATTGTTTTCACTGGTTTGGGGGAAACCACTAAAATTTCTGGCTGGCATTGGTTGGTTGGTGGTAGTACAAGTTTGGGCGCCTGTTCATTTTTCTTATCTGATTCCATTCTGCGTTTGTGTGCTCTAAGATTGAATTCATGGCTTGGAGACTCAGAAAAGATCAGCCATTAGCCCTGGCGCTCTTTAAAAGCTGCAATACCTGAAGAAATCAGTACTTGGACTTAAAACAATCTACGGGGCGCTATAGATCTACGCGAGGTCTTTGTGCAGGTGTATAGATGCCTCTGTCCTGAAGGTTTGGGATCTTTGATCGAGCGCGTATTGAAACTATGGTGCCATTGTGTAAGATTATAGGGAACGGGATGGTCAGATCCAGGAGACGGGCGACTTCTAGTTCCAAAATTGTGGCTCTTTCTGCTGAAATCTACATAGGTTTACTGAAAAGACCATTACATGGAAGGTTCCTGCATTTTCTGCCTCCTGGGTTGAGAGATTGTAAACTCTCCAGCAGGGTCTTCCCTCCTTCTGTTCCGTGTGTGTAACATGTATATTTGTTAATCTGTCTCTGCCATTGTACAGCGCTAAGGAATTTGTTGGCGCTTTATAAATACTTGTAACTAACTGAATAGTTTTGTCAAACACAGATGTAGATTAAAACAGACTCTGGATCCTAAAAAGCAAATACAAGATTGGATGTAACTCCTACGTGGTTTATATCTCGTATTTATCCATCGCTCTTGGTCTGCTGCTTCTCTGCCTCGCCCTGCCGCCTCCTGGTCTCCTGCCTTGCTGCTACCCCTTGACTCGTTCCCTCAACCTGCCGCTTCTCCGCCCGAATCGCTCTGCCTCTTCTTTCCCCTCCGAATCGCTCTGCCTCCTCTTTCCCCTCCGAATCGCTCTGCCTCTTCTTTCCCCTCCGAATCGCTCTGCCTCCTCTTTCCCCTCCGAATCGCTCTGCCTCTTCTTTCCCCTCCGAATCGCTTTGCCTCTTCTTTCCCCTCCGAATCGCTTTGCCTCTTCTTTCCCCTCCGAATCGCTTTGCCTCTTCTTTCCCCTCCGAATCGCTTTGCCTCTTCTTTCCCCTCCGAATCGCTTTGCCTCTTCTTTCCCCTCCGAATCGCTTTGCCTCTTCTTTCCCCTCCGAATCGCTTTGCCTCTTCTTTCCCCTCCGAATCGCTTTGCCTCTTCTTTCCCTTCTTCCTCGCCCCTTCCCCCCCCTCGACTCGCCCTGCCATTGCCACATCCTCATCATCTTGCTGCCCCCTGTCTTGCCCACCTGTCTTTCTTTCCCCCCTCATTTCTCTCTCCCCCCTCATTTCTCTCTCCCCCCTCATTTCTCTCTCCCCCCTCATTTCTCTCTCCCCCCTCATTTCTCTCTCCCCCCTCATTTCTCTCTCCCCCCTCATTTCTCTCTCCCCCCTCATTTCTCTCTCCCCCCTCATTTCTCTCTCCCCCCTCATTTCTCTCTCCCCCTCATTTCTCTCTCCCCCCTCATTTCTCTCTCCCCCTCATTTCTCTCTCCCCCCTCATTTCTCTCTCCCCCCTCATTTCTCTCTCCCCCCTCATTTCTCTCTCCCCCCTCATTTCTCTCTCCCCCTCATTTCTCTCTCCCCCCTCATTTCTCTCTCCCCCCTCATTTCTCTCTCCCCCCTCATTTCTCTCTCCCCCCTCATTTCTCTCTCCCCCCTCATTTCTCTCCCCCCTCATTTCTCTCTCCCCCCTCATTCTCTCTCCCCCTCATTTCTCTCTCCCCCCCTCATTTCTCTCTCCCCCCTCATTTCTCTCTCCCCCCTCATTTCTCTCTCCCCCCTCATTTCTCTCTCCCCCCTCATTTTTCTCTCTTCCCCCCCTCATTTTTCTCTCTTCCTCCCCCCTCATTTTTCTCTCTTCCTCCCCCCTCATTTTCTCTCTCCCCCCTCATTTCTCTCTCCCCCCTCATTTCTCTCTCCCCCTCATTTCTCTCTCCCCCCTCATTTCTCTCTCCCCCCTCATTTCTCTCTCCCCCCTCATTTCTCTCTCCCCCCTCATTTCTCTCTCCCCCCTCATTTCTCTCTCCCCCCTCATTTCTCTCTCCCCCTCATTTCTCTCTCCCCCCTCATTTCTCTCTCCCCCTCATTTCTCTCTCCCCCTCATTTCTCTCTCCCCCCTCATTTCTCTCTCCCCCCTCATTTCTCTCTCCCCCTCATTTCTCTCTCCCCCTCATTCTCTCTCCCCCCTCATTTCTCTCTCCCCCCTCATTTCTCTCTCCCCCCTCATTTCTCTCTCCCCCCTCATTTCTCTCTCCCCCTCATTTCTCTCTCCCCCTCATTTCTCTCTCCCCCCTCATTTCTCTCTCCCCCCTCATTTCTCTCCCCCCTCATTTCTCTCTCCCCCTCATTTCTCTCCCCCCCTCATTTCTCTCTCCCCCCTCATTTCTCTCTCCCCCTCATTTCTCTCTCCCCCCTCATTTCTCTCTCCCCCCTCATTTCTCTCTCCCCCCTCATTTTTCTCTCTTCCTCCCCCCTCATTTTTCTCTCTTCCTCCCCCCTCATTTTTCTCTCTTCCTCCCCCCTCATTTTTCTCTCCCCCCCCCCCCCTCATTTTTCTCTCTTCCCCCCCTCATTTTTCTCTCTCTTCCCCCCCTCATTTTTCTCTCTCTTCCCCCCTCATTTTTCTCTCCCCCCCCCCCCCTCATTTTTCTCTCTCTCCCCCCTCTACATTTTCTCAGTCCCTCAAAAGTATTTTGACAATGTTAGAGGAATCCGTATTTCTCCAGTATTTAACACAGGTTTTATTGCAGATTTAACCCACTAGACAACTCCCATTGCATGCATTTATGCCATAACCCCCCCCCCTGACATTTATTGCCCACAATTCCCTTAATTCTTTGAATGCAATAGATGGCCAGGGAATCATGGGAGTTGTAGTTCAAAAACATTGTGGAGTTTGAAACCCCTTCCTTAGAGGCTCTGGTCAGCGTTTCTTTAAATACCATCTCGATGACTCCTGTCGTCTCTCGAGGAGCTCTGGGTGTTTTCCATCGCCAGGTTTCCCCTTTTCTTTCAGGCCTCGCTATGAGTAGAGTGATAAACCGCTCACGATCCCTCCTGGAGAACAATTTCCGCCCGTTACTCCCTCCCTCCCAGCAGAGGCAGCTTCTGCCGCTTCCTTATGCCAAAGCAGATATTTCCATTAGCCATAGAAAGGGATCATTCGTTGCAGCCGATACCGCTTCTCCGCAGCTTTCCTGGCCGATATTCCGTACATTTAAAGTTGTGAAAGCCCTGCGCAAATCGGTCATTAACTGAATGTGTTTTTTAACATTATGTAAACGCCGCACCGTGTCCAATTAATTTATTATTCAATTTAAGAAAATAAAAATGTTTGCATTTTACAAACGGCGTGGCCATGTCCAGACTCCAACCTTTGCCGTGACGCTGCAGATAAGGGGTCGACCGTTACAAGTATTTGTAAAGCGCTAACAAGTTCCGCAGCGCTGTACAATGGGAGAGACAGAAGAACTAATCTACATGTTACACTCATGGAACAGTAGGAGGGAGGGGACCCTGCTCGAGAGCTCACACAACCACGGCCCCCAGTTGTTTTAGGAACTACAACTCCCATGATGCTCAACTACTCATTAGTTTGGCAAAGCTTCATGGGAAATGTAAGCCAAGCATCTGTAGGGTCGAGGTCACCAGGTTCCTGCTGCAAGACAGGTGTTACCAGAGGTACAGGGCTCCAAAAGACCCCTGCATCTCCTGTTCAGGGAAATCCCTGCTACCTGGGTTTCTGTTGTCATCACGCTCATGCGCGATGCCGTACAGCAAGGACCCACGTGCAAGACGTGAGCCTGCTGCTGACGAATTCCCCAGATCAGCACCAAGCTGCAGCCAGTCAACTTAACCAATTATCGTGAATATCTGCAAATAAAAGGCAGATACTGATTATTGTTCATTTTCGGAGGATCGGCTCTGTCCTCAATTCTAATCTCCATCCGTCATTTATTTCCCACCTCTTAGGAAGTTCGGCACCAAGCATCGTGTCCTCCGACATACCCATTATTCTCATTGTACATCAGATTATGACAGGGATTTCAAGCTTCGACCCCCCCCCCCTCACCAGATGTCGACGGCCTGCAATTCCTTGAATGCAATAAATGGTGGAAAGTCACGGGAGATGTAGTTCAGAAACATCTGGGGGCTGGAGTTTAAGATCCTTGGTTTATGAGATGCAGGGAATTTCTGCCCTGCCATTTTTACCCATAAATGTTATATATAGTTTATTTTTTTTATTTTCTTGTGTTATGAGTACCATGGACACGCACTGTGTGCGCCCGTACTGACATGCCGTCCAACACCCGTCGCAACGTTGTGACGTTTCCACGGGGCCGGCCGCACGAATTAAGCGCTCCACAGGGGATGTGCTGATAGCCTCCCCGTCGAAACGCTACGAGGCGCGGTCAACGAGGCTGCAAAGCGCGGTACTCCGTAGGAGGATCGAGCTTTGCAGCGCCGAGCGCACTAACTGCACTCAGCGAGGCGGCCAGACGGGCGTCAGAGTGGAAGGAACATCCAATCTCGTGGACATTCCTCCCGCTCTTAAAAACCCTCGTCTGACCGTGGGCCTTAGTCCATTTAAATACTCCATCTTTAGATGCAAATGAGTGGTATCTCCCAGTGCGCTGCGTTCCTTTTGCGATTTATTAGAGGTTTTTATGCTCTAATTTATTACATTAATCCATTTTTCCTTTTATTTTTTTTTCCCCTCAGAGTTGTTCTTTGTAAATACTGTTATTTGTATATACTGTAAATGATGACCTCGGTGGCCACAAACCGGACCCGGGGTAACTGGGAACAGACACAGAACCAGACGCAGCACAAGCAAAGGCCACAGGTAGGAGCCCTGATTCCAGTCTGTGACGCACCTTACGGAGACTGATTCCATTTCAGCAGATATGGGGGTTATTCACTAACCTCCGAATTGGCCGCAAATTGTACTGGACGGCGCACATTCAGGGCAATTCGCCAAATACTGATGAAATGAAGGCAAAATACGGTGCAATGCGCCGCAAGACGACAGCCACGAAATCACCCCATAGAAGACGATCATGTCATCTATTCATAGAATGCCGACCTGTACAGAAATTCCAGCGAAATGCCCTGATTTTCGTTTGACAGGTTTTAAACCGGAGAAACCCATAGGTTTCAATGAAATAAATTGTATATTTATTTTTTAAAGACTATTATTATTATTATTTTTTGCAAAATAACATTACTTTTAAAACCCCTTTTTGTATTTTTAGACGACATTTTTGTTATTTTTTTAAATTATTATTATTTTTTTTTATGTGGACACGTTTTATTGATTTTTACTCCTTTTATAAGGGGGTTATTTATTTATTTTTGGTGGAATTCGCCAATGCTAATTGGGTGGCTTTTCCCGACATCCGATAACTGCTTCAGCAACTCCAGTTTCGGTAAAATACAGTTACCGTTCGCTAAATAGTGCATTCACCTTGCGTCCGGCGAAATGGAATTGCCGAAATGCCTGGCAAATTGCGTAGAAACACAAAGCCGTGAGATTTGCGAGCTTTGCGAATAGACCCTCATATGTTTCTTTGTGCTTTATTTTCAGGCCACGGCAGAGCAGATCAGACTGGCACAGATGATTTCCGATCAGAACGATGCAGACTTCGAGGAGAGCGTGAAACAGGTGAGACCATTTACTGAGAGGTTTTAGGATGTTACGGTCGGGGTCAGAATTTGGGAGCGGAAGGAACGTCCGTGAGAGTAGACGTTCCTTCCACTCTGATGCCCGTCTGGCCGCCTCGCTGAGCGCAGTTAGTGCACTCAGCGCTGCAAGGCTCGATCCTCTTATGGAGGATCGCGCTTTGCAGCCCTTGTCGAACGTGCGTAGTAGCAATTCGTGCACGCGCAACAGCATGTGGCCGGCCCCGTCGCAGCGTCACAACTCTGTGACGGACGCCAGGAGACACGTCCGTACGGGCGCGCATATTGCACTGGTCTGACACCAGCCTAAGTTGGCATTTTAGGCTCCTCATCTGTATCTGATCTGTATCCGTGTCTTTTTAATTTCTTTAATGCATTTTTCTGTTTATTTTTAAACAATGTTTTCACATTTCTAGGATTGTATAAAAATAGCGCGTCTCTGTACGATTACCTTTTACGGAGTGTGTTGCAGCAAAACGCCCAGGCATTGGTTGCAGGATATGTGTTTTTTCACATAGGTCTGAACCAGTGTCTGTGGGGACAGTGCTGCAATCAATGACTGTGTTTATATGCATCTCTAGCACGTTATTTCTGCTTTCGGCCACCACAAAGGGGTGACGGGTTTGTAATAAAATTTGGTAATGGGTTCCAGGTGATATCCCAGGTCCGCCAGCCCATGCAGGAAAAAATAAATAAAGGAAAACCAGTCCCACCATCACAATAACTAGAGGTTTATTGAAGTGATACAATGTTTCAAACTTGAGAAACAATCACAATTTGAACCGAAACAATAGATCGCTCCAATAAACGTCTTGTGCTGTGATGGTGGGACTTTATCTATTTTTTATTTTTTTCTGTTTTCTTATGGGGGTGATGGGCAAACCTCTGGTTAGTGGTTGGATCAGTAATGGCTCTGACATGGCAGGCCTCGTGTACTTTCTGCCGGCGTTTTTGTCTGTTTTGTGCTTGGATGGACTGGAGTCATTTCTCCTATTATAGCTATTGTCACCTTGCACGACATCTTTATTACTGCATCCAACATTGTGTCACCCCTCACCTAGTGTGTCACCTCTTAGATTGTAAGCTCTGGAGCAGGGTCTTTTCTCCTACAGTACTGTGTGTGTAATGTGTATGTATATTTGTTATTCTGTCTCTCCCATTGTACAGCGCTATGGAACATGTTGGCGCTTTATAAATACTTGTAACTAATTGTAATTTATTTTTATACATATATTTCTTGTCTTCTTTCAAAACCCTGTTTAGCTTATTGACATCACGGGGAAGAACCAAGATGAGTGTGTGATCGCGCTGCACGACTGCAATGGAGACCTCAACAGAGCCATCAACGTTTTGTTGGAAGGGAATCCAGACACTGTAAGTTTATTAGCTCTTAGTTTTCATTCTGTGTTTGAGAACTGCCCTGATAAATCCAGAGATAAGTACAAAGAAAGGAACGGGTGCTCCAGCCTCTTCTCCTTGGGCAGCTTTATTGGAGGTACATCTAGAAGTAACATTTCAGCTCCTCGTGACCTTCGCATAAGGTCTGGGCTCCAGGGAGGTTCAAACCTTCCATTGCTGCACTGGTTTATAGGAAAGTGTTTTTTTTGGTCCATTTTATAAACCATACATCTAATTTTGCTATATTTAGATTGATGCCGTATGACAGCCGTATCTCATTAGGGACATTTTAGTGGCTTTTGAATGTGACATAAATCAATTTCCTCGTGTTAAAACAAGAATTTTCCTCATTCATTTCCTACCCCTTTTGGCGAGCGTTTCCTATTTTAACCCCTTCACTACTGAGATATCTCGGTCCTCAATGGCACCATCTGGTGCGCCGGTATCGAGCTATCTCAGGCTGCTGATCTGCTGCCCAAAAGCAAATGAAATTTGTTTGCTGCAGACAAATTTCGTTTGCTTTTGGGCCTGCAGAAAGTGCCCCTAAAGTTTCAGCCGTGTGGGTATAATGCCCAAAGAGCTAAAACTGTAAAATCAGCTGCTCGAAGCTGTGGAATATCGGGCTTTCAGCAGCCGATGCAGGGAAAAATAGAAGAAAATAGACCAGCCGCTCAAACCTCTGTCTACTGGCCAAAAATAGGTTATTTACACGAAGACCTAATCCACCAGATTGTCTTTTATTACCGGAGATGCTCGGCAGGCGCTGCAATTGTTCTTTGAACTTTTAAACTCCCCCTCTGTGCTAGATTGTATACACCAAGGTATCAGAGGGGAAGTATTGAAACTTTTCAGTCTTTATTTCAGGGATAAAGGGGATTTCTTTTGGCCGATTAACCTCCTTGATCCGTCACGTCAGGGGTCGGCAACCTTGGTTCGTCAGATTTTCTGGAGCTACATCTCCCACAGTAATCAGCCATTTATTCGGCTGGTAGTGACTCATGGGAAATGTAGTTCCAAAACATCTATGGAGTAACTGGGTTGCTGAACCCTTTGCCTTACGTGTTTGGAACCATACCATCTGTTAGATTGTAAGCTCTCGAGCAGGGTCCTCTCTCCTACTGTTCTGGGAGTGTGGACCGTGTATGTATATTAGTTTTATTGTTTCTGCCATTGTACAGCGCTACGGAGCTTGTTGGTGCTTTATACATACTTGTAACTGTAGCCTTTCTTTTGCTTTTAAGGCTAATGATCTCTCCCAATAGTCTGCACGTGAGTTATGTGTAATATATATATATTTATATTCATAATTTGCCTCTTTCACAGCATTCATGGGAGATGGTGGGGAAGAAGAAAGGAGTTTCGGGGCAGAAGGAGGTTGGACAGACAGAGGCCAGCGAGGAGAGTAAAGAGAACAGAGACAGAGAGCGGGATTTCAGCCGGAGGCGCGGAGGAGCTCCCAGAAGAGTCCGCGGGGCCAGCCGTGGCAGAGAGTGTAAGAGAAGATAATATTTATGTCTTCTTAAAGCTCCTTTCATGTTGAATTTGACAGTCTTGGATCTCCTCGATTTGTCCCTTACCCGTCTTAATGTCGTTCCAATCTGCGACACATCGTACGAGGATCTGTGCTATATACAGGTGTCATCTCCTTTCTTTCAGTCCGTGCACAAGAGAACGGCTTGGACGGAGGCAAACCAGGGGGTTCATCCGGCAGAGGCTCGGAAAGGGGGCGTCGTGGACGTGGGCGAGGCAGAGGTATAATGGTTTCTGGCATAATGATGATACAGCTCAGACTCGCTGTAATGGCAGATGTCTTACAGCAGGGCTTGACAAATGTTTACCAAGCGTGATAAGACCGACACTATGATTGCACATCCATGTTCAAAAATGGATCCAAAATATTTTCCGTAATCGGTTTGTGACTGCTTCTCTTCCATAAATTAAACGGAAATCTTAGAGAATTTCGTTGTAGGTTTGTTCTTGTAATCCATCGATTTTAGGCCTTACCCGGTACCTGGATTTGTCAAGCTTTTTCCTAAAAAGCGTTGGGGAACTGAGATGCAATGGAGGATACGGCCAGTCACAGCCTCAGAGTATCTAAGCGTGTAATAGAATCTGTATCACGGAGCATCCGATGTACTTTAATAGGTGTTCAGTCCGCCTGATATGTGATTGTGTTTAACCCTTTGTTCGTCTCCCCACATCTAAACAATGTCTTCTGGCTTATTTTTGCTCAGGCGGCTCTGGAAGGAGAGGTGGTCGCTTTTCTGCACAAGGCATGGGGTGAGTAAATGTCACACCTCTCCGATTTGTCCCCAAGTGCCACCGGAACACCGTTTTCACGCCCGCTTTCGTTTCAGGACTTTTAACCCTGCGGACTATGCCGAACCGTCCAATGCCGAAGACTCCTACGGAAACAACAGCACGTGGAACAGCACCTCTAACTTTGAGCCGGATGACGGAACAAGTAAGCGACATGTCGGGCTTCTCCCTGAGGTTCCCTAATGAGCAGATTAGATGAGCCAATCGATTCATAGCTGCCGGCAGCGACTAGCTTTCTTTTTACGTCTTTTTCTTCCCACACCAAAGCCATAAAGCACAACTGTCTGCTACAAAAGACCACACGACCCTCCTTCCACCCTTAGCTTTTGTATTTCTTCGGTTAAGCTTCTAGTGCCCTCTTGATCTTCACAGCCGATGCTACAGGACAGTAGAACCCTTTTTTTCTGTGCTTCTGAAGGGACAAGCACCCACGTGCCTCTTTCTGCCCACTGGGAAGCCTCAAGGCCCTTGATTCTGCCAGTAAATCCTTTTGCGTTTGCAGAATGCATAAAGGCACTTCTTTAACATGTGTCCCTGGGGTCATCTATTCATTTAGGGGTTAAAAAAAGAGAATCAGAGGAGTTTTTAATGGAAAGCGGGGAGGCGATATCATGGGTTGGAACCAGCACTTCACCTCAATCTGATTGTGTTTTTTTTCTTCCCTTTTTGTTTCAGGACTTGATTACATTGGGGGTGAGGGGTCAAATTATCCCCGAAAATTTTCCACTGCTCCTGGTATGACACATCCAGGTGCTCGCTCTGCCCCTGATAACCCTATTATTATTTATACCTCTGCTTGATCTTGATAATTGTTGGTGTGTATCCTATCTTTGCCCTTCCCGCACAGTCAATGGACGCCAGAGCTTTACAGCAGGGGGGGGGGGACACGTTCTTCAGTAAAAACTTTACTGTGCCACGCAGGGCTGGGCGGTCTGATAGGTGTCTGCCGAATCTATCGGCTCTGCTGATACTGGGACATGGCGGTCTGCCATTAAAAAAAAAAAAAAAGGATTTCTCTATTTTGTTGATGGTAAAATCGAGGTCAAACTTAACCCCTTAAGGACCAAGTGTCTTTAAAGGCATTTATGACGTAACAGTTACGTCATTGGTCCTTTATGGGTTAAACGTGTGAAGAAAGAGCAATTAAAGTCCAGCTCTAGTGCCACGTTCAGGTAGTAACTTAGAAAGACGACCTGGATTCCCAGCTGAGACGTTCGTCTCGTCAATCGAGGTTTTTGTAGAAGGTGGTAGGGGGCTACATTTGACCATGAAATCCAAGGATCTAAAAGGTGTCCCAACACCTTCATGTAAGTGATGCGACGGGGACAGGGGTCGGATCTAGCGAGGTGGCGTTTTCTGTGTATTCAGTGTTCAAGCGTTGTTGGCGACCCTCCTGTCTCGTTCTCTAATGCATGCGTTTTTTTGTCTGTTTGCTGCAGCTAGTCCTTTAATGGCGTAAAAGTAGGATTATTGAAAGCTTTTTAATGTTTTCCATCCATGTTGTTTTTTTTTTTTTACTTTTTTTTTTTTTTTTGCTTTTAATCTGATTTCTCAGGAGTAACTATAACAGCAAATGTTTCAATCCTGAAATATAGCGTATAAGGGACTTTCCAGCAGAAAAATAGTATAATTCTGTGTCCTTCTTTTTAGTGTAAGGCGTGCCATTCTAACACTGACTGCTGGTTGGAGATGCGTAAATAAATGCATTTTTATCTTAATGCCTGGGTGTCTTGACACAAGGCTTCATACTAGTCATCGGTGTTAGTTACATTTTTTTTTATAATGTGCTAACAAATTCCGTAGCGCTGTACAATGGGAGACAGAATAACAAATATACATACAGGTTCAACACACCCAGTTCAGTAGGAGAGAGGACCCTGCTCAAGAGCTTACAGTCTAGGATAGGAGTGACACACTAGGTGAGGGTTAATAGAGAATTTGAAGTAAAACCTACTCCCTTGGTTATTAGATGAGGGAGGGGGGGGGTTGCTTTCTATGGGGAATTAATCACTGTGTATTTTACCTTTTATGTTCACAGTCCAGTGCATGGAACCAACTCTTAAAGTACCTGGAAGCAGAATGCTTTTATTTTGGAGCACGCTTGAGCTCTTCTTATAAGCATCGTATTTCACCCGTCATGGTTTTCAGTATAAGGACCTGTGTTGATTTGCACTGATTTCTACGATGAAACCTCTTGATAAGCTTCTTCTTTGCCATCGGTCGTCCTGTTATCTGCTTCAATGATGCACGTTTTCTGATGGAAAGACTCCTGTACGTCTCTCTGGCTCTGAAACTCTAATGCCAGATGTGTAGTCAGCTCCCAATTCTTTCTCCTGGCTCCTCCTGTTTTATATAAATTACTGAAGTTTGAATTTTATTAAGGACACGGAGGCGAATATTTGCATTCTCTTTATTACTTTATCCAAATAGCAGCAAGAAACAAGACAGAAAAGTATATAGAACTTTTTATCAAAGTTCTTTATACTTTTTCTATCTTGTTTCTTGCTGCTATTTGAATAAAGTAATAAAGAGAATGCAAATATTCGCCTCCGTGTCCTTAATAAAATTCCAACGTTCCGTCATGAAATAGGAAAATTTTGTATTTTTTTCTTCTGGCTCCTCTGTTTGATATATATTTGGTTAAACATGCTGTATCCTGCGCGTCCCAGGGAATGCATGCCTCTCCTGCAGCGCTGTTGCGGGGGCTTGACAAATGCAACCTCAGTAGCCAGTAGGAAAACCTAGGAGCCAAATACACATTTATAGGAGCTAGGTACATTTTTGTACACAGGTTTACGTAAAATAATTGTGGCCATTTGAACCTGGATTTGTCCAGTGCTAACAGATAAGATTATATGGGCTGAGGACAATGTATGCTGGGAAGCCCCCAACTCTAGCTCCCCCCTCAAGATTTTGATGGTCTTTATATCCCAGAAAGCTATGAATGTAACAGAGCAGCGTCTGTGGGGGCCCGGGTTTGAGATCCCTGCCTTAAGCCATCATGGTACTACTAACGGTGCTTATCAAGATGCTTCATGATTACATGTCAAAGTTTATCTTCAGAGCTCACATTGCCATAGACCAAAATATTAAAGTGCAGGATGGCTAGCTTTATAGGAGCTTTTCCACAAGGGACTGGGAAGTCCTAACTGGTCACCCAGCTCCTACTGGTTTGTATCACTCGTCCATTGCCGCATGGCATCATTTGCGTGGGGATAGGTTTAGGGTAAGAGAGGGTCAGTAACGGAGCTTCACGCACATGCGCGCGGCTTTTATCACCAGGAAAAAAATCAATACAGAGTATCCGTTGCAGAAAGCATCAGATTCTGCTGTCAGATACTTGGTCTGCTTTACTGTTTTAAACCTTCCGTGACGGACCTGCGCATCGGCCCCTTAAAGGCATTCGCAGGATACACCGAGTAGGATGTGTTCCGGGATAGATCGTAACGATACAGATAATTGACTGCTTAGGGCCCCACTGAAGGACACGATGATCAATGATTGAGCTTCTTTTTAATTCCTTGTGCTCCATCTCCCCGTCTACTAGGTGCCTGGAGGACCGCCACTGAGGAGTGGGGTACAGAGGACTGGAACGAAGACGTAAGTACAAATCCTGTGCTGCTTCTATGAAGGACTAGAATAGAGGTGCTTTCCTGTTCACGGGGGAAAGCATACGGGCATCTAAGATTTGTGTATACACCGATGGGAAGTTTAAAAGCTACGGTTACCTCCCTCACATCCTCTTTCCTGTATACTATAACGCTCTTCTTTGGGCTTTAAATGAAGCTGCGGTTTGGTTGTGTTTTTGGGTAGCTGGCCGTCCTCTTTCTGTTACTAGTATTTTTATTTATTCCCATCATCTTGGTCCTTGATGTTTGGAACTACATTTCCCTCGAAGCTTAGCCAATCTAGTGTGTACCTGAGCATCATGGGAAATGTAGTTTCAAGCTGTCCGTGTTGCTGCTACTTACTATCTTGTTGTAGACGTATTCTCTATGTAAGCGTGGCATCCTCTCATTGTTTTCTTTTCGGCCATCTCTTCCCAGCTTTCAGAGACGAAGATTTTCACAGCTTCTATTGTATCGTCTGCTCCTCCTCCTCCTCCTCCTCCTTCTGAAAGCGTCACGATCACTGCGGGGCAAAGGTGAGGTGCCTCTCAAGGATTACCTTCAGCTGTCTGTAAAACCACAAGCGCGTCGCCGATTCATTAAAACTCTCCCCGTGTCTCTGCAGGATCGACCTGGCTGTACTGCTGGGAAAGAATCCGGCGTCTCTTGAAAACGAGTCCACCAATCTCGAGTCGTCTCAAAACGCCAGCTTATCGCAGCCTCTCGTTTTCAGCAACTCCAAGCAAAGCCCCATCTCCCAGCCCAGCCCCGTGACCAGCTTCTCCCATCACAACATGGTAAGTGGCAGGAATGTCCGTGCAGCCGCGTGAAAGGATTGTTTCACACATTGCCACGTAAGATCTAGATTTCTGCAATGTCAGCTTTGGCAGTTGACCTTTTTTGTTAGGCGTTCTCTTATAACCAGGTGCTCACATTTACAGGTCAGCATGTTGAACAAAGGCTTTGGAGATGGAGAGTCCAAGGGTGGAAGCACTACGGGTTCTCAGTTTCTGGAGCAGTTTAAGACGGCGCAGGCCCTGGCACAACTGGCTGCCCAGCACTCCCAGTCGGAAGCCACCAGTAGCACATCGTGGGACCTTGGCTCTTCAACCCAGCCTTCCTCTCTAGGACAATACGGTAAGCGTATTAAGGGGTTATTCAGAGAGTGACGATCTGGCCCCAAAATGTCACCGACCAGTGAATTTCCCTGTTCGGTGACATTTCGGAGCCATTCGATTATTCAGAAAGCAGGCCATTTGCCAAATTTATGCCAACTTCCAGCAAGTAATGTGCTGTTCGGCAGCGGAATCCCCCATAGAGAAGCAATGGTTAATCTATTCAGACACTGAACCGCAGAGAAAAGTTGCTGAAGTGCCCTGCTGTTCGGTGGTTTCATTCGTCAGGTTTATTCAGGCGAATCCCATAGGCTTCAATATTAAAAATATTCCGTTTTAATCCAATATCTAATAAACCGTTTATTATTTTAATCTGCAGCAAAAAGTCTATTGGTTTATTGTTTTTTGGGTTTTTTTTGAACTTTTAGGAATTTTCGGGGATTTATTCGGCAAATTTTTTTCCCCCTTTTTTTTTGTAACAGACCTTTTTGTCATTCATTGGATCATATGTAAATTCCAGACATTTTCGTTCGGTAGTTTTTTTGCAAATAGCGTTTCACTTTTGACGCTTTCAATCATACATTATTATTTTTTATTTATTTATATATTATTTTTTTACCCTCATTCGTCAGCTTGTCGGCTTTTTCCTGGCGGCTGCTCTGTGCTGTGATCGGCTTGTCTGCTTTTTCTGGTGTGTTTTTCCAGCGGTTCTGGTGTGTGTGCGATTGGGTTCTCCCTGCACTCCGGTGACCCTGCGGTGAATGCTGAATACACCGCAGGGTGGGGAACTTTGATTCCTCAAAGTGCAGGGAATGAGAGAGCACCGAAATGTCGGCAACATTCCGGTGCTCTTTGAATAACCCCCGTAGTATCCCTCTGCTGTGGGATAGATGTTTTGTTTGTCTGCTTCTGTATCTGCGTTCCAGCTGATTCTGTGGTCATAAAGGGGGGGACAGACAGCGTATGCAGAAGAAATGTGGAATAGCAATAATCCGGCACCTCCTGACTTGGTCTGATGCATTGCATGTTTTTTTCAATTTAAGGCTATGCTCAACGTTGCTTAAAGCTTTAGTTGAATCCAGCATGGTGTTCGCTGGGTATCTATTGCCCTTTAAAGCATGTGTTACAGCTTTTAGGACAGTTACTAATGGCAAACGTTTTCATAACAAATTCCGTGCTTGCAGAACTGAAAAGCTCCTCGGATCCATTCAGCAAGCGCCAGAACTTCCCCGTCGCCTCTGCCATGATGGAAGCGTATATGCAGGAGAAGACTCCTCCTGTCAGTGTGCAGTCAGCTTTGCCATTGTGTCCGTCCTCTCCTCTGTCTGGAAAGCCCAGCTCCGCTTCACAGATGTCCCCAGGGTCAACGGAGATGCAGTCCAGTAGCCCACAGCCAGCCCAGCAAAAAATGAAGCAACAGAAAAAGAAGGCATCCCTAACATCAAAGGTATGATGGGTTTAGGTACCTCCGTTTTCGGCTTGAGTCTTAAAACAGAGGGTGCTAACATTTTCAAAAGACTGAGCATGTCTGTTTGGGTCTCAGCTGGGGCAGATTCCATAATCTCCACAAGATCTCGATGTGCTCAGTTTCTATGAACGGCCACCAATGAGAAAGGGCTTTACTCAAGAAAGCTGCGATACAGTTGACGGATTCAGTTTCTGGTTACCTGGGTGGCTTTTGCAGGTTGTATATGTTGACGTTTGTTTCCTCCTCCAGATTCCAGCTCTTGCTGTGGAAATGCCTGGGACTTCAGACATCTCAGGGCTCAACCTGCAGTTTGGTGCCCTGCAATTTGGCTCCGAACCTGTTCTGTCAGAGTATGAACCTTCTCCCACGACCAAAGTTGCCGTCAGCCAAACACAGAACAGCTTGTACACCAGCCCATCAAGGTAGAGTATTGCTGATAGGGTGAAAACCTTAACAGACATGTATGTACACATGTGGATAGTTGTGTATGTCTTGGCCCAAGATGTGGAGCCAGGTAGCCATGGTCTCCTAGATGACACCTCTGACATGACACCTCGCTTTTGTATTTCATACATTTCTATATGCAAAATAAGCTGAGCCCAGAGATCTACCCTTTCTCCCTGCACAACAGTAGACCCTTTCTGGCGTAATCTGTTGCCATAAAGGGGGGACAGCTTGTGCTACATTAATGGTGCTGGGGGCCAAAAACCATCTGATCTGTCAGTTTGTCGAACCTTGGCACAAACACCAAATTCTTAAGTTTCTCCGACCTTGTCTGGATGTTGCGAGGGAATTTATTATTATTATTTCTCTTTTACAGCGAGTCGTCCAGCTCTGCGGTGACCAATCAGAGCTCAGAATCTGTATATCAAGGAAGCAGTACGCAGACCACAACGTTTACCTCTCAAAGCAGCTCCCAGGGTCCCCTGTATGAGCAGAGGGCTACTCAGACACGGCGCTATCCAAACCCCATCTCGTCTTCATCATCCTCCTCTTCCCCACAGAAGGAGCTTAGCCAATCCAAGGCGAGTTTATCCCCGAGGCATAGCCCAGGGGTCAGCAATCTTGCCTTCTTCCAGAGGTTTTGGAACTATGCCATGGCGCTCACCAACTCCGTAGGTTGCTGGAGACTCTTGGGAAACGTAGTTAAAATTGTCTGCAGGGCCCAGGTTGCTGAGCCCAGGTCATAGACCAAGATTAACATCGCCTCTGAATCAATTTATGATAACGTAGTAGACTTTATTCTGTCCCGGTAGATTCCTCCGTGGGTTAAAGACGTTTGCATGGAGGACGACCTGTCATGTCCGTCCAAATTGAAGTACAATCCAATTCTTTGACATTGATCTGGGAGATTTAGTGCAGGATTTTGTTGCGGTACCTTGTCCATCCTCTTTTCAAGCCCGCGCTCCCTTTAAATATAAAAGCAGGTTATTTTGTGTGTATGGCCCAGTCACAAGCAAAGCGACGCATGGCCGCAGTGTTTGTGATGTGGTATGGGCTATATGTCGTTGTTGCATATCTCCTCAAGATGCTCACATCAGAATTTCCTTTTTCTTTTGTGCAGAATGGATTCAGCTCCGTGCCGGCAGCGACACTGCAGGCGTCTGTATCTGTGGAAGGTACGTACCCCTTTAAATTACTTGTGTTTCTTTTGGCGTGTCTACATGGCCGTCATTGTATAGTGAACAATCTTTTATTCTTAAAATATTAATGTACTTTTGTTACTATGACCCTGGAAGAGGTTTCCGTAAAGCTGTGAGAGTCCTCCTAAACTCCGAGGCCTATATGGCAACCTTGGTGTAAACTTAAGCAGAAATGATGTGCTGGAAACCTACCAGAGTCTTTATAGTCTGTGGAGGTGCTACATTTAAAACAGCCCTGGTTAACCTTGCACCAGGGTGACAATACAGCCCCAGTTTGTTCATACTAGGCTCAGTAACAGGGTGGTGGGTTTCCAGGAGCTCCTTACAATACACTAACCCCTGTGTTTGACCTAATCTGTTTGATGGTCTTCGCTTGTGGGGTCCCAGCACGCCCGTAGACCCTTTTCGACTGCATATAGACTTAAAGGGGGGACAGAGCGTGCCACAGTAAAACAAAGGACGTTAGCAAAGTCATCAGGCTTCTTCATTGTCTGGAAATCTTGCTGAATCCGTACAACACTTAAGTTTCTCTTATTATGTCTCGTTAATAGCTCAACATATATATATATATATATATATTTTTTTAAACTGGGCTTGGGAAATCCAGGGACCAGATACGCACTGGATCCTAGACGTTCACCTCCTAAATTTATGCGTTATTCTAAACCATTCGGCGTAGAAAACGCGGTCTCCTAAAATGTCTAAATGGCTCCCCATGTTTTGATACCAGGCTTTATGTCGGATATCTTCCTGTCAACCCCTTGTATAATGAGTGACCTCGTCTGCTGTCATGGTCTTCTGTATCTCAGCCTATTGAGCGATGTTTAAAATAAATGTTTGTTTTTATCAGCTCCAACAGCACCTTCAGTAAAAGCAGACTCGCCATCTGCCAGCAGCATAGTCCCCCTCAGCGACTCCTCGTCTTCGCTGCTGACCACCGCCGGACCCCACTCTTCCCAGATGAGCAGCTTGAGTCACACGGAGGACCTGCCGAGCTCCAGCGTTGGCACACAGCATAGCAGGTAGCGGTCTGCTCTGTCACTGGTTTTGCTATATATCCAATGTGAATATTTGGAGAATTTCACCCCTCCCAGCAGAGGTGGTAATGGCTATGAAAACATGAAAGAATAGAAGAAAAAAAACAAACAAACTGGAAAATCTGATTGAGACATATAAGGGATTATTCAGAGAGAGCTGATCTGGCCCCGAAATGTCACCCGAACAGTGAATTTCCCCGTACGGTGCCATTTCGGGGCCATTCGGCTAGTCAGAGAGCAGGCCGTTCGTCAAATTTTGATGAATTGCCAGCAAGTACAGTGCCTGTTCGACGGCTGTGAAATCCCCCATAGAGAAGCAATGGCTAATCTATTCAAACACCGAACAGCAGTGAAAAGTTGCCGAATTGCTCTGCTGTTCAGTGTTCATTCGGCAGGTTTATTCAGGAGAATCCCATAGGCTTCAATGTTAAAAATATTCCCGTTTTTTTTTAATTCAATATCTAATAAACCTTTTATTTTTTTTATTCTGCAGCAAAAATTCTCTTTATTTATTGATTTGTTTTTAGGATCTTTTAGAAATTTTTCAGGATTTTTTTCCTTTTTTTTTGTTAACCGACCTTTTTTATGATCATTCATATGACCTTATATGTTAATTCCAGACATTTTCGTTCAGTTTCAATTCTGACACTATCAATCGTATTTTTATTTAGTTATTTTTTTATTGCCCATCCGGCGGCTTGTCTGTTTTTTTATTTGCGGCTGTCGGCGCTGTGCTCGTCGGCTGCGTGCGGCGGATGTTCGGCAGACTTGTGGCGGCAGGTTTGTGGTGGGTGTGAAATGGGTGTGAATGCTGAAATCACCAGAGTGGGGAAATTTGATTCCCCGACTTGCAGGGACCGACAGAGCACCGAAATGTTTTTATGTAGCAGTATTTAGAGTGAAGACTTGTTTTGGGTACAGGGTATGCTGCTGCCCTAGGGTGATGGGAGTAAGGCGAGCAACTGATTTTTATGTGTTTAGAAAGGCGTATCACCTTTTTGAGTAGGATGTCCTTGTGGATAGGAACTCAACGGCCTTTCTTTGGGCCTGAAATTCAATGCAGAAGACCTTTTATTTTGTGTTTTTGCTACATTTTAGGAAGTTGTGTGACCCGTAAGTACAGCTTTAGTAGGAGCTAAGCCTCCAGTGCTCCAGGATAAACTATACTATCCTATCCTATATTCCTCATAACAGCAGAAAGGAAGGCAGACGTAATAAAACAAAACGATTCACTGCAATTTCATGATCTAGAATAGACAGGTCTCTATGCCATAGCTGGTGCTAATTTAACCGGAGCCGTTGTAAACTTAACAACTCCATAGACTGTAATGGCTCTGGTAAGTTTATAAGTTAAGTTAGCACCAGCTTTGTAATATTGTCCCGGTCTCGCTGCTATTCAGTTCAGGAGATCCTCACGCCTGGTGCTTTAATCGAGCCCTTCTTTCATAGTGTATTTATCAGATATGTGGTTTGTATAACTTAAAGGGGGGATTTAGACTCTATTGCTTAGCACACAGCTTTATGTATCACTCGTTGTTGTGGAGTTGTAAGCATACGTTGTGCTTTCCTGTGCAGGACTGGCTAAACAGTTTGTCTTTTTATCCACAGTACGTTATCTTCCCAGCACCAGACCTCTGTACCATCAACGGTGAGGACCTCTGTGTCTACACCCCTGGTAAGTATCTGTCCAGCGTCTGTTGTGCCTGCATGCCCGTAGACCCTTTCTGGCTCTTATCGTAGCCACTAAGGGGGGACAGTGCATGCCACAGTGATGTGGATTTGCCTGCAGACTTTCATCCATCACTTGGCTGATTATCTTGCAGCGTCCGGACATTTGCTTTTCCTCTGGAAATGGGCTGCAGATAAGAGGGGGAAGTAGCCCTGTTACTATTAAAGGAGCGTGTAACGCTTTTCTGCTTGAATAAAATCATTAAGAACATGTAGATGAGTATGGATGAATCATGGTGTCACTGTGTGTGTGTGCATAAACTTAAATCCTGCTACAGGGAGTGAACAGTGTTTTCAGAAATGAGGGCTGGGCTGTAGATTTGCTTTTCTGGCTGCCCCTTCCTTTGCCCCCTGCCCTCTTCATTTCGCTCATCAGATTGTAAACTCTCAAGCAGGGTTTTCGCACCTACTGTCGTGTGTGTGACGTGTATGTATATTTGTTGATCTGTCATTGTACAGCCCTACGGAACTTGTCGGCGTTTTATAAATACTTGTACAGTTGTGTTCAAAATTATTCAACCCCCAATGCTGTAAAGGGTTTTAGGGAATTTAGTGTACATTTGTAATTGTATTCAGAATGAAATCCTACAAGGACTTTTTAAAGAACCATATGCAACTAAAATGACATCAATTGGTTTTGTAATACAGTAGTAAATGTTTCTTTTGTGAATTCTTCATTGACACAATTATTCAACCCCTTAAAGACTACCACTCTGAAGAACAGAGGTTCATTCAAGTGTTTTCAATCAGGTATTGAAAACACCTGTGGATGTCACGGAGCAGCAATAAAGCATAATAAGCACCAATTAGGCAGCTTTAAAATGACTGTGATACTCAGCTCCTTCTAGACATTTACTGGTGTGGTTACAAACATGGTGAAGTCAAGAGAATGGTCCAGGAAGACAAGAGAAGAGGTGATTACTCTTCACAGGAAGGGCAATGGCTATAAGAAGATTGCAAAGATGTTAAACATACCAAGAGAGACCATAGGAAGCATCATTCGCAAATTCAAGGCAAAGGGCACTGTTGAAACGCTACCTGGTCGTGGCAGAAAGAAGATGCTGACTTCGACTGCTGTGCGCTATCTGAAGCGTAGAGTGGAGAAAAGTCCCCGTGTGACTGCTGAGGAACTGAGAAAAGATTTGTCAGATGTGGGTACTGAAGTTTCAGCTCAGACAATACGGCGCACACTGCGTAATGAAGGCCTCCATGCCAGAACTCCCAGGCGCACCCCCTTGCTGTCTCCAAAGAATAAGAAGAGTCGACTGCAGTATGCCAAAAGTCATGTGGACAAACCACAGAAGTTTTGGGATAGTGTTCTGTGGACTGATGAAACAAAATTAGAACTCTTTGGGCCCACGGATCAACGCTATGTTTGGAGGAGGAAGAACAAGGCCTATGAAGAAAAGAACACCTTGCCTACTGTGAAGCATGGCGGGGAGTCAATCATGCTTTGGGGCTGTTTTGCTTCTGCAGGTACAGGGAAGCTTCAGCGTGTGCAAGGTACCATGAATTCTCTTCAGTACCAGGAGATATTGGATGACAATGTGATGCAGTCCGTCACAAACCTGAGGCTTGGGAGACGTTGGACCTTTCAACAGGACAATGATCCCAAGCATACCTCCAAGTCCACTAGAGCATGGTTGCAGATTAAAGGCTGGAACATTTTGGAGTGGCCATCGCAGTCACCTGACTTAAATCCGATTGAGAACCTCTGGTGGGACTTAAAGAAAGCAGTTGCAGTGCGCAAGCCTAAGAATGTGACTAAACTGGAGGCTTTTGCCCATGACGAATGGGCGAAGATACCCGTAGATCGCTGCAAGACACTTGTGTCAAGCTATGCTTCACGTTTAAAAGCTGTTATAACTGTAAAAGGATGTTGTACTAAGTACTAAGATTGAATGTCACTTGGGGGTTGAATAAAACTGATAATGATGTGAGCACAGAAAAGACATTTGTGCTTATTTCATTATAAATGTTCTGTTATATTTGTCTGACCTACACGTGCCTCTTTGATTTAATTGTAAGCAAAATGACTGCATGATCAAAATCAATGTCAAACTGGCCAAAACACTCAATTTCAGTGGGGGTTGAATAATTTTGAACACAACTGTAAATGTAACTCTTCGTAACAGACAGTATGAGGCAGGAAAACGTAATGAATATTTGTAAGCTGTCCTTGCTCATGTCTGTAATTGTGGAACAGACATTGTAAATGACACACCTATCTGTTGTCGCTCACAGCATACCAACGTGGAGAGTGACACCAACTTGCACTCTTCTGTTACTGCTTTCTCCACGGCCTCCAGCAGCATCCCTGCCGCTCCACCGGCGTCTGCCTCCTCTAGCCTGAATGTCAGCAGCTTGGGTCTGGGCCTGAGCAGTAACTCCAACATTATCCCATCCACGCGGAACTCCATTGCTACCACTTCAGGTATGCGTCACACTGGATCTCTTCATTTTAATAGCAGGCTCGGCCTAGGTTCCCAGTTTATATAACCGTGACAGTCGGGGGGGGGGGGGGGTTAAGAATATGTATTTCTGTCTATATATTATATTCACACACATTCAAAGAGTAACTGGATAGATACAATGGGGAAAGGGAATGAAAGATAGAAAAGCATATACCAGGGGTGCGGTAGGACTTTCAAATAGCATTATGTATCAAACACCAGACATGAATAACCTTTCCTATCACAGGGATGTCAAACTCTGACCCGCCAGAACTACAACTCCCAAGAATCTCTGCTCATCTATTTCATGCAAAGATGTCTGGGAATTGTAGGCCGTCAGCATCTGGAAGGCAGGAGTTTGAGATCCCCGACCATTCATAAGCTTACAAAGTATGCTGAGGTTTTGCTGTTGGTTTCTTCATGCTTTATTGCATGGATTTTTTTACTTTTTAAAGGAACACTCCACACATCCTGACCACTTTCATAATTTTGAAGTGCACAGGATGTGAGGAGTGCCCGGCTGAATTGATTAAACCGTTTGTGAAGTGGAGGAGTTTCCTCCTTCCCACCCAACATCACGAGCACCGATGAGAGTGATCAGTCTCAGCAGCCGCGATGGATCAGATCTGTGCTTGCGCGTGCAGCTCACATCCATCGTTCTGCACAGGTGCTGCAGAACTTGAATATGTAAAGTGCACAAGTCCCATTGCCCGGCGCAATTTGCAGTTCATACGCTACGTAAATTGCACAGGAAGTGCAAATTATGTGGAAAAGCCTCAGGGACTTCTGGGTTTGGGAGTTTCTGAGCCGAAGAGGAGGAGCAGCGCGCGGTGAGGGAAGAAAGATGAGTAAACTGTGACTAAATAGAAAAATAATATTAATGACAGAGGCTGTCAGCAGCCTCTACCCAATAATTTAAGGGCAAAAAAATGACACTCTACATTTCATTTGTGTTTCTTTAAACGGTTGGAGGATTTTTTACGCCAACTCTCTGCCGCCGCCGGTCTGTCCGCTGGGAGTAATTTAGATGGTAGACTGTTCTGTCTCACAGCGGTACAAGCGGTTTTGCCAACAGGAAAATCTCTGGGCAAGACCTAGTTTTCTGGCATTTAGTGAACGAGCAGCTATAGGCTAATGTGGATTATTGAGGGAGAGGCGCGCATGTGGAGACATTCAAGGAAAACGGCTGAGGTGATACGAGGGCCAGATTTGGAAGTATTTTCACATTCTGCGGTTTTGTCTCGATTTTGCTATTCCTGAAGCAATTCCCCCGTTTGGTTAATAATTCGACAGTTTTGTCCAGTAGAGTTATATGGACGTGTGCGGTTATACGCTTATTCAGACCTGCTCCTATTCGGTTTCTTGCTGATCTGACCGTCGTTTTGTCTTGCAGGTAAAGCGCCTCCAAATCTTCCCCCTGGAGTCCCTCCGCTATTACCAAACCCATATATCATGGCTCCTGGTCTGTTACACGCCTACCCTGTAAGTGCCTGTCGCGTCATGCTGTGTGTAGGGGACGGGGGACTAGTGGCACATGTTTCGCATGCCAGTTGACCCTTCCTTGCCTTTCCTTGTGGCTAAGAAGGGGGACAGCGCATGCTAGAGTATCTGGGATTCTGGAAATGATGTGGCCAGAACAGTCTGGTTGTATTTCAGACCCCTACAAAGTCACTTTTACTAGCCACCCGACCAAGTAGAATTCAGTATGAGTAGAGTATTCCCTACCTGAAATCTGCCCCCCCCCCCCTGTGCATTCTCTATACTTCAGAAATTAGAAGACAATCAGGCCCGCCAAAAATTGGTGTGACAGCGTGGGATCCTTTATTTCAGGGCTGTCAAACTCTGGCCTTACAGATATTTCTGAACTATAACTCCCATGATTCCCTTGCCATCAATTGCATTGAAAGAATTCTGGGAATTGTAGGCATCAGCATCTGGGTGGTTTAGAGTTTGACAGCTTTGCTTTATCGATTCAGCGTTTAGGTTGCAACTGCTTGATAAAGTTTACAGCCGACACGTTGCCTGAATAAAGATCCTCGCGTCTTCTAGTTCTTGCTCTTTTCTCATTTTTGAGGTTATTGTCGGGTTGGCCCTGTGCGTATTCGCAGAGCCCACATTTTGTTGAGGTGTGCAGATTCCGTTTTTATTTTTCTTCACTAGGTACACCGTCCCTTTTTTTGGTTACTAGTTTAGGCTTTGATCCTATTGCCACCAGCCTGATGTCTCTTCCTTTTCTTTCCAGCCCCAGGTTTATGGTTACGATGACCTGCAAATGCTGCAAACAAGGTTCCCTTTGGTAAGTGGCTGATTTGATGCTTCCTTGGGTTGTGCATCACCCAGCACTCTCATCCACGCTTTGGGGTTTGAGCGGGCCGTTCATGTCTGTCCTCTTGTAAATGGAAATGCTTCCGATGTTTTCGTTTTTTAGGATTATTACAGTATCCCGTTTCCAACACCCAACACTCCACTCACTGGAAGAGATGCCAGCCTGACGAGTAACCCTTATTCCGGTGAGTGAGATTTGTTCAGACCCACCTGGAAGGCGAGGATTGCCCCGTCTTCCCAACTTTGTGTCAGAGATCTGGAGGGGGGGGGGTACGTGGCCGATGGAGGTAAGGTCACAAAGCAGCTTGCATCCCTGATTACAACTCCTCCTCCAAAGGGGGGGGGCCATGTCATCCTGGCACGCGTGGGTGCCGGAATGACAGGCTTCCTGGCTAAGCAGCCAATCAGGACTGCTCATACACATGCCTTGCATTAACCCTCATGCGTGGGCTTTAAAAGCTCCAATTTTAACGCCACTAAGCTGGTGCATTTTCCATTGGTCCTCCTGAAAACTGGCTGACAGCCTGGGGCGGACGGGTGATCGGTAGTACTGGGGGGAAATCCGTGTGACTTGGTCTGCGGGTCAGTGCCAGGACGTATATAAGCAGATCTTAATATTGCCGGGGCGTGTATGTGACTGCTGTCCTAAAGCCCTGTCTGTTTTACGGGGGCCTGTTACTGGTTTAATACTGTGAAAACGTTTGTTGTTTCTTTTTAACCCTTTCCTGCCCCAGGGCGTACCATGCCATCCCTGCGGCGGGTAGGTTTAGAAGATGCGGGGCCCCCGTAGCCGGCACGTGCCGTTGGCTGCTGTGAGACAGCCTGCACTCGGGCCGTTCCCCTGCAGCCAATGACGCACGTCAGCAGCGTGGGCGGGCTGAATCAGAGGCCTGCCGCACCACCTGGCGACGGGGCGTACTAGTACACCCCACCGGCATTAACCCCCCCTCCCACCTGTCGTTAAGGTCAGATTTCCTTCCAGGTATCAAACCATTAAAGTGACCCTGACATTAGTGACTTATGTTTGTGGGTCAGTTCCGTTTGACTACGGTAAATGGTGGAAACATTTTACCATCATATTCTAACCAGGGCGCTCATTTATCTCCTTCTCTTCCGTGCAGGAGAGCTTGCAAAGTTCAGCCGAGGAGACGCATCATCCCCTGCTCCCGCCACCACTTTGGCGCAGCCGCAGCAAAGCCAGACGCAAGGTCACCACACGACGCAACAAACATTCCTTAATCCGGCCCTGCCACCTGGATACAGCTACACCAGTCTCCCCTACTACACCGGGGTACCGGGTCTTCCCAGCACTTTCCAGTATGGGCCCGCCGTATTCCCAGTGAGTTTGCATTACAGTAGTAACCAGTGACATTCAGCGGGGCAGGTCATGGCTAGCAGAAACAATGGGGCAAATGATGTTCACCAAAGGCACCTTAAGACACGCTCTCCCTGATTTTCTAAATTGACCCCCCCCCCCCCTTTCTCGTGGTTTCTTTTTGTTTTCGTTTGTATTTTTAATATAAGGATCAACACTTATTTGAGGGCGGGTTAAGTTTGTTTTTATATGGTTCTCTGTGAGGAAAAATAGAACTTGGAAGTATCCAGCCTGTCGGCGAATTACACATCGTCAGATCCTGCGTTCACAGACTGTTCTGGAAAAAAAAAATAATAATAAAATAAATGAAGCCATAAAAATGGATACAGAGCTTTCCAGTATTTTTATTCTATTTTAGTCTGGGATAATATAGAATTAAGTCTTTGTAACTTTTTTCAAGGTGTTTTTTTTCTTCTTATTGTGATTACGGGTACAGTCTTGTAGCTCCTCCCACTCATTTGCATGTCCGCAAACAAATATATAGTGTAGCCGGGCGTAAGATATAGGGGTGTTAATTAACTGCCTGCGTTATTCCATTCTCGTGATCTGCATGCGCGGTGGTACGAGCTTGTGTTGAGGGACGAGTCCCCTGTACGTGCAGGTGCCTGCTGGAGTCGCTCACTTCCAGGACATGGGTTTTATCTGATTATTTTTTTTTATTGATCTTCTAATGATTGGTCCAGGTTTATCACCTGTGGGATTGCACCGATTGTACTCGGATATAGTCCGTTTTCTCTCTCTCGCAGTTTATGTGTTATTTGCAGTGGGGGAAAAAACCATTTTTGTAAATGGGGGCCTCCCGAGCTGATTCTTTGCCTTTAAAACTGAGGATTTTAATTTAGGAATATATGACTTTGGCTGTGTTGGTGAGCAGAGCATTCAACTGACCTCTTCACGTAGCTGAATTGCTGTAAAACCTATAGATTAGCGGAATGAAGTGGGTTAAAACGACATTATAGACGCAAGAGCTCCATATGCAAATAACCGCGCACAATGGACACTCACCCTTTGCATACATGATCTGTCACTTCTGTATCATGATATGTATCAACATGTTTCTTCACCGTCACCCCCCCCCCCCCCCATACCTTGACCACATCCTCCACGCACCTCTTCTGTTGTTTTCGGATGTCGTGTTTCGGCTGAACCACGCATAATAGAGTTGGATCTCGAGTTCTTAGGCTGCATGTTGTGTGTTTTCGAGACGCTCGTTGACCCCGTCGCCAGATCTCGGGACGGCTGAGACGCGCAGTTTGGCTTCGGAAGAGAAAAAAAAAATGGGACTTTGCGTAGACGTGTTGCTCAGACACACGACCGCTCAAAACAACCTGCTGTCTTCTTTTTTTGTTCCTTTTTTGTTGTTTTTTGTAACCTTGTCATATTTATATCTATTTGTGTGCCTGACTGTAAATAATCTTTGATTTCTTAAATAAAATATTTTCAATAAAAGCCGCCACTGTCCTCCAGCTGTCCTCCTCCTTCCTGACCAATGACTTTCAGTTGAGGTCGTCAATCGCAGATTTAGGAAAAATATATCCATAAACATAGCCCGGGGGGGAAAAAAGGTTTTTCGGCAACAAAACAAAAAAAAAAAACACTCACAACTAAAACATATATAGCCTGGGAAATTTAAAAATAAAAGGAAAAAAAACTGACATTTTATTAAAATGCTATATCATATCTGTGTGATATTTTTTTCTAGGTAATAGTGAGCTATTTAAAAATATTATATAATAATCTGGTGTTAATTTGCACCAAATTAAGTTTGTATAGAATGATTTCTCTGTGCTATTTTTTTTTTTTTTTAATATGTGGGTCCCTCGTTCTTGCCCCGCACTCGCTGCCTTAGCCGTCATTTAATTGTAGCGCTCTCAGCTATTCCACTCCTCTGCAGATGTGGTAGTGAGACAGCTCTGTCCCTCCAATTTAACCTCTGACTTCCCCACACTCTGCTAGAGCCTCCAGGGGAATGGCACCGCAGCAGAGACTCTCCTCTATCTTGGAGGCGCACTCCAGGTACGTCCCAGAATTTCTCCACTGCGAGGTGAGGTCCATGCCTGGCTTCTGTCTCTGGCACTGGTCTTTTGGGAGGGGTGCGGGTTGGGGGTTAAGGGGGCTCGTGTTTGCCAAACGTCGCGGGTTGCTTTGTAGATCTCCCTGGTGGCCACCAGGTCGTCTGCCTTGCAGCCTCGTGAGCTACATCGCTCTGCTTCTATCTAAACCATGTCCTTCACAAGCCTGTAATCTCATTGCTGCCTGGTGACCCTACCTTGTATCACTCTTCTTTAAGCATATATGTATACACATATCCCAAAACATAGCCACCTCACTGGGTGAACTGTACCTCCTTTTTTTTCCTCATCTTTAAATTTGGGGCTAAAATCGGTACTTTTAAACCTCTTCTGCGTGCTTGCAGATGCCTCCTTGATTTTATGGCACGTAATGCATATCTGTCCTAATCAAATAAAGTCAGGAAAACACTAGTGCTCCCTGAAGTTTTCTATTGGTGCTCGGGGTGCAATGCCACGTTTAAAGGTCCACGTGGAATCCGGTTGCATTCACAACCTGGGAGCACTTTATCCCCCCACCCTTGTGTACGTGATGAGGATTTAATGATCTCTGAGATGACGGAGGAATAAAAGCAAGTGCTAACATGTGTCCGTGCTGGATTATATGCCTGAATTTTTATTTTATTCTGCACATAATCCGTAACTTGCCCTGTTTTTTGTGGTTTGTGTGCTTTTTTGGGAGACTGAATGAGGTGGCTTCGCTCGGGCTCATGTACCTTATTGTCACTCCCCCCATCTCCAGGTGGCTCCTACCTCTTCGAAACAGCACGGAGTGAATGTCGGTGTCAACACGTCGGCTGCTGCCTTCCAGCAAGCTCCAAGCTACGGGTCACACGGATACAACACCGGTAAGGACGTGTCCGTCGACGTAGATGGAAGCTCTTCTGGCTTGGTTTAAAATCGCTTTCGTGGGGTGTAGGTACGGCTTCGCTGGAGTAACTAGAGATGAACAAAAAATGAATTTCCGAGGCAGTGCTAACCACTCCATTCTATGTGAAACGCGTCGTCAAGATTTGGGTTGTAGGGAGTCGTATCCATTAGTAGTTTAGGGCAGAACAGAGTGAAATAGATGTATAATGATGGGACACCTGTAAAGAGATGACATATCCTCTCTATCTAGGCCGTGGAGCATCCCACACGTCTGTCCCGGGCCTTTTAAAACACACGACAAACACCAATACTCGCCTCCGAGTCCTTATTAAAATTCAAACTTTCTGTTGTGAAATAGGAAAATTCCACAATTATATTTTGCAGCAAGAAACATTATTTTTCCTTCTCCACAAACACCATGATAATGGATTAATGTGCATAGACCTCTATTTAAAAGCATACGTGCTAAATATGTTACATATTATCTATATTTCACATAGGGGTTTGATACGGGACACAAATAGCTTATTTTAGTTTTATTTTTGGCTGGAGGATTCGGCGTTTCTTCGTGAAGTGGCAGGTAGGGACAAGCAAGTGTAAAATATATGGGCTTTTTGTGGTTAATAAGTGATCCAAATCCACTTTAAAGCGGTGGCGTAGGCTCGTTAACCCTGCGATCTCTCCCCGTGTGTCCTAGTGCTGGAATGAATCTTCCTTCCTCGTGGCTGAATGTACTGGTATCTCCTGTCACCCACCCACACCCCCCGCTACTCCCTGTTTGCCTCTTTCCTCGCCTCTCCCTGCAGCGACGCGTCTGTCCCCTCTGGTGGTCTGAGCAGCAGCAGGTGGGAAAGCTGTGTGCGTCCCCGTCCCCCCCCATCACGTGCCATTTCAGAGACTCTCACTTTTTATCTTCCTCAGTCCCTGATTTAAAGGATCGGAGGGATCCTGGCTGTTTCCACCCCGTTTTGATACTTGTTAGCAGCCAGTTAGATCCTGGTATCCCCACCGTTCATGGGCTTGGGATGCCGGGGAGGGGATATCGCACGAGATCTGTAACTCCTCGCTGGCCGGGGTGTCCCCTGGTTGTCTGTGTGGATGCGCGAGGGTCTCTTCCGATGCTGAGGGCTGTGTCTGTTCGCAGGCTTTGATGACTTGTGCCAGGTTTCCACCGTGGGGGATTTCTGTAAGGGTGCATTTAGTGGGGCTTCTGCTGCTCAGAATAAACCTGCTGCTGCTTCCACCAATGGCCCAGGCGCTGGTAAGTGCTTTCTGTCTCTCTGCTCCATTTCGGTTTGTTCTCCCTCTTCCACTACCTCCTTTTCACACCCTTTGCTTCCTGGCAACTCCCTCCACTCCCATCACCATCCCTAGTTCTGTACATGCAAGTTCCTGACCTCGGACATGCAAATGACTCAGGGTAGAGGCACCCGTTAGTAGGTATCCCAGTAGGACGCGTGCTTACAGGCAATATGAAAAACCAGAATCCGTTCCTCGGACGCCCTATAACACGCCAGGGTCGCGCTGCATGAGATCAGGTGACTGGGGTTTTACAAAGGTTTATTCTTGCGGAAAATGTTATTTCATTTTACCATGGATGGCCTTAGAACTGTGTGTATGGACACCGCAATGGGATTTAATGCACGCTGCGATTATCTCACAGCCAATCAGAGTGCGAGTCTGGTGTATGGCAGCAGGAGACTACAGCCAACTTGCATACCGATTGGCTGTGTGACACTGCAGTGTATCTTTATCCACTGTGTTGGGGAATCGGTATAATTCTGCCGGAAATATATATTTATATTCGTGTTGCCCTTTACATCCCAGGCGTGATGTACCTGTTTGCTAATCACAAATTAAAGGGTATGCAATTTCGGTGCTTTGCTTCTCGCTGCACTGCGGCACTATTTAGTGAATGTTCACCTTATTTTGCCGAAAGTGCAGTTGCCGGTAAAGATCATCTGAATTGCACCAAAATTACCTCTTAATTCCACCGACGTGCGGGGGGGATTCCTAATAGTTTAAATCGATTTTAAAAAGTATTAAAAACGTGTCTGATAGGAAAGGTCCTTTAAAAAAATATCTATGTCAATAAAAAAACTCTACAAAAAGCTTTTATAAATTCAAAAAATATGAAAGCTTTTTGTAAAATAATAAAAACAAGAATAAATGGTCTTTTAAAAAAAAAAAAAAAAGAGAACCCATTTTTTACATTAAAACCTATGGGATTCGCCTGTTGAATTGAAACGCCAAAATCAAGGCATTTCAGTGCAATTCGGCGTTCTGTGATTCGAAGACACGATGGTCTTCTATGTAACCATTTCAATGCCGCTGAATTGCACCGTATTGCACTGTCAATTTGGCGAATCGAAGAATTGCCCAGAACAGTGAAATTCGCAGTTCGGTGCAATTTTGGAGGTTAGTGAATAATGATGGACTGGCATTTCCTTTGATCATTGTGGCCAGCGGTTATCCATGACCTGCTGCAAGATGCAACACTGTATCTCGCTGCGTGACCTCTGTTTAATCGTTGCTGCGGTTAGCTTGATCCATGGCCTTCCAAATCCTCCTAATGGTCCCAAACAAGACGGTGCGCCTTTAGACCAGGGATCTCAAACTCCGGCACCCAACCCCCATTATGTTTATGAACTACACCTCCCATGATTCTCTGGCCATTTATAGCATTCAAGGGATTCTGGGAATTGTAGGCCATAAACCTCTGCAGGCCCGGAGTCGGAGATCCTCGATATAGACTATTAACCACCCGTTGCTGACCTGGCACTGAACTAGTTAACCACAAGTTTAAATCCGACCTGTTAACCGTCAGGAATCTCCATTCTGGGCTGGGTTGTATTTTTATCTTTTTTCCTGTCACGGGGTCTGTAGCGAGACCGTTGCACCACACCAAAGCGGGTCACTCGTCTCACACCGGGATCTATTAAAACACACCCTGTCACCTCTTCCCACAGGTGTGTCCGTCACCTCTAGCAACACAGGAGTGCCTGATATCTCTGGTTCTGTCTATTCTAAGACACAGGTATGTCTGCACGGGAAGCTTGGCAACGGCTTGGGTGTGCATGTTTGGAACATCCTCTCCAAAAACAGAGGATTTTCCAGCGGTGTCATACTTTCTCTAAAGGCTGGTTGTCCTGCAGGTTTTGAAGGATTAGCACTGAGCGTTAGGGGACGGCAACTTGTTAACGAGCGCTGTGCAGGGTTGCTAAATCGGCCAGGTTTCCCTGGACATACATTATTATTTCATGCCAAGGGGAGCACAGGAATGATGCTGCCCTGCAGTATGTACAATTCATATGCTGCAGGAGGGATGTGTTATCTGATCAGGACATGTCGCCTGGGATTTCTTGTTGATTTCTCACCTGCAGCACATAATATCATGCACTGCCCCTCAGCCTGACTATATTATGTGTCCAGGAAAACCTGGCCGATCTGGCAACCCTAGCACTGTGTCATACCGTGACGCGTCGGAGTGTAGGGAGGGGGGGTTGTTACGTGTACGCGCGGTGTTCTCGTTACTCTTTGCTTAAGTTGTGATCACCCCGTTTCCTCCCACAGCAATCTTTCGAGAAGCAGGCATTCCACACTGGCACCCCGGCCACGTCTTTCAACCTACCCTCTGCACTCGGAAGCGGGGGTCCCATCAACCCAGCCACCGCGGCGGCTTACCCCCCGGCCCCGTTCATGCACATCCTGGCCCCTCATCAGCAGCCGCACTCCCAGATCCTACATCACCACCTCCAGCAGGATGCTCAGGTAACTCGGAAGGAAGCGGATCCTTTGGGATAAGCGACCTTGGAGGTTTGCGTTCCTAACGGGGATTTCAGATGCTGCTTCCAGAGTATAGAGCCTGACGTGTTTCAGGCACGACAAGGTCACTTTATCTGTAACCTGAGCTTCCTGGAGCTTCCTGATTATCAGTGATGGGGGGAAAGTGACCTTTATTTGGTTTTCTCCAAACCCGCTGCAGACTCCCTTGTCTCCGCAGCACTAGGGAATCCTGAGAGTATTGTTTTGGTTATTTTGTATTAAGTATACATTTTATAGATGTATTTGTGTATACATAGTTGATTTTGACAGTCTGATGATCCAGGTGTTGGCAGCCATGGCCCTCCAGATGTTTTGCAGCTTCATCTCCCATGAGGCTCACCAATTAGGTTGGCATAGTCTCATGGGAAATGTAGTTCCAAAACGTCTTGGGGGGGGGGGCAAAGGTTGCTTTCCCCTTGATCTAATCGTTCAAACTTTCCTAAATATGTAAGTAATAATGCTACTTTCTGGTACCTCTCTCCCCCTCCGCAGGGTGGCTCTGGACAGCGGACCCAGGGAGCGTCTATGCCACAGAAGTCTCAGCCCAGCAAATCGGCATATAGCAGTTACAGCTGGGGGAGCAACTAACCGGCGGATCCCCTCATCCTTCCCGCATTCCCCAAAGAACATTGTGTGACAGACAAGACCACATAGGAGCAAAGCACACAATGTCAAGAATAAAATAAAGCCCCCCTCCTCCTCTCTTGAGCCCATTAAGGGTCCTCGCGGCTCTCTCCGTTCTTGTTATATGTAATATAGAATTTGTATTATTTCTTTTTTCTCCCCGTTTTCTGCAGTCGGATTATGAAACGTTCTCTATCATTGGAGAGGGCCGTGTTTTGTTTCCCCCTTTTTTTTTTTGTTTCTCCTCGATTTACCTCTTTTTGCAGGGGTAATGGGGGGGGGACACGAGGCTCCCCATCCTGCGAGTGATCTCTTGTATAGCTAGGATGGATTGCTATGAAAAACCTGCATTGTATGAATAATTAGTTGACGTGTTTTTTTTGTACTGTGTTCTAAATTTAATGGATAAATGTGTCTTGTATATATAAAAGAAAAACACAGCTGCATTTCTGAATTTCCTCCAGTTTGTGTCTTCCTGCAAATCTACAGTGATCGGCACACCTTACAGTTGTGTGTGACGTGGTATGACATTGCACGTAATGCACGCCAGGACAGATGAGCGGACATATTCACGGAAATACACATTACGGATACATCGCAGTGATACACTTATAGCTGTAATGTGCATTTACACAGTGCAATGATTGTGCCCTTACGCAACTCCTTTCCTAATGTTTTGCATGACCTTTTTATTTATAGATCAGGCATTATTATGCTCTATAAATGTCTGAAACCTCCGATTTTATGTTCCATATATGTTTTACCTATACTGACACACAAAACCACAAAAACAAACAAACACCACACCAATTTATTAAATTAACAAGAAAATGGACAACCACATATTTTTGATTTTTCTAAAAAAAAAATTAAGCTTACATCGTGTTGGAAACAGATTTACGACCGAGCAGTTCGTACGTTTTTGATAGCAAATCTTTATGGGTGCAGATAGGCCAAGGTTTCAGAGTTCATGGTAAACCTACCGCAGCCAATAATATCTATGGAGTTGTATATCGCCTCAGAGTCTTTATTAAAACTAGACTTTACTACATTATAGTAGGAGAATCTGTGAATGGTTACTTTAGATCGGAATCTGGTATCTTTAAGGATCTACGTTGAATACATTGAAGCTTTAATATCAGGAAACTCTACTTAAAGGGTACATTAGATGACAGATTAGGTGACACACCTAATGCGATGAGGTGAATTGGTAAATGCTGCAGCTGTGGGTTTCGCCACCACCATTGCCTTCTTTAGAAATCCCATTAAAACAAGCCTGATCTAGTTGTCAGCATAAATATAAATGTATAAAGTCCCGTGTTGTGTGAAGAGGCTGGATGACGCAGGTAACCAACGGCTGATGATTATAATTACAAGACTTTAGTCTATCAAGAGAAGGCATGTGGATTAATAAGTAAGGGGCACCTGCGTACCCTGGCACAACCTCTCCGCTAACGATCCCATGTGTCTGAAATACAAATCATTGTACGCAACAGATGGCCCGTGAACCAAAGTATTATGGGAATTGTAGGCTGTCAGCACCTTGGGGGTGGGGTGGGTTACCCATGAGTTAACTTTAGGCTTTGAGCTAGATTATCTAAAGCCCCCTTGCTGGTTTACCCTCATTTTGTGACCTTTGGAACCCTCTATAATATATATATATATATATATAAAGCTATATTCTTCTCTATCATAAGGTAATGCAGAATAGAATTGGCAATATGTAGTTGTGGTGTGTGTGTATATATATAAATATATATTCTACCTGTGACTTGATGAGAAGGTGGAGTAACTGTCAGGTACTTTGTTTCTCGTATAAAGCCATGTGACTAGCTGTTTTTAAAGTGGAGCCCCCAAACCTCTCCTATTTATTCAGATAAATGAGCAATATTCCCTTTACCCACCCAGATTTAAATCCATTAGTTTCTGACACTGCCCCTTCACGTGGTTGAACGCCAGGGACACGTGGGAAAAGCAGGATTGAGACCTTTAAATAAACTATGCCAGGCGCATGCGCAGAGAGCTGCTGCAATTTCCTCTACCTTGTGTCACGTGCTCCCCGACTAACGGGGTCACTAAGCAGGTGATCTATTCGTGAAAACGGACCGGAGAGGAGGCGTAGATGCATCTCTGGGGGGATAAGGACAAACCGTTACCCGTTAAAGATGAGAAGGAGCTGACTGGTTGGCGGAAGTGGTGAAGAGTTGAGATGGCTGGTTGGCGGAAGTATGTCCGTGAGGAACTCTGAGTTGATCCCTGCTTCCGGTATGTTGCCGGAAGTGGGGCATTGTTGCAGTTGTTACTGTCACACGGTGTTTTGAGGTGTCCAGCTTCAGACATGAGTGTGTTTGACCTGTTCAGGAGGTTTTTTGAGCCCGGGGGCAGGAGGTAAGCCAAGGGATGGGTATTGTATCCCAATGTGCATAATTCCATCAGAAACTATAATAATGATACACGACATCTGTCTGTAATCCCCTCACAAGCGGCGTGTGGAAATAATACACAGTATCTGGCCAGGCGGCGTGTGGTAATAATACACAGTATCTGCATGTAATCCCCTCACGCGGCGTGTGGTAATAATACACAGTATCTGCATGTAATAATATCACGCGGCGTGTGGTAATAATACACGGTATCTGCATGTAATAATATCACGCGGCGTGTGGTAATAATACACAGTATCTGCCTGTAATCCCCTCACGCGGCGTGTGGTAATAATGCACAATATCTGCCCACGCGGCGTGTGGTAATAATACACAATATCTGCCTGTAATCCCCTCATGCGGTGTGTGTGGTAATAATACACAGTATCTGCATGTAATAATATCACGCGGCGTGTGGTAATAATACACAGTATCTGCCTGTAATCCCCTCACGCGGCGTGTGGTAATAATACACAATATCTGCCCACGTGGCGTGTGGTAATAATACACAATATCTGCCCACGCGGCGTGTGGTAATAATACACAGTATCTGCCTGTAATCCCCTCACGCGGCGTGTGGTAATAATACACAGTATCTGCCTGTAATCCCTTCACGCGGCGTGTGGTAATAATACACAGTGTCTGCCTGTAATCCCCTCACGCGGCGTGTGGTAATGATACACAGTATCTGCCTGTAATCCCCTCACGCGGCGTGTGGTAATAATACACAGTGTCTGCCTGTAATCCCCTCACGCGGCGTGTGGTAATAATACACAGTATCTGCCTGTAATCCCCTCACGCGGCGTGTGGTAATAATACACAGTGTCTGCCTGTAATCCCTTCACGCGGCGTGTGGTAATACACAGTATCTGCCTGTAATCCCCTCACGCGGCGTGTGGTAATAATACACAGTATCTGCCTGTAATCCCTTCACGCGGCGTGTGGTAATAATACACAGTGTCTGCCTGTAATCCCCTCACGCGGCGTGTGGTAATAATACACAGTATCTGCCTGTAATCCCCTCACGCGGCGTGTGGTAATAATACACAGTATCTGCCTGTAATCCCTTCACGCGGCGTGTGGTAATAATACACAGTATCTGCATGTAATAATATCACGCGGCGTGTGGTAATAATACACAGTGTCTGCCTGTAATCCCCTCACGCGGCGTGTGGTAATAATACACAATATCTGCCTGTAATCCCTTCACGCAGCGTGTGGTAATAATACACAGTATCTGCCTGTAATCCCCTCACGCGGCGTGTGGTAATAATACACAGTGTCTGCCTGTAATCCCCTCACGCGGCGTGTGGTAATAATACACAGTATCTGCCTGTAATCCCCTCACGCGGCGTGTGGTAATAATACACAGTATCTGCCTGTAATCCCTTCACGCGGCGTGTGGTAATAATACACAGTGTCTGCCTGTAATCCCCTCACGCGGCGTGTGGTAATAATACACAGTATCTGCCTGTAATCCCTTCACGCGGCGTGTGGTAATAATACACAGTGTCTGCCTGTAATCCCCTCACGCGGCGTGTGGTAATAATACACAGTATCTGCCTGTAATCCCCTCACGCGGCGTGTGGTAATAATACACAGTGTCTGCCTGTAATCCCTTCACGCGGCGTGTGGTAATAATACACAGTATCTGCCTGTAATCCCCTCACGCGGCGTGTGGTAATAATACACAGTATCTGCCTGTAATCCCCTCACGCGGCGTGTGGTAATAATACACAGTATCTGCCTGTAATCCCCTCACGCGGCGTGTGGTAATAATACACAGTATCTGCCTGTAATCCCCACGCGGCGTGTGGTAATAATACACAGTATCTGCCTGTAATCCCCTCACGCGGCGTGTGGTAATAATACACAGTATCTGCCTGTAATAATATCACGCGGTGTGTGTGTGTGGTAATAATACACAGTATCTGCCCACGCGGCGTGTGGTAATAATACACAGTATCTGCCCACGCGGCGTGTGGTAATAATACACAGTATCTGCCTGTAATCCCCTCGCACGGTGTGTGTGGTAATACACAGTATCTGCCTGTAATCCCCCTCCACTCCGTACCCAAAACTGATGGGGTGAGCGCCAAGCCAACCTAGAAATGAGCATTGTGTATTATTACCACACACCGCGTGAGGGGATTACAGGCAGATACAGTATCTGCCTGTAATCCCCTCACGCGACGTGTGGTAATAATACACAGTAACTGCCTGTAATCCCCTCACGCGACGTGTGGTAATAATACACAGTAACTGCCTGTAATCCTCTCACGCGGCGTGTGGTAATAATACACAGTAACTGTCTGTAATCCCCTCGCGCGGTGTGTGTGGTAATAATAATACACAGTAACTGTAATCCCCTCACGCGGCGTGGGGTAATAATACACAGTATCTGTCTGTAATCCCCTCACGCGGCGTGTGGTAATAATACACAGTAACTAATCCCCTCACGCGGCGTGGGGTAATAATACACAGTATCTGTCTGTAATCCCCTCACGCGGCGTGGGGTAATAATACACAGTATCTGTCTGTAATCCCCTCACGCGGCGTGTGGTAATAATACACAGTAACTGCCTGTAATCCCCTCGCGCGGCGTGTGGTAATACACAGTATCTGCCTGTAATCCTCTCACGCGGCGTGTGGTAATAATACACAGTATCTGCCTGTAATCCTCTCACGCGGCGTGTGGTAATAATACACAGTATCTGCCCACGCGGCGTGTGGTAATAATACACAGTATCTGCCTGTAATCCCCTCACGCGGCGTGTGGTAATAATACACAGTGTCTGCCTGTAATCCCCTCACGTGGCGTGTGGTAATAATACACAATATCTGCCCACGCGGCGTGTGGTAATAATACACAGTATCTGCCTGTAATCCCCTCACGCGGCGTGTGGTAATAATGCACAGTATCTGCATGTAATAATATCACGCGGCGTGTGGTAATAATACACAGTATCTGCCTGTAATCCCCTCACGCGGCGTGTGGTAATAATACACAGTGTCTGCCTGTAATCCCCTCACGCGGCGTGTGGTAATAATACACAATATCTGCCTGTAATCCCTTCACGCGGCGTGTGGTAATAATACACAGTATCTGCCTGTAATCCCCTCACGCGGCGTGTGGTAATAATACACAGTATCTGCATGTAATAATATCACGCGGCGTGTGGTAATAATACACAGTGTCTGCCTGTAATCCCCTCACGCGGCGTGTGGTAATAATACACAATATCTGCCTGTAATCCCTTCACGCAGCGTGTGGTAATAATACACAGTATCTGCCTGTAATCCCCTCACGCGGCGTGTGGTAATAATACACAGTGTCTGCCTGTAATCCCCTCACGCGGCGTGTGGTAATAATACACAGTATCTGCCTGTAATCCCCTCACGCGGCGTGTGGTAATAATACACAGTATCTGCCTGTAATCCCTTCACGCGGCGTGTGGTAATAATACACAGTGTCTGCCTGTAATCCCCTCACGCGGCGTGTGGTAATAATACACAGTATCTGCCTGTAATCCCCTCACGCGGCGTGTGGTAATAATACACAGTGTCTGCCTGTAATCCCCTCACGCGGCGTGTGGTAATAATACACAGTATCTGCCTGTAATCCCCTCACGCGGCGTGTGGTAATAATACACAGTGTCTGCCTGTAATCCCTTCACGCGGCGTGTGGTAATAATACACAGTATCTGCCTGTAATCCCCTCACGCGGCGTGTGGTAATAATACACAGTATCTGCCTGTAATCCCTTCACGCGGCGTGTGGTAATAATACACAGTGTCTGCCTGTAATCCCCTCACGCGGCGTGTGGTAATAATACACAGTATCTGCCTGTAATCCCCTCACGCGGCGTGTGGTAATAATACACAGTATCTGCCTGTAATCCCTTCACGCGGCGTGTGGTAATAATACACAGTATCTGCATGTAATAATATCACGCGGCGTGTGGTAATAATACACAGTGTCTGCCTGTAATCCCCTCACGCGGCGTGTGGTAATAATACACAATATCTGCCTGTAATCCCTTCACGCAGCGTGTGGTAATAATACACAGTATCTGCCTGTAATCCCCTCACGCGGCGTGTGGTAATAATACACAGTGTCTGCCTGTAATCCCCTCACGCGGCGTGTGGTAATAATACACAGTATCTGCCTGTAATCCCCTCACGCGGCGTGTGGTAATAATACACAGTATCTGCCTGTAATCCCTTCACGCGGCGTGTGGTAATAATACACAGTGTCTGCCTGTAATCCCCTCACGCGGCGTGTGGTAATAATACACAGTATCTGCCTGTAATCCCTTCACGCGGCGTGTGGTAATAATACACAGTGTCTGCCTGTAATCCCCTCACGCGGCGTGTGGTAATAATACACAGTATCTGCCTGTAATCCCCTCACGCGGCGTGTGGTAATAATACACAGTGTCTGCCTGTAATCCCTTCACGCGGCGTGTGGTAATAATACACAGTATCTGCCTGTAATCCCCTCACGCGGCGTGTGGTAATAATACACAGTATCTGCCTGTAATCCCCTCACGCGGCGTGTGGTAATAATACACAGTATCTGCCTGTAATCCCCTCACGCGGCGTGTGGTAATAATACACAGTATCTGCCTGTAATCCCCTCACGCGGCGTGTGGTAATAATACACAGTATCTGCCTGTAATCCCCTCACGCGGCGTGTGGTAATAATACACAGTATCTGCCTGTAATAATATCACGCGGTGTGTGTGTGTGGTAATAATACACAGTATCTGCCCACGCGGCGTGTGGTAATAATACACAGTATCTGCCCACGCGGCGTGTGGTAATAATACACAGTATCTGCCTGTAATCCCCTCGCACGGTGTGTGTGGTAATACACAGTATCTGCCTGTAATCCCCCTCCACTCCGTACCAAAACTGATGGGGTGAGCGCCAAGCCAACCTAGAAATGAGCATTGTGTATTATTACCACACACCGCGTGAGGGGATTACAGGCAGATACAGTATCTGCCTGTAATCCCCTCACGCGACGTGTGGTAATAATACACAGTAACTGCCTGTAATCCCCTCACGCGACGTGTGGTAATAATACACAGTAACTGCCTGTAATCCTCTCACGCGGCGTGTGGTAATAATACACAGTAACTGTCTGTAATCCCCTCGCGCGTGTGTGTGGTAATAATAATACACAGTAACTGTAATCCCCTCACGCGGCGTGGGGTAATAATACACAGTATCTGTCTGTAATCCCCCTCACGGCGGCGTGTGGTAATAATACACAGTAACTAATCCCCTCACGCGGCGTGGGGTAATAATACACAGTATCTGTCTGTAATCCCCTCACGCGGCGTGGGGTAATAATACACAGTATCTGTCTGTAATCCCCTCACGCGGCGTGTGGTAATAATAATACACAGTAACTGCCTGTAATCCCCTCGCGCGGCGTGTGGTAATAATACACAGTATCTGCCTGTAATCCTCTCACGCGGCGTGTGGTAATAATACACAGTATCTGCCTGTAATCCCCTCACGCGGCGTGTGGTAATAATACACAGTATCTGCCCACGCGGCGTGTGGTAATAATACACAGTATCTGCCTGTAATCCCCTCACGCGGCGTGTGGTAATAATACACAGTGTCTGCCTGTAATCCCCTCACGTGGCGTGTGGTAATAATACACAATATCTGCCTGTAATCCCCTCACGCGGCGTGTGGTAATAATACACAGTATCTGCATGTAATAATATCACGCGGCGTGTGGTAATAATACACAGTGTCTGCCTGTAATCCCCTCACGCGGCGTGTGGTAATAATACACAATATCTGCCTGTAATCCCTTCACGCAGCGTGTGGTAATAATACACAGTATCTGCCTGTAATCCCCTCACGCGGCGTGTGGTAATAATACACAGTATCTGCCTGTAATCCCTTCACGCGGCGTGTGGTAATAATACACAGTGTCTGCCTGTAATCCCCTCACGCGGCGTGTGGTAATAATACACAGTGTCTGCCTGTAATCCCTTCACGCGGCGTGTGGTAATAATACACAGTATCTGCCTGTAATCCCCTCACGCGGCGTGTGGTAATAATACACAGTATCTGCCTGTAATCCCTTCACGCGGCGTGTGGTAATAATACACAGTGTCTGCCTGTAATCCCCTCACGCGGCGTGTGGTAATAATACACAATATCTGCCTGTAATCCCTTCACGCGGTGTGTGGTAATAATACACAGTATCTGCCTGTAATCCCCCTCACGCGGTGTGTGGTAATAATACACAGTATCTGCCTGTAATCCCTTCACGCGGCGTGTGGTAAAAATACACGGTATCTGCCTGTAATCCCCTCACGCGGTGTGTGGTAATAATACACAGTATCTGCCTGTAATCCCCTCACGCGGCGTGTGGTAATAATACACAGTATCTGCCTGTAATCCCCTCACGCGGCGTGTGGTAATAATACACAGTATCTGCCTGTAATCCCCTCACGCGGTGTGTGTGGTAATAATACACAGTGTCTGCCTGTAATCCCTTCACGCAGCGTGTGGTAATAATACACAGTGTCTGCCTGTAATCCCCTCACGCGGCGTGTGGTAATAATACACAATATCTGCCTGTAATCCCTTCACGCGGCGTGTGGTAATAATACACAGTATCTGCCTGTAATCCCCTCACGCGGCGTGTGGTAATAATACACAGTATCTGCATGTAATAATATCACGCGGCGTGTGGTAATAATACACAGTGTCTGCCTGTAATCCCCTCACGCGGCGTGTGGTAATAATACACAGTATCTGCCTGTAATCCCCTCACGCGGCGTGTGGTAATAATACACAGTATCTGCCTGTAATCCCCTCACGCGGTGTGTGTGGTAATAATACACAGTGTCTGCCTGTAATCCCCTCACGCGGCGTGTGGTAATAATACACAGTGTCTGCCTGTAATCCCCTCACGCGGCGTGTGGTAATAATACACAATATCTGCCTGTAATCCTTCACGCAGCGTGTGGTAATAATACACAGTATCTGCCTGTAATCCCCTCACGCGGCGTGTGGTAATAATACACAGTATCTGCCTGTAATCCCCTCACGCGGCGTGTGGTAATAATACACAGTATCTGCCTGTAATCCCCTCACGCGGCGTGTGGTAATAATACACAGTGTCTGCCTGTAATCCCCTCACGCGGCGTGTGGTAATAATACACAGTATCTGCCTGTAATCCCCTCACGCGGCGTGTGGTAATAATACACAGTGTCTGCCTGTAATCCCCTCACGCGGCGTGTGGTAATAATACACAGTATCTGCCTGTAATCCCCTCACGCGGCGTGTGGTAATAATACACAGTATCTGCCTGTAATCCCCTCACGCGGTGTGTGTGGTAATAATACACAATGCTCATTTCTAGGTTGGCTTGGCGCACACCCCATCAGTTTTGGGTACAGAGTCGAACACTTTGTGGTGTGGGGTTTACAGGTTATTTTATGGAGACAGGTCAGATCCTGGTGCTAGCCAGTGTTTGAGAGGTTCAGCCTGGTGCCCATAGTCCTCCTTTAGGGGTACAATAAACTGGTCCCCCACATGACCTAGGCGGGGGTCATTTATGTTATGGAATTAAATCCCTCTGCCGAGATGATTTGGGAAGTGGATGAGGAGCTCAAGCTGACGAGGCAGAAAAATAAATGGGGGGAAATTGCGTTGTCCAACTAAGTGCAGAATTTCTGGTAATTTTGGTCTATTATGCAAAGCAGATCTTTTTGGCTGCTAATTTTGTACAAGGCCGAATTGGTGCACTTCCCCAACTAAAACCTCTGAATCTCCTGCAGGGTTTTGCAATTCGAGCGTAGTAAATAGCCCTGTGTGTTTATCGTTCCTGCTCAGAAATTGCCTTTTAAAGAGACACTACCACGTACATAAACTGCTGCAACTAGATTACTAGTGCATTACAAACAAAACCACCTTATAAAACACATTATAAAACGCATTCTGCTGCTGCTGTTTTTTTTTCTTTGTTTTGAAGTAATTTCACGTCAAAAGGAAAAATAAAGTTTTTGTTTTTTTATCTCTGGTTTCCATTTTTTGTGGATTTTTTTTTCCCCATGATGCAACATTTACAATAAAACAGTGCAAAAGTTTTACTTTGCTGCTGTGGTTTATCTTCTACAGTATTTACTAGTTAGTGAGGTGGAGGAGGGAATGTTTAGACAAGGCAGCAGGGGGTGTATTGCGTTCTCCAGGGTACCCGCGATAAGAGCTGGCAGCTGAATGAGATAAGACAGGGAGCTTGAAAGCCTTCCAATCTACCTCCTGGTGATGTCCTTTGAATACATCCCACACAATACAACGATGTGAGTCGGTGTCTAACCCATTCACTCCATTCTATGGCCAAAGCCACACAGTGAGGAGCAAGTGATGGAAAGATGCAAAATATCACACAATGGATGCACCCAGTGACACATATAGAGGAAAATATCACACAATGGATGCGCCCAGTGACACATATAGAGGAAAATATCACACAATGGATGCACCCAGTGACACATATAGAGGAAAATATCACACAATGGATGTGCCCAGTGACACATATAGAAGAAAATATCACACAATGGATGCGCCCAGTGACACATATAGAGGAAAATATCACACAATGGATGCACCCAGTGACACATATAGAGGAAAATATCACACAATGGATGCGCCCAGTGACACATATAGAGGAAAATATCACACAATGGATGCACCCAGTGACACATATAGAGGAAAATATCACACAATGGATGTGCCCAGTGACACATATAGAAGAAAATATCACACAATGGATGCGCCCAGTGACACATATAGAGGAAAATATCACACAATGGATGCGCCCAGTGACACATATAGAGGAAAATATCACACAATGGATGCACTCAGTGACACATATAGAGGAAAATATCACACAATGGATGCACCCAGTGACATATAGAGGAAAATATTTTCTTAACTAAACATACAAGAGAAGAACAAACACATGTAAGCTATCAGCAACATCAAATATACACAATAAGGACGTTTCACTTTATGGGGGTACTGGCCCTCTAAGGACGTTTTACTAACAACCCAAGCTTTTTTTCCCCTTCCCTAGAGACCCCTTCTTTGGCGGAATGACCTGGGAAGATGAAGATGATGATGACGACAATGATAAAACAGAGGATTCTGGGTACCCGTTTGGCCATCCTCCTTCGTATGATTTTGGCTTCAGCTTCGGGCCACGTGAACACCCCTTCAGCGACCCGTTTGCCGGGTTCTTCCGTGATTTCAATGAACTATTTGCTGGTTTGGGCTCTATAGACATGCAGATGCCCGGTGAGTCCTTCTCTGGCCGCCACATGCAGCCCTACCTTATGTGTAGGTGAGACCATGGCAGCAAAACATTGATTTATATCTGCTCCTAGACCAGTGACGGCGAACCATGTCAACCCAGCCTTAATGCTGCCACAGCATCCTGGGACGTGTAGTTACGAAACCTCTGGTCTGCCAAGGTTCTCCATCACTGGTCTCTAGACCATTTTATTTACGTAGTTTTTTGCCCACCGACACTATACAGATATTAACTCTTTTGGGTAAGATTCAGTACTGATTAGTTACAAGCATTTATAAAGCGCCAACAAGTTCCGTAGCTTTACAATGAGAGAGACAGAATAACAGACATGCATACACATTACACACAGAACAGTAGGAGAGAAGACCTTGCTCGAGAGCTCACAATCTAAGATTAAAATGGTCTATTAAACATCTACTCCCCCCCACCCTTTCTTTTAACCCCGTTCACACCTATGCGTTATAAAGCCCATTCCTGCGCACTTTAAAACGCATGAACGGGGAAATCCCATGTTTTCCTATGGGAACTCGCTTTAAAACGTCCTGCGCCCAAAGAAGTCCGGGAGCTTCTTTTGGTGCGCATAGCAGCGCGTTTGCGGCCATAGACATGCGGCCATAGACATAGCCCTGAAATGCGCGTTCGCGTGTTTTTCCGTATGCGCGTAAAAAAGCGCTCGTTTTGCGCACGTTTGAAAAACGTGCAGGTGTGAACGCAGTCTTAAATAATTGGCCTGATGACAGCACCTGCCCAATTTATTATTTATTTTTTTACGTTTGTTTTAGTTTAGGTGTAAACACTCACTTGTTCTCCCTCGGCACTGGGCTGCTCCTCTTTTGATCAGGGCTTCCGAAATGCGCAAGTCCTTGCAGCTTCTTACAGAATGTGCGTAGCTTACGTTACTTGCATATCACACGCTACGCAAGTTGCGTATCATACAGAACATGCGTACTTGTGTATACAAGTTACTCAGCTCCTATGCAGAATAATGAATTGAAGTTGCACGCTGCTGTATTCTTCTTATAATTATTTTTGTATTTGTTTGAAGTAATTGCTACTGAGGTGGAGGAGGGAATGCTTATATAAAGGCAGCAGGAGGTCTGTTGTGCTCCAAGCTATCTGAGATAAGACAGGGAGCTTAAAAGTCTTCTAATCTCCCCCCTGGTGATGTCCTTTTGAATACATCCCACGCAATACAATGATGTGAGTCGGTGACTGGCTGCTGTGTTTTTTGTTGTTTTGTTTTGAAGTAATTTTATGTCAAAAAGACATGAAATTTTATCTCTGGTTTCAATGTTGTGGATTTTTTGCATGATGCAACATTTACCAAAACCCGTGCAAAGGTTTTACTTTACTGCTGTGGTTTATCTTCTAAAGCATTTACTAGAGGAGGAGGAGGAGGAGGGATTGTTCAGATTAGGCACTAGGGGGTCTATTGCATTCTCCAGGCTACCTGATATAAGAGCTGGCAGCTGAATGAGATAAACTGGGGAGTTTACAAGCCTTCTAATCTATCCCCTGGAGACGTCCTTTGAATACATCCCACACAATACAATGATGTGAGCCGGTGACTGACCCATTCACTCCATTCTATGACCAAAGCCACACAGTGAGGAGCAAGTGGTGGAAAGACACAACACACAATGGATGCGCCCAGTGCCACATACAGGGTAATTCAAAGAGATTCGAAAAGTCACCGCACGTTCGGTGACTTTTCGTTCCCTTCAATTCGGTTGGTTTTGCTGATCCCATTTCGGTGACCCTGCGGTGTATTCATAAAACACCACAGGGTCCCCGAATTGCAGGGAAAGGCTGCCGCAAACCCGACGAAAACGAACCGCAAAACCCACCGAATGCACGCCGAAAAACCGCAAAAACATCTGGATTAACCTGCCGAAAACCATGGAAAAACCCAAGCAGGAGCCGATCACACGCAGCGCAGCCACCGGAAAAAGCCGAGACCGCAGACAGAGGGAGGTGAATAAATTAGGATAACAGTTTGTATGAATGATTGAAAAGTGAAACGCTGTTTGCAAAGAAACTACTGAGCGAAAATGTCTGGAATTTACATATGATCCAATGAATGATAATAAAAAGGGCTGTTACAGAAAAAATAAGTAAACTTAAAAAAAATTCAGAAAAATGCTTAAAATATCCTAAAAAATCTATAAATAAAGAGACTCTTTACTGCAGGATTTTATAATGAAAGGTTTATTAGATATTGAATTAAAACGGGAATATTTTTAACATTGAAGCCTATGGGATTCGCCTGAATAAATCTGCCACATGAAACCACCGAATGGCAGGGCATTAGGGGAACCTTTCACTGCTGGTTTGTGTTCTCTGAATAGCCGAAGCAGTGCTTTTTCATGGGGATTTCACTGCCCTCGAACAGGCACCGAACAGGCACTGTATGTGCAGGCAATTCGTCAGGATTTGGCGAATTGCCTGCTCTCTGGATAGCCGAATGGCCAGGAATGGTAACCGAACGCTGATTTTCAGCATTCGGTTCCCTTTCTCCAGCCATTCGGATCTCTTTGAATTACCCTGTATGACTAAAGAATAAGAAAGAAAGCACATCAGTAAATAGAGCGTATCTGCATTTTATGGAAGAATAACGGTGGTGCTGCTGCTGTTTGCGGGAACGCCGCCTGCCGTCTCTGGGACGCAGAAGATCACCATAGCTGAACGTCGGCGCTTTGTGTATTACCCGTTAAGTGTCCTGTGTATCAAATCCTGCTGATTGCTTTTTATTATCTTCATCCTACAGGGCTGCAGGACATGGATCCACCACCTCCTCAAAAGTCAGAGGCAAGGACCTTAAGGGATTTCATGCTGAAATACCCTGACTCCCGCTTACCTAAAGATCAGGTTCCTGACTCTACTACTCCTGCATTCCCAAAGATGCCCAGGACTCCTGGGAGGATACCATGGGTGTGTAGCCTTTTTTTTGTCATTGCTGAAATGTGCTTTGGTGCATGTAAAATGCCTGCTTTCCAGCACCTTCGAGAAGAACAAGCATAGGATCCTATTACGAGAATCCTACCTTCATAATATTTCCTGTACAGCAGCCATTCCCACCGCAGGCTGCCCTTTATACCCGTACACGTGTCCTCATTGGTTTATGTAATTGCATGTTCTGCCACAGTCGTTTAATGGCTATTCAGCCTGATACATATTTTATAAACCATACCGGTTTCATTCGTGGGCCAGATATATTGCCATTATTGCATTTTTTCTTAAGCCACTTGATAGGTCAGTTCATGATGTCGACCAGCATGTCTAGTGAGTATATCTTTTTACTTTGCGCGAGTTACCCCATAGCCCTGAGCGTTCTGAATTCCTATGGTTCCACTTTTGGCAAAGCGCTTCAATCGAGACTAGTTTTATTTATATATAAGTTTTATTATAAAATTAGGCTTTATTGATGTGTTTTGAAAGTTGATTGCAGAAGTGCGTGTGCGTAATATAAATATATATATTTATTTATTATTATTCTTTATTTATAAAGGGCCAGCGTATTCCGCAGCGCTGTACAATAGGCACAGTATAGACAGGGTTACAATACATTGAACAACATTCGACAAACCGTACAGGAGGAGATGAGGGCCCTATTCCCGTAGGAACTCACAATCTAGAGGGGTTGGGGTTGGAAACAGGAGGAGAGGACTGCAAGGTGAGAGTGATTGATGGTTGCGTCAGTGAGTTGGGTGGTAGGCTTCCCTAAATAGGAGCGTTTGAAGGAAGAGAAGTTAGGGGAAAGTCTGACAGTACGAGGGAGAGCGTTCCAGAGAGTGGGGGCTGCGCGTGAGAAATCCTGCAGTCTATCATGGGAAGAGGTGATGCGGGGAGAAGCTAGGCGCAGGTCACTGTTTGACCTTAGGGAGCGGGCTGGGGTGTATTTGGTGATTAGTGAGGACAGGTAGTGGGGAGCTGAGTTAGTGAGGGTTTTGTAGGTAAGGATAAGGATTTTGAACTTAATTCTGCAGTGGATGGGGAGCCAGTGAAGGGACTCGCAGAGGGGAGCAGCAGAGACAGAGCGGCGGGTGAGGTGAATTAGCCTGGCAGAGGTGTTCAGGATGGATTGTAGGGGGGGGGGGCCAGATAAGAGATTATTGCAATAGTCGAGTCGGGAGATTACCAGGGCGTGGATGAGTTGTTTTGTGGTGACAGCGGTACTACTAAAATTAAGGATGGGGTCAAAGCGTGAAGTTAAAGGACACCCGACTCATCCTGACCAGTTTAGCTTTTTAAAGTGGCGAGGTTGTGTAGAGTCCACCACCCCCACCCTGCTGCCCCGATCGGTGGGATGGAGGGAAGGAGTTTCCTCCATAACACCCAGTGTCACCAGCAGCCGGGATTTTGAACTTTCTGGCTGCCGTTCATTAGCATGCAAAGAGCATGCTGATGTCACCTTCTGAGACCAATCGCTGTAACGACTGATCTCGGAGAGGCAGCTGATGGATCGGATCGGATCAGGGCATGTGCATGCAGCTCCGATCCATCTCTCTGTTGCATGGGAGGCCAAATTGAATAGAAAAGTTTCAGATATTTCTGGGTTTTGGAGTCCCAGAGTCAGAAGTACAGCGAAGGAGAAACTGTGCGTACAAAGACAAAAAAAATGAATAAATAAACTTACTGTATTGGGCACCATTCATTGGATCTTATGTGTAAATTCCAGACATTTTAGTTCAGTATTTTTTTTTTTTTTGCAAACAGTGTTTCAAACTTTCAAGTGAATTGTTTTTTTGGTTTTTTTTTTTTTTTCACCTCATTCGTCTGCGTGTCGGGTTTTTCCGGCAGCTGCTCTGCGCTGTGATCAGAGGCGAGTCAGGTTTCTCCGGCGTGTTCGGTGGGGTTAATCCAGCTGTTTCTGCGGGTTTTGCAGTGAGTGTTCGTCGGGTTTGCAGCGGCTTTTCACTGCACTACGGCGGCCCATGGTGCTGGCTGAATACACCGCAGGGTCAGCGAACTAGGATCGCCGAATTGCAGGGAACGAAAGTCACCGAACGTACAGTGACTTTTCGATTCTTTCATTAACCCAGTAAAAGTAAATGCAAATAAAACATCTATACATTCAAACCCATTTAGGCTGGAGTCAGACTAACGCATCTTTAACGTGCGTTTAGGCTCACTTAATCACGGCCGCAGTAGCAGCAAATGACGGCCAATATACCAAGTACGACCTCACAACGCAATCGGCAAACAAACGCATTTTTTCGAGAACCCAGAACCGCTAGTACTGACATACAGAGTGCGCTGCGCCCGCATAGCGGCGAGTGTGCGTGATTAGGAGACGTCAGACGCTGCTCATGTCCGGCCAACATAACGTCCAGACACCCAAAGTTTCCTTGTTTGGATCCTTAACAAATCACGCATGAAAATGCGCATCGTATGACCGTTTTCGCACATTCTGTAAAAAAATATGTCGGTGCGTTTGGACGCACTTTTTGACGGTCGCTGCGAATAATGCTTTCGTTTGACCCTAGCCTTAGACATATGCTTTACTCACAAAGCTCATTTACTACGCTCCCTGTATGTCGCAGTGAATTCTGGGTAGGACACAATTATAAAGTCCAGTTTTAAAAAAAATGTATCCTCAAATATCTGCTTATATTGTATTTATTTTTTATTTTGCCATTCAGTAACTTTACCATGAATTAATCCTTAACTCCAATATTCCAAATAAAAATATTTTAGCTGACCCTTTTGGTGTGGCTAAAATTTAAACGCTAGCAGTTCTTGGCTAAATGCTTTCAGGATAGAAGGCTAGCTTTATGTGACAGGTAACGATATAACTGTATAGACGGATGTATTTATAGCAGAGAGAGTGTTTGGTGATGTTTGTTAAAGCGCTGTGCTCCCACGTTACCAGCAGGAAGATGATACGGTCAGAATTCCTCATGCGGACTCCAGGCAAGACAGGGGTGAGTAGCTTTTCCAAATAATATATTTTTTTTCTCAATTTCCTGCTCTACCAAGCTCTGCTGTCTGTTACATTTGCTCACATGATGTCTCATTCATGCGGGCTGTAGGGGCAGCATTGCACGTAATGATGATAAAAGCCAGAGGGCAGTGATGAAGACTAAGGACATTTTATTTTTTCTTACAAAGAAAGATTGACACTATTCTTCCTCAAATAAATTGATAAACAGAACAGTGTTGGGGGGGGGGACTGGTTTCTCATTCCTTCTGTATTATATTCCAGCAGGGTTCCCCCCCTTTATTAATGACTGTTGGAAAAGCTTTCGAACTTGGGCAGTTCTTTTATTGTGCCACAGCTAAAGTTACTCTAGGCATGCTCAATCTGGTGGAGCCAGATTTCCTTGCATTACTATCTGCACTTTGTCAGTCACAAGGCACCTACATAGCACCAGCTTTCTTACACATTCCATTATCATGTGGCACCTCTGAGCCAGTGAGCGGCTGAGATCCCTCTACTTCTGTTCAAGAAAATCTATAGGGACAGACTGAGCATGTGCGAAGTGCGCTCAGACAGGGCAGATTAATGAGGTGCCCTCAGATCAGGGAAAACGAATGCCCATGTTTTCTTCTAGTGTCGTACTATAAGTTAAAGATAAGAAAATTGCCATTTTCCAAGAATTGTATTATTTTTATGTCCTGCTTCTTTTAATCTTATTTTAAGCTACCCTCCCCACAAAACTGCCAAAATAGCAAATAAAATCTAGGAAAACAAAAGTAAGAGGTGGAGGTGCAAGCAGGCCTTGGCATGGCAGAGAAGAACAACTAACATCTCTCTACCCTCTTTTATGCTTCCCTTTAGACCTAGATTCAGAAGTATCCTCTCAGGGCTTGGACGCCATACTGACCCCGTCTGGGCCAAGATCCTCTTCCTATTTCAAGAGCGTGTCTGTCTCCAGAGTGACAAAACCTGATGGGGTAAGACTGAGAGTAGACATTTTGACTGTTCTTTTCATTCCTGACCTAATTACGCACACTCTACTCAACAACCAAGTGCCTGCAGCTTGCACGGCAGTGCACAGCAGAGTCGGTTACCAACACAGGAATTTGGGTAATACCTAAACTGTAGTTGTTTAGGTTTGTGGGGGGTGTGGGATTCTTTCGATTTGTCGTTTAAATAAGAATGGCTCCATAAAGGAAGGAAATCGGCAAAATGGTGGTTTTAACATGCTGAGTTGACTTAGTGTTCACGTGCCGCTGGAATGTACCTGTAGTGTCTCTAGTGCATCTTCCAGCCTTCTGTGACCGTCTACATGGGGAAAAAATAAAATAATGTTTTGGTCAATCTGCTCATTATGAGCGTTGTGCTAGACTGCCTCTTTGTACACTGTAGGCATCATAAAAGCTGCGTTTATCTATTCGTGATTAGGTCCTGGATGTTGTAGAGGCTGACATGCCGTAGGATTTATTTTTACGTTTAATTAAGACAGCCTGCTGATGCTTGGGTGGTTACTTGCCTCCTTTTGCTTGCGAGGGGTTCTTTTCTATGTTTTTCAGAGCTCCGTTTCTGCCCTTATGGTTTGATTGTTGCTTATGTTCTTCAGCCTGCTTCTTCTGTTTTCCTATTCAGACTACAGAAGAGCGTCGCACTGTGACCGACAGCCAAGGCAACACAACCACCACCGTGACCGTCCTCCAAGGGGACCAGATTCTCGGCAGCACATCCGAGAACCTGTCCGGAGGGACCTTCTCTGGTAAATGTTAATCTGAGACTGATATCTGCTTCCACGGCTCGATATCGATTACTGGATCACACCTCCTCTTTAATTTTTATTTATAAATATTTTTACTATTTCTGACCGAATGCTAAATGGATGTAACAACTACATGGATGGTGAATGGGTACATGGATGGTGAATGGGTACACTCTGTTAACTATATGCATATTTTTGCTGAGTTTGCTATTGACTGATTGTTGGAAATCATATTATTTCCTGACTTATTCTATATTTTGTTATTTTACGTTTATTATTTGAAATTCATTTATTTTAATAAGTCTCTTCTGAAATATCCTCCACTCCTAAATTTTTCTACCCCTGCCCTATCGACTAGGACTCTTTTGGTCTTGCTCTTTTTCATGATTTCATGCTTCAGAAGGTACCGCCAAAGTTTTACCCTGGGGGGCATTATGCCCAAGGTGCTAAAGCTGGCTAAAAATCAGCTAATTGAATGTCCTTATCGGACGTTCCCCAGCCGATGCACGGAGCCTCAAGCTGCAGCTCTAACTGCAGTCACTCAACTTGGACATTAGATGGCGACGTCTGCCTGCCAAATAGGTTATTACAGTAAGGCATACACTAGGAATATTCCCAAAAAAATGTAACTGGTTTCATAAATTATTTATTTATTTGTGAAGTATTTTACCAGGAAGGATACATTGAGATTTCTCTCGTTTTCAATTGGTTCTGGACAGTGGATTTTTTTGTAAATCGCTGGTTGGTGAAGGTGTTAATCAGACGCGATACGCTCCGGTCAGACCGTTCCTTCCCCATCGTGTTCGTGTAGAGGTCTACTTGCTGTGAAAACCGAGTTAAAAGTGATTTTCTTGCACCCGTATTCAAATACTGAAGGCTGGTTTCAGGCGATTTGCGTTTTTCTGAACCTACGCTGCGGGTCTTCAGTTGTTTGTTTCTCTTGTACTTCTACAAACACTTGCTTTTTTTCCTTCCTCTTTCCACCAGAGATCCCTACATCTGGCCAAAAATGGGCACTCCCTGGCCAGAACATAAACCACAGTGCCAACCCCACCCCTCTGTACAAACTGAGTAATGCTTTTTGTTTTGTTTTGTTTTATGTGAAATGGGATAATGTGTGCCTGTATGTTTGTACACAAATATATAGTGCTTTTCACGCCATGGTGTATGTGTTCATGCATGTTTTTTCCCAGGATGCCGGTGTTGGCACGCCTCATCAGACTTTTCGTCCGTTAGATTTTATTTCTTGCTATGCTACAGCTTTGGTTCCCAACCACAAATATATCCTGTATTACACACCCCACAGCGGGATAAACCCTCTCGGGACTCAAAAAACTGTGCCAAATGATTCTTTTACTCTCAACATTTCTGCCTCTTACTTCAAGTTTTTTCATTAACGCCTTTGCTACCATAATCGAGTACTTTCGCTCTCCAAAAGCTCCTGCAGGAGACCAAAATCGAGGTAAGTCGATCTAGTCTTTTTCAGGGGCAATGCAAATGGATTTTGTTTATTGCAAATGAAACCAGTTCTGATATGGGCTTGAAAACGTGCTCCCGAAGCCGCAGCATACCAGACAGAGCAGCCGGCGCGCCGGAACTGCTCGAAAAGCTTTGGCGTCACTATTCTCCTAATTTGCATTGCACCTAAATAAAACCACATCGAGTATACTTGATTTCAGGGTGCAAGCAGGAGCTTTTAAAGATCAAGTATACTCGATCTTGGTGGTGAAGGGGTTAAACGAACATGCTATTTGGAAAAAAAAATACTTTAACTCTCCCTTTTCTCTATCCCGGCGGCAGGTGATCAGCTGGATGGGACCCGCGATCGGCTCCGAGGAACCCTCGATATGTCCGATTCTCAGACGATCCTGCTCAGGATTCTACAGAAATGGTTCCAAAAATGATCTGTGCAAAAAAGACTTTATCTCTGTATATTTTTATCTAGGAAACTGAAATAAAGTGTATATATATATCTGACACAGACCTGTCCGGTGTGCTTTCATGCACGATGCGTGATAGGTTTACAGTGAAGTGTATTCTTTTTTTATTTCTTTATATAACTCACCCCCCCCCCCCCCCCGAGATTTCCAGGCTAAAACTTCCTTTTTGGTCATTGTTGTCTAACCACAGATCCTGCATTTTTACACTTTCTCGGATGCCACCTTTCAAGAGGCAAGAGGTGTAAAATTCCTGCAGGAATCTGAAACTAGTAACAACGGAAATCTGCGATTTAGGCTGGGGTCAGACGTGCGCAGTGTTAACGTCCGTGTAGCCGCACTTTAGTACGTCCGTGGTAGCAGATAATCATGACCAATGAAGACCCACACACGAAGTACGTGCGCTCAGAAGTACGAACGCGGCAAATGGACGCAGGTTAGCAAGAACGTCGAACCGCTAGGACGGATGTGCGGAGTGCGCAACGTCCGCATAGCTTTGTGTGTGAGTGATGGAACGTGGTCAGATGGACTGCATTTATACGTCCAGCATTTTTGACGGACAAAATGTTTTTTCATTTTAATTTATTCTCCCTCCTACACCCGTCAAAAATAACATCAGTCACAAAAACAGACTTTGTGGCCACTACTGCGTCTTCCGTCAGAAAGTGCGTCCGTACTGCACGGTGCACAGTCTGTAGAAAACGCGTTCGTCTGACCCTAGCCTTACTGTATCCAAAACCTTGCTCTCATACAAGGACCTCGCTGTCTGTGGGCAATCCCCTATCTTTCTATAAAAAGAACTGTTGATTTGTGTTTTTGAGGTGGTTTTTGTAGCCTTCTTCCCCAGAATGTTAAAGATTGGATTTTCTCGTTCACCAGTGACTGTGTGTGTGTGTGTGTGTCCTAGAGTGTGCTTAACTGGTGTGGCACAGAGTTACAGTCAGGTATAGAGTGGCTTGTTTTATGGGAAAAGGTTTGTCCTCTCTACCTCGGCAGCCGTGTATATGAGAGTCACCGCTGCCAGGAACGGTCGTGGACGTTTGTGTGCTTTGCCTGGTGCATTAGTAAATGTGTAACAGCTGTCTTGAGCGAAAGGTGTCCAACGTCTAACAGGACATGTGTCATACTTATGCTGCCAAGAGCTTAAGCCCCACAGCTATCTGCTAGAAAGGGGAATACGGATCGGTTGCCATTGTTCAGAATGAATCGGCTCTGGGGTCCCCGTCTCATGTGGTTATCCGTTGTACAGCGCAGCGGAATATGTTGCCGCTTTATATGTAATTGTAGTAGGACCCATGTGGCAGTCACTCAGAGCCGTAGCGTCCTTTTGTAGTAGGTGCTATAGCTGCATGGCTTCAGTCGGTGCCAGGATACTTTACCGTAGTGATGGTCAACCTTGTTGCCCCAGATGTTTTGAAACTTCGTATCCCGTGATGCTCCGAGAGCTTTAAGGCTGGTCATGTGACATGTGGTTCCAAAACATCAGGGGTGCCAAGGTTCGCCATCACTTTTACCGTTTGGTGGCAATCCCTCTGTATGTTGTGAATGTCTACAGATTGGGCCGGTGCAATGACCATACCCCACCAGCAGAGGGTGCCGGGTGATATTTCCTCTTGAGTGCAAAGCTGACCCTGCTGTGATAAATTATCCTAAGTGTGCTGGAGCCTGAGTGTTAATCCATAAAAACCCGAATGATCTGCAGTGAGTCGCTGGCGCGTCCGCCCACGTCTCTGATAATCAGACCCTAATAAAAGACACTAATGGGTTTTTAATCGTTCCCATGTGGCCAAGTAAGTGGCGTATCATAAAGGGGACAAAGTTTATCCTGGGAGATGGCTTTATGTCATTCTCATCTGTTCATGTTAAAAATGATAAATCTTTAAGATATATTTAAAATAAATAAACTTGACAAATCCAGCGTGTAAATAATGTGGAATTTGCCCAATTTGAGGCTTGAAGAAAGCGGTAAATGGTGATCCTGCGTTTGTGTGAATTTTCACTCTGGCAATTTCCTTATTTATTGTTTGTGTTCTTTGCCCGTTGTAAAAATAACAAACACAGTACATGGCGTCTGGGATCTACTGATATGTCTGCCTTACCTGTTATACACAGAGAGGGCACAATACAGGGAGTCTGGGATTTATTTTATTCTTTATATAGCGCCAGTGTATTCCGCAGCGCTGTACAATGGGCACAATATAGACAGGGTTACACATGGGGGACTGATAGGGGTTAGTGGGGCCCCTTGTGCCACACCTACACATTAGGCCACACCCATAAACCCCTCCCATACAACGCACAAGCCACATGCCCCCAGCAGCTCATACATGGGTATATACTGCCCCCAGCAGCTCATACATGGGTATATACTGCCCCCAGCAGCTCATACATGGGTATATACTGCCCCCAGCAGCTCATACATGGGTATATATTGCCCCCAGCAGCTCACACATGGGTATATACTGCCCCCAGCAGCTCACACATTGATTATACTGCCCCAGTAGCTCACACATTGGTATATACTGCCCCCAGTAGCTCACACATTGGTATATACTGCCCCCAGTAGCTCACACATTGGTATATACTGCCCCCAGTAGCTTACACATTGATATATATATATCGCCCCCAGTAGCTTACACATTGATATATACTGCCCCCAGTAGCTCAGGGGCCCGGTTTTGTAAGGGGCGTTGCGTTCCGACCATGGCGGTGCACTAACAAACCGCTTCGTCGGCGGCGCTCCAGCGTGTCTTCCTGGGCCCCACGTGCACCCTGCATTGATGCCGCCCCCTCACATGACGTGGGATGCGGCGTCAATGAAGGGTGCATGTGGGGCCCAGGAAGGCACGCTGGAGCGCCGCCGACAAGGCGGTTTGTTAGTGCGCTGCCATGGCCGGAACGCAACGCCCCTTACAGAACCAGGCCCCCGCCGGCCCTCAGGCAGCACCCGAGTGCCCGATGGGTCAGTCCGCCCCTGCGGTTACAATACATTTTTTTTTTTTTTTTTTTGAGAAAGGATTTTTACCAGGAAGGATACATTGAGATTTCTCTCGTTTTCAAGTATGTCCTGGGTGGCGAGTATGTACCGTTAGGTGTCTTGCCCAAGGACACTTACTGGAGAGGTGCTCGTCGGGATCGAACCCATGTCTCCACAGGCTCTCTCCATGCAGAGCAGTGACATTACCTCTACTCCACCCAGCCGGTACATTTGAACAACAATTGACAAATTTACTGATGTATGTCTTCGTTACACATAATTCCCAGCGAGGGCACAATAGAGGGAGTCTGGGATTTACTGCTAAATCTGCCTTACCCATAATACACAGAGAGGACACAATACAGGGGGCTACATTACATTGTTGGTGTTCGCGTTTACCTGCGTGAGCATTAACGTTAGTCCTGGTGTCTACCGCATATTACAATCCAAACGCTAACGGGTTAAGAAACCCGTTAGCGTTTGGTATCTTGCGCTTTTCAGCGTGAGGGTACTGTACTTTGCGCTCCCCATGCTAATTATAGGGAGCGCAAAGTGTTAATCAGCGTTAGGATTACAAAGTCCTAACGCTGATTAACGTCCGGCTGCGGTTACGAACCGCTTCTGCAGAATCAGTTAGCACCAGCAGAACCCTTCCCCCCCGCCCCCAAAATATTCAGTTACCTCCTATCCCGCAGCGAGGACCACGGCTCCGTCCGCCTCCATCCAGCAGGAGCAGGGAGAGACTGGGGGAAAAGTCCCCCAGTCTTCCCCTGCAGATCACTACGCCAACCTGACGCTTCTGGCAGGTCATGTGACCGCCAGGGTCTGCCACAATGGAGTCCTATGGACTCCATGGAGAGGATGGCGCTGCCGAGCACATCTCGGGGCTTAGCGCCCGTTAACAATGCAGGCAGCTTTTCTAGTGCCTGCAATGTAATTCTGTGTTTAAAATGGGGGCGCAAAGGAGAAACCTGCAGGCGCAGGTTTTTCTCCTTTTGCGCCCCAGTTTTAGCGCGGACCATGTAATGTAGTCCAGGGAGTCTGGATTTTACTGCTATGTCTGCCTTACCCATAATACACAGAGATGAGCAAATACAGAGATATGTCTGAGTTACCGATAATACACAGAGAGGACACAATACAGAGATTCCAGAATTTACTGATGTGTCTGCCTTACCCTTAATACAGAGAGGGTACGATACAGGGAGTCTGGGCTTTACTGATGTATGTCTGCATTACACAGAGGGGACACAATACAGGGAGTTGTACTTTATTTTAATCAATATGATCGTGTCCTCTTTCCTTTAAAAATTTACCAGTTAAGGTCTGTTTTTCATTCTCCTGATCTGGGACAATAAGCCAGTTAATTATTCTTTAAGGCACAATGTAAGTGGGAGGATGGACAGGATTATCTGTTCCAATATATCGCCCTGTTTATTAATGTGATGGAAAAATAAAAGCGCTTATCTGCCTGAGGTCACTGGACTCATATTTTTATAAGGTGTTTTTTTTTTTTTTTTTTAATAATAATAATGTGAGATTACCGATTTTGTGCCGGCAATAATGGGTTAAAGCACAAGCCGTGACTTTAATGTCCCCGTTTCTGCAACCCTAAAATCCTGTAGTTCATCAGTGCGGGTCTATAGGATTATTTCGAATTTCATAACCCTTCACAAAACCATCGTGGGAGTTGTAGTCTCATAGGACGACTTGTTTTTAATGAAGGATCAGCTGTAATTTGTCATGTTTTATTTATTTAAAGAGGTACACTATATTGCCAAAAGTATTGGCTCACCCATCCAAATAATCAGAATCAGGTGTTCCAATCACTTCCATGGCCACAGGTGTATAAAATCAAGCACCTAGGCATGCAGACTGTTTTTACAAACATTTGTGAAAGAATGGGTCGCTCTCAGGAGCTCAGTAAATTCCAGCGTGGAACTGTGATAGGATGCCACCTGTGCAACAAATCCAGTCGTGAAATTTCCTCGCTCCTAAATATTCCACAGTCACCTGTCAGATGTATTATAAGAACGTGGAAGTGTTTGGGAACGACAGAAACTCAGCCATGAAGTGGTAGGCCACGTAAACTGACGGAGCGGGGTCAGCGGATACTGAGGCGCATAGTGCGAAGAGGTCACCAACTTTCTGTCAAATCGCTACAAACCTCCAAACTTCATGTGGCCTTCAGATTAACTCAAGAACAGTGCGCAGAGAGCTTCATGGAATGGGTTTCCATGGCCAAGCAGCTGCATCCAAGCCAACATCACCAAGTGCAATGCAAAGCTTCGGATGCAGTGGTGTAAAGCACACCACCACTGGACTCTAGAGCAGTGGAGACGCGTTCTCTGGAGTGACGAATCGTGCTTCTCCATCTGGCAATCTGATGGACGAGTCTGGGTTTGGTGGTTGCCAGGAGAACGGTACTTGTCTGACTGCATTGTGCCAAGTGTAAAGTTTGGTGGAGGGGGGGGATTATGGTGTGGGGTTGTTTTTCAGGAGCTGGGCTTGGCCCCTTAGTTCCAGTGAAAGGAACTCTGAATGCTTCAGCATACCAAGACATTTTGGACAATTCCATGCTCCCAACTTTGTGGGAACAGTTTGGAGCTGGCCCCTTCCTCTTCCAACATGACTGTGCACCAGTGCACAAAGCAAGGTCCATAAAGACATGGATGACAGAGTCTGGTGTGGATGAACTGGACTGGCCTGCACAGAGTCCTGACCTCAACCCGATAGAACACCTTTGAGATGAATTAGAGCGGAGACTGAGAGCCAGGCCTTCTCGTCCAACATCAGCGTGTGACCTCACAAATGCGCTTCTGGAACAATGGTGAAAAATTCCCATAAACACACTCCTAAACCTTGTGGACAGCCTTCCCAGAAGAGATGAAGCTGTTATAGCTGCAGAGGGTGGAGCGACGTCATATTGAACCCTATGGATTAGGAATGGGATGTCACTTAAGTTCATATGCGAGTCAAGGCAGGTGAGCCAATACTTTTGGCAATATAGTGTATGTGAACTTGACTCGTTCTAGGATGAGCTGGCAATGTGTTTATTATATTGTACAGAACATGGGTTGAAATGCAGTGATTCTAAGCGAAGTCTCAACGTGTTTAGTTTATTAACATTATAAAGTTATTAATGCGTTTTCCTCTGCTCTTCCAGTCTCTAAAAGATTAGCTTCCTTCAAATGTAGTATAGCGCCTGCAGGAGAAGGCTCGTTGTGGAATCTGTAATAATAGTCCAGAGACACGGTGAGTTTTCAGTGGTTTATTATTATTTTATTACAGATCTGTAACTCGGAGTACCTGGGCTCTTTGCCTTGCCTTTAAAGGGCCAGCTGTATATAGGGGCTCTAACCCAAGATAGATCCTGGGGGGAGGGGGGTGACACTGATACAGGCCTATAATCCAAAAAAGACCCAGTGACAAATGATCTATGCTAACAGCAGATTCCTTTGACACAATAGAAATTCATACCAAAAAATGGGTCGTCGGCCCAATAAACGGGCTACTTTATAACCGGCACCGAGTATAGCCCTGTTCCCAAAAGGAAAGCATGGCGGATTCAAAAGCAAATACTCTACAAACCAGTGTTCCATAATATAGCGGACCTGTTGCCAATCGAGACCCACGTCATGTCCGGTGACGGGAAATCAGCTGTGCTGCTCCAAAGCCCCACAATGCCCATGCGTGCTATGACAATGCCACACAATGCCCATGCGTGCTATGACAATGCCACACAATGCCCATGCGTGCTATGACAAAGCCACAATACCCATGTGTGCCGCACCAATGCCTCACAATGTCCATGTGCAGTATGTCAATGCCACATATACCACAGCGGACACGTCACCACAAAGGCATCCGCTGTGCTATGTGTGACGTTGCATGCGTGGCGTTGGTGTAGCACACGTGCATTGTGTGGCTTTGGAGCTGCAGTTTATTTCACGTCACTGGAAGTGGCGCAGGTCTCTATTAGGCACGAGTCCACTAAAATGATGGAACACCAGCCGCAGAACACAGAAAGTTGTTAAAATACATTAAATCAGCCGCACGCTCTATACTCTCTGCTTCTGGGATACGGCGTACACTGATGGTGGGGGCAGAGGCGCACGTCCAAATTTATGTGTTTATCGCAAGCACAGATTATTAAATGCACAGATGAAAATCATGTGGTGAGTTCTTTGTGATATGTGAGGCTGTGTATGCTGCTGCCCGGGGGGGTTGATTGGGGGGCAGAATGATGCAGAGGCACATTGAGGGCGAGAGGGATGAGGCGCAGCCATAATGGGGGTCAGAATGATGCAGAGGCACATTGAGGGTGAGAGGGATGGGGCACAGCCATAATGGGGGTCAGAATGATGCAGAGGCACATTGAGGGCGAGAGGGATGAGGCGCAGCCATAATGGGGATCAGAATGATGCAGAGGCACAATGAGGGTTAGAGGGATGGGGCACAGCCATAATGGGGGTCAGAATGATGCAGAGGCACAATGAGGGCGAGAGGGATGGGGCACAGCCGTAATGGGGGTAAATGGAATGACGATGGGGCACAGCCATAATGGGGGTAAGCAGAATGATACAGATGCACAATGAGGGCGAGAGGGATGTAGCACAGTCATAATTGGGATCGGAATGATGCAGAGGCACAATAAGGGCGAGAGGGATGTGGCACAGCCATAATGGGGGTAAATGGAATGATGCAGAGGCACAATGAGGGCGAGAGGGATGTGGCACAGTGATAATTGGGGTCAGAATGATGCAGAGGCACAATAAGGGCGAGAGGGATGGGGCATAGCCATAATGGGGGTCAGAATGATGCAGAGGCACAATGAGGGCGAGAGGGATGGGGCATAGCCATAATTGGGGTCAGAATGATGCAGAGGCACAATGAGGGTGAGAGGAATGGGGGCACAGCCGTAATGGGGGTAAATGGAAGAATGCAGAGGGACCAGGAGGGGTATGGGGCACAGCTGTAATGGGGATAAATGGAATGACGATGGGGCACAATGAGGTCAAGAGGAATGGGGCACAGTCATAATGGGGGTCAGAATGATGCAGAGGCACAGTGAGGGCGAGAGGAATGGGGGACAGCCTTAATGGGGGTAAATGGAATGACAATGGGGCACAACTATAATGGGGGTAAATGGAAGAATGCAGAGGGACCAGGAGGGGGATGGGGCACAGGCACACAAAAAATCTCCTGCTTCAGGGTGCCAGCATTGTGTCGGCTTCTCGTGTCACTTGGAGGCTTTCCATGCAGCAGGGGACGGAGCTGATCTTGGCATCGATGTCTGTACATTTGACCCTGTGAGCAAGATGCCAAGGATGTGAAAATTAACCAGGTCCTGGAGGAAAAGCAGTGACTGGGTTTAGGTAATGCAGGATGGGGGTACGCGCTGCAGAGGGGTAGTTTGATCCTTCGTAGCTGATGCATTTTAAGTCGTCTGGCCATACCAGAGCAGCCCTGGCATAAGAAGCGGTGGGGCAAGTTCTGGAGTATTGGGGATACAGAGTTGTATCGATTCTAGGAACATAGTATCTGATATGATCGCGCAGGCAAGTCCATGGATCACGGACACCGGATTTAATCTAATCCCAAGGCTCTGATCTTTGTGTCTCGAAGCCCCGAATTATAGAATTTAGCTAAGCTATGAAGATAAGTTAGAATTTTAATAAAGGACTCAGAGGCGAGTATTGCATTCTCTTTTATTGCTTTAATAACAGCAGCAAGTAATAATGTCAAAACGTAACAGACATTAAGAAAAAAATATACTCTAACAATGGTATCTTCTAACCCCCCTGTCCCATCAGTATAGTCCATTGGTCCATGCCAGTCTATAAATAGGACCGATCTCCCGCCATTTCTTCCTCTTTCTTGCCAATAACAGGTCAGCGGGCGTAGAACACTCCCATGAGATCAATCCATCCTGAACCAGCACGGAAACGAGAGCGCCACAGGACCATACTGGAACCGACATCATTGGGCTGAAATAGAAGTATTGGATGAGACAGAGTTTTGGAAGCCGAACTCATAGCAAACCCCTGGAGTCCGCCCCGGGAGGGCAGGGTGGGCAATACTCGCCTCTGAGTCCTTTATTAAAATTCTAACTTATCTTAATAGCTTAGCTAAATTCTATAATTTTAATACAAGTACTCAGAGGCTCCTATTGCAAGTTCAAAGCTGGTCCATGAGAGCGGACGACCAATGAACAATCGGTTTGAAGTAAAAAGTTCAAAAAGTGGTCTCGCGAGACCAGTCTGCGGACTTAAGCAGATCCTCCAAACAACATCCGGCCCCCAAAGCTGCCGAAGCCGACGCGCTGCGAATAGAATGAGCCCCAAAAACTGAAACATCAACCCCAGACGAAACCAAAAGCCACTTGAGCCAACGCGCCAATATAGTGGAACCGACCGGCTTATGGGGGGATTTGAATGAGACAAAAAGTGGGGATATCTCTTCCGATCGCAAAAACTCTGTACGCATCTCATAAGCTTTAAGGCATTGTATCGAACAAAGGTTCGGGTGTGATGGAAAAGCTGGATAAAATACAGACGATATGTTCGTTTTCGTTCGCCTAGAAATTTCGAAACGTACCCCGTCAGGTACGAACGACCGGGCACCAAAATCTAAAGCCCTAACATCCCCCACTCTTTTGCATGATATAAGTCAAAGGAGAGCCACCAGTTTAGCCGACAATTGCCGCAAAGAAAGGTCCTCGTTAGAGGACCAAGCTTCGAGAAATTGCAACAGAATCGCCACATCCCAAGTCTCTGAGTACCGAGGAAGCGGAGGTCTTGAAAACCGGATACCTCTCAGTAATCGACACACTAAGGGATGTTGACCCACTGGGACTCCTTGGAAACCCCCATGGTAAGCTGAGAGGGCTGAGTGAAAAACGTTAATCGTTCTATACGCTTTGCCCTCATCAAAGCATTCCGACAGGAAGTTAAGGACCATTACTAGAGGGGCTTGAAAGGGATCCTCACTCCGTGCACTACACCAAGCTGACCAGGTAGTCCAGGCAGATCCGTAGCTTGACAAAGTACCCAGAGCCCAGGCGGACTGAAGGAACGCTCTAGCTTTTTCTGAAACGTTGCCGGACGCCCCGGAATTCCTGATACCAGGGACACCAATAGCGGACATGCCTCTTGCAAGAGCAATGGGTGAGGATGACCGAGATTGTCTACAATCAAGTCTGGAAGATGTGGTAATAAACGTGGGACATTGACCAGAAGGTCCAGGAACAGGGGAAACCACGGTTGGTTGGGCCAGAATGGAGCCACTAAAACCAACTCCGCCTCCTGAACCCGAACCTGGTTCAATGTTCGTAACACCAGCTGAAAGGGGGGAAAAGCGTATAGCCTCTGCCCTTCCCAATTCTGGAGAAAAGCATCCGTGGCTAGGGCCATCGGGTCTGGTCTCCAGCTGTAGAAGTTGGGCAGTTGACTGTTGAGGCGTGAAGCAAACAGATCGGTCTGAAAAGGACCCCAAATGTCCTCTATGGCCGAAAAGATCGATGAGTGTAACCGCCAGTCCCCTGAGTCTTCCGTGTGCCTCGAACTCCAATCGGCCAGGAGATTCGAGACGCCTGGAATAAACTGAGCTTGAACTACAATACGATGACGGAAACACCAGTCCCATAGACGAGTCGCCATGCTTGTCAACAGAATGGAGCGGGGACCCCCCAAATGATTGATGTAGCGAACTGCTGGGAAGTTGTCCATGTGCAGAAGCGCGGACGTATCCGTCTGCTGCTTCAGAAAACTCTGAAGGGCAAACATGCCTGCTAACAATTCGAGACCGTTGATGTGCAATCGAGTCTCTTGTTCCGACCACGGACCCCCTGTCAACTCGTCTCCGCACCTGGCCCCCCATCCTGCCAGACACGCATCGGAATCTATCGTGATCGATGGGGGAGGCGTCTTGATAGACCTGCCGTTGCAAAGCCGGATGTTCTCCAACCACCAATGGAGATCTTCCCGTGCCGCAACCGACAAAGTCACCCTGTCGGAATAGGTCTTCCCCCGTCTTAGGAAATGGGCCATCAGGCATTGGAGGGCCCGATAGTGTAGAGGGGCTTGGTGAACTTCAAACCTGGAGGCTGCTAGCACTCCTATGATGCGTGATATCTCTCGCAATGTCGGGGAGACTGAGGAGAGAAGATCCCGTACTTCCTTGAGAATGGATTTGCACTTCTGTTCCGGAAGGAACATAGTCATAAAAGCTGGTTGGATTACAAAACCCAGGAATTCTATGGAGCGTACCGGATAAAGCACCGACTTCTCCCGATTCACCAGGAATCCCAAGTTCTGAATTAGAGACACGATCCGAGAAAGACTGGACCTCAGGACTAGTTCCGACTCCCCCAATAGCAGAATGTCGTCCAGGTAAATGATCAGACGTACACCATGCGACCGGAGGTGACTCACCACTGGCTTCAGGAGCTTGGTGAAACACCAGGGAGCTGAAGACAGTCCGAACGGCAAGGAACGGAATGGCCAAATTGTCGTGTTCCATTGAAAGCAGAGGAATTTCCTGGATTCCTCCCCCATCAGAACCGTCAGGCATCTTTTAAATCTATTTTGGCCATCCAATCGTTCGGTTGGAGCATGTCTCTGAGCAGATGTAGACCTTCCATCTGAAAGTGATTGTACTGTGTGTGCAGGTTTAGTTCTTTCAAGTGGAGTACAGGACGTCTCCCGCCGCCCTTTTTGGAAACCAGAAATAGGTTGCCTAGAAATTTTATCTGTCCCCTCGGGGATCGCTCTATGGCTCTCTTTCGTATCAGGTCTGTAATCTCGTCCTCCACCAGTGCTGCGTCTTCTGCTGAGAACACCAGTGGAGGAGGATAGGATCGCTGCACCTGATTCGAGGTGAAATCTATCGTAAACCCTTGAACAGTGCGCAATATCCATAGATCTGTCGTTAGCGAGCGCCACTGCTTTAAATGTAGAGACAAACGACCCCCCACCGGAACCATAGAGTGATGAATCAACATGTTCCTTACCTGGGGATCAGAAATGTCGGTATCCTCGACCGCCTCTGAAGCTTCTAAATCCCCTGCTGCGCCAGGGACGGGAATGAGAGGGGTAAAACTGGGACACTCTTGTGTCTGGCTGGGGATTGCCATAGTTAACGGAGCCAGTGAATGGGCGGAATATACCTGCCCTTGCACGGCCGGTAGCGCAGCCCCTGCCTCTACCGGCCCGTGCAAAACCCCCCCGCAGTAAAGACTTTCTTGGTAGAGGTTGTGACCTTTTCCATCGTTGTAAATGCTCCCGTGTATTCTGACATGTCTTTTAAGAAACCAGGGCCGAATAGATTACCTTGAGCCTTGGCTCCCAATTCGTTATCGGCAACTCCAGCGAGTTGGGAGTCCATTTTTAATAAGATACATTTCCTTCGTTCTGCGGCCAGAGCCGCGTTTGTGTTCCCAATAAAACTAAGTGCCCTTTGAGCCCAGTTGGACACATCATAGGGATCTAGAGTGGAATCGTTCAGTTTTGCCTGTTCGGCAACATCTAGTAATTTCACTAGTGGACCAGTGACATCCAGCAATTTATCTTGGCAGTTTCTAAATGCCAGGTCAATTCCGCGCTTTTGCGACCAGCCCTTAGGCTCAACAAACTTTATAAATTTTTGGTCCACTTCAGGGGTCATGCATGTTTTTCCCCCAGTCGAGGGCACTCAGATTTCATGCGGTTCCTAGTGACCTTATCCAAAGGTCTACGCACCCGGGCGTCCACCCAAGCCTCTACGTGAGGAATGGGAGTCCACTCCGCTGATCTAGGGTGAGTTCTTCTAGTGTAAACATAGGGTTACCAAGTGGGTCGTAAATAGGACCAAGTGGGTCTGAATTTGGATTAGGTGGAACTGCTTGTTCATTAAAATCCTCATCCGAGGCGTAAACCTCTAGCTCATCTTGCTTCTGATATTCTTCAGAGAAAGTTTCCTGCTCACGAGATGTGCTCGGGCGAAAGCTCGGGAGAAAGTTTCCTGCTCACGAGATGTGCTCGGGCGAGCTACAGCCCTAGAGGAATCAGAAGCTTTAACCCTTTTAGGGGTGTCAACAATTGCATGGTGTGATTTATGTGAGTGCTTTTTGGGTACGTGTGCCCTTGACATGACTTCCCCGGGCATTGTTGCGGGTATGCCAGTCCCTCCAGTCCTGCGCTTTTTATCATGGACGGGCTGTTTCCCCATAGTGGTGACCAAGGGAGCATCAGTGGGCTTCACAGCAGTGAGGGATGTGCCCATATCGGTGACCGGATTAATCTCGTTTCTGGCCTCGGTTAAGGTGTTTGTTTTTTAGTGACTGAGTCTGATAAAGAGGAAACTGCCTTTAACATAGCTGTCTCAATAGACGCCTGAATCTGTGGCCCCAGGGATCTGTTAGGGTCAGATATTGCAGGGTCTGCGGTGGTAAGGGTTGGAGGATTGATACCTGCTTTAGCATATAATTCCGCCATATGGACAGGGCTGTCGTCTGTCCCTGTTAGGGGAAGGGCCTCTTGAGGATGTTTGCGGTTTGTTCTTATGAAGCGGCATGCTGAAGACCGTGTGAGGCAGCGCGAGGGGAGAAGAGAAAGCGCGCAAAGACAATGCGCCGGCGCTCCGCCTCCTAGTAACCGCCGCAACGCTAATGGGGACGCGCGCGAAGCAACTGTGCATGCGCCCCGCCTCCTAGTAACCGCCGCAATGCTAATGGGGACGCGCGTGAAGCAACTGCGCATGCGCCCCGCCTCTTGGTAATGGCCGCGGGACGTGCGATAAACAAAGCGGCCTGTCAGAAACTTTTAAGAGAGGTGTTGGCGGACCTCCCGCAGCCGCGAGAGAGTCGCCAAGCCTCTCAACTCTACTCCGGAAGCCTTGGTTGAAGCCAGGCAACCGGAAAAACACACAATAAAAACACCAATTATAGTTAAAACTCGGACTAATAATAATAAAACAATACTTATCTGTCCGAGCAGCAAGAAGAAAAAAAAATGGCGGGAGATCGGTGCTATTTATAGACTGGCATGGAACAATGGACTATACTGATGGGACAGGGGGGTTAGAAGATACCATTGTTAGAGTATGTTTTTTTCTTAATGTCTGTTACGTTTTGACATTACTACTTGCTGCTGTTATTAAAGCAAGTAAAGAGAATGCAATACTCGCCTCTGAGTACCTGTATTAAAATTCGTGGTCGGAGCTTCGATGTGGCAGCACAGGCCTAATCTCTTAATTGGTGCTTTTGGGTTTCATTATTCCGGCGTTCCAGACACAGCGGTGACAGTCTATCTGATAAGGTTCTTGGTATGTTCATTAAATCTCAGAGGTCATTAATAATCACTCTTGATTAATAAGGCTGGGCAGATAACGCGCACGTGTGTCATGCTTGTTTGTGAAAGTGACTTTTGGAAGCAGTTTATAAAAAAGGTCAGAGGACACTTTTTTTTAAAAAAAAAAAAAAGTATTTATTTTGACTTAAAAAAAAAAGCATAGATTTTATTTCCAGACGCTCGCGTTGTTTGCCTCATGGCTGAGGTCAGTACAGGAATAGTAGGGTGCGAGAAGGAACATTATGGATTTGTTTGGGCAGGTCTGAAAGGTAGGAAAAATGGGAATAACCAAGGAGGATGGTGTAGGAGTGTGGAGAGAGCTGTGTGTGGGGTCAAAGCAGGGCCGGCCATGGCGCCTGATGGAGCAGCCTGGGCAGTGCCAGGGGGTAGAGATCTGCACAGGTATAACAGAGCGGGCTCGGCAGCATGGTGGCTCAGAATGGACAGAGATATGGGGGTGGTCATGAAAGTGGGCCATGGGTATGATGGAGCAACTTGTATCCATGGAGCTGTATGTGGGGTCAGCGCTGGAATAGTAGGGAAGGAACTTTATGAATTTGTTAGGGCAGGTTAAGGTAGGAAAAAATGGGAATAACCAACCTTGATGGCAAGACGGAGGTACCTGCACAGAGCAGTGTGTGGGGTCAGCACAGGAATACTAGTGCACGCTCAGGAGCTTTATTTCTAGACCATGGGACCTGGATGGAGCAGTGTGTGGGGTCAGCACAGGAATAGCAGTGCAGGCTCAGGAGCTTTATTTCTAGACCATGGGACCTGGATGGAGCAGTGTGTGGGGTCAGCACAGGAATAGTAGAGCACGCTCTAGGAGCTTTATTTTTAGACCATGGGACCTGGATGGAGCAGTGTGTGGGGTCAGCACAGGAATAGCAGAGCAGGCTCAGGAGATTTATTTCTAGACCATGGGATCTGGATGGAGCAGTGTGTGGGGTCAGCACAGGAATAGCAGAGCAGGCTCAGGAGATTTATTTCTAGACCATGGGATCTGGATGGAGCAGTGTGTGGGGTCAGCACAGGAATAGCAGAGGAGACCCAGGAGCTTTATTTCTAGACCATGGGATCTGGATGGAGCAGTGTGTGGGGTCAGCACAGGAATAGCCGAGCAGGCTCAGGAGATTTATTTCTAGACCATGGGATCTGGATGGAGCAGTGTGTGGGGTCAGCACAGGAATAGCAGAGCAGGCTCAGGAGATTTATTTCTAGACCATGGGACCTGGATGGAGCAGTGTGTGGGGTCAGCACAGGAATAGTAGGGCAGACCCAGGAGCTTTATTTGTAGACCATGGGACCTGGATGGAGCAGTGTGCAGGGTCAGCACAGGAATAGCAGGGCAGCCCCAGGAGCTTTATTTCTAGACCATGGGACCTGGATGGAGCAGTGTGCAGGGTCAGCACAGGAATAGCAGAGCAGGCTCAGGAGATTTATTTCTAGACCATGGGACCTGGATGGAGCAGTGTATGGGGTCAGCACAGGAATAGCGGAGCAGGCTCAGGAGATTTATTTCTAGACCATGGGACCTGGATGGAGCAGTGTATGGGGTCAGCACAGGAATAGCAGGGCAGCCCCAGGAGCTTTATTTCTAGACCATGGGATCTGGATGGAGCAGTGTGCAGGGTCAGCACAGGAATAGCGGAGCAGACCCAGGAGCTTTATTTCTAGACCATGGGACCTTGATGGAGCAGTGTGTGGGGTCAGCACAGAAGAAATAGGGAGAAAAGAACATAAAGTTTGGCAGCTTGGGCGTAGGTGTAGTGTCTGCTGTGAGGAGGGATTGTGGGTACATTAGTAAGAAGGTGCAGTGATTGCCTGGAATAGCAGAGCAGGATGGAGATGCGAGGTGAAAATTGCGTGTAAGGTTAACCCATGGCTAGCCAGAAGGACAGCAGAGGCTGGTTGGAGGTGTGTGTGGTATGAGTGCAGGAATGTAATGACTGACTGGCATGTGGCGTCAAAGCGGAGCAGGCTGCAGGGAGGGTGGAGGTGTCGTGAAGGCTGTGCGGGGAGTCTGCGGAGAGGTAGCTCTCTATAACAGGATGGGGCTGCAATGCCTAGAAAGGGGTCTGGGTTGAACCCTGAAATATTAGGAGGGGTTAGGTTTAGATATAACATACAGCGTAGTGTTGAGGTGCAGAGGGTAGAGCTCACTGCAGGAATATCAGGGTGTACTTTTGGGCTGGATGGGGATATAGTGGAAGAGCTTTGGGCTCTGTACAGTAATAGCTGATGTACTAATGGACAAGGTAGGTGATGTAGCTATGCCAGGTGTCCATACTGGAACAGTGTAATGCAGGAGAGAGATACAGTAGCAGAGTAGTGTGGGTTTACAGGAATAGCAGGGTTATGGTGTAGTGAAACATACGGAGGAGAAGGAAGGTTAAAGTTTTTTACTCCTAAAACACTTTTTCAGCCAAGAAATTGACTCGTTTAATGATTGAACGGGGGTACATGTCCGGATAGGAATAGCCAGGGGTCAGGAGAGGACTGCGCGATGCGCAGCGGACCACAGCGTAGAACTTGGCTGTGTACAGCAGTGCATGGGGCGGGCGAGAGATTTTTATGGCTCGCCCTGAGCGAGGGTGAGATGTGAGCCCTAGGTGCTCCCGTGTGCCTCGTTTCCGCGTTCCTGCAAACCGGAGAAAATGATACCAGCATGTGATCGTCTTATCTCTCCGTGACAGGGAGTCGTCCTTCGCTGCGTATAAAGGGCCGGCACCCCCTTCCCTTGCTCTCTTTTTCCCGCGGCTGACACCATTGTGGCATGGCATGGTGGCACATCCGACAGAAGGCACGGCATTGGCTGAGGGTGAGGAATACCGTTGCACGAGCATGCCTTGCCGAATTCCTTGGGGTGTTTGTGCTGCTTGTAAGTACCGCTTGTAAGTCACCGTCGTAAGTGAATGTCCCGTCTTGAAATGTCATGATGTGGGGCCGGGGTCAGTGTAAGCCGGGGGTCGGCAACCTCAGCCCCACAGATGTTTTGGAACTACATTTCCCATGATGCTCAGGCAACCTAATGAGTGGCTGAGTATCATAGGAGATGTAGTTCCCAAATATCTGGAGGGACCAGGCTGCTGATCCCTGGAATAAGGAGAACTGCTGGCCAGGGTGGAGGTGGCATTAAAGAGCTTAGCAAAAATGAGTGGGGGGTAAGGGAAAATGCTTGTGCATCGATGGAGTTGTTTGTGGGGACTGGGTATGATCAGACCAATACAGTGCGTCAGCGAATGGGGGGTAAGAGGGATGGAGTTTAGGGTCAAATGTAGACCAGATGAATGGGATAGATACAAAATGGGGTGAGAGGGATGGGGGCGAGAGGAATAGGGTAGACACACAATGGAATGGAAGATTATAGGTAAAAGGCATGGCATAGAGGCACAGTGGGGGTAAAGGGGATGGCATAGAGGCACAGTGGGGGTAAAGGGGATGGGATTGAGGCACATTGGGGGTGAAGGGGATTGGTAGAGGCACATCGGGGTAAATGGGATGGGGTAGAGGCACATTGGGGTAGAGGGGATGAGATAGTGGCACATTGGGGGAGAGGGATGGGTTAGTGGCACATTGGGGGAGAGGGATGGGATAGTGGCACGTTGGGGTGAAGGGGATGGGATAGAGGCACATTGGAGGAGAGGGATGGGATAGTGGCACATTGGGGTAAAGGGGATGGGATAATGGCACATTGGGGAGAGGGATGGGATAGTGGCACATTGGGGGTAATGGGGATGGGATAGTGGCACATTGAGGGAGAGGGATAGGATAGTGGCACATTGGGGGAGAGGGATGGGATTGTGGCACATTGGGGGAGCGGGAACGGTGTTGTGGCACATTGGGGGTAAAGGAGATTGGATAGTGGCACATTGGGGGTAATGGGGATGGGATAGAGGTACATTGGGGTTAAAGTGGATGGGATAGTGGCACATTGGGGGAGAGGGATAGTAAAACTCTAACTATCAGAAGCAACATCCCAACACAAGATAGTTATCTGCCACCTCCACTCCCACAGGTCCCCTCTGCCACCCTCTGCCGCTTCCTCCCAGCCACTGATGAGGAAGTCAATTCCTTATTGTCCTCCTCACATCTCACCACATGCCCGCTCGACCCCATTCCCTCACATCTAATTCCTCCCATCTCCTCCTCCCTCACCCCTGCTCTCACACACATCTTCAACCTATCTCTCTCCACTGGCTCCTTCCCATCCACCTTCAAACACGCGCTAGTTACCCCTTTACTAAAGAAACCATCCCTCGATCCCAACTCTCCATCCAACTACCGCCCTGTATCCCTGCTTCCCTTTACCTCTAAGCTCTTAGAAAAACTAGTCTTCAACCGCCTCTCCCTCTTCCTGTCCTCCAATTCCCTACTTGACCCCCTGCAATCTGGCTTCCGTCCCCTACACTCAACTGAAACTGCCCTCACCAAAGTCACCAACGACCTCCTAACTGCTAAAAAACACGGCCACTATTCTATTCTCATCCTGCTTGACCTCTCGGCTGCTTTTGACACTGACCACCCCCTCCTTCTACAGACCCTCAACTCTCTGGGTCTCGGTGACACTGCACTCGCTTGGATTGACTCCTATTTATCCAACAGGTTCTTCTGTGTGTCCTTTGCTGGTAACTCCTCCTCTTCATTGCCTCTATCTGTTGGTGTACCTCAAGGCTCTGTCCTTGGTCCTCTGCTCTTTTCCATCTACACCTCTTCCCTGGGCAAAATCATCAACAGCTTTGGCTTTAATTACCACCTCTACGCTGATGACACTCAGATCTACCTCTCTACCCCTGATCTCTCTCCCCCTGTCCTTTCCAAAGTCAGTGACTGCTTATCTGGCATCTCCTCCTGGATGGCCTCCCACCGCCTAAAGATCAACATGTCAAAGATTGAGCTCCTACTTATTCCTCCCTCCAATGCCTCCCCACCTCCTGACTTCTCTATCACGGTGGAGGGTATCACCATCTCCCCATCAAACCAAGTGCTCTGTCTTGGAGTTACACTTGACTGCTCTTTCCTTCATCCCCCACATCAAGTCTCTTTCCTCCTCCTGCCGATACCAACTGCGTAATATTTCCAGAATTCGGCCATTTCTTACCGCTGTCACCACAAAACAACTCATACACGCCCTGGTAATCTCCCGACTCGACTATTGCAATAATCTCTTATCTGGCCTCCCTCTGTCCCGCCTCTCCCCCCTACAATCCATCCTGAACGCCTCCGCCAGGCTAATTCACCTCACCCGCCGCTCTGTCTCTGCCGCTCCCCTCTGCGAGTCCCTTCACTGGCTCCCCATCCACTGCAGAATTAAGTTCAAAATCCTTATCCTTACCTACAAAACCCTCACTAACTCAGCGCCCCACTACCTGTCCTCACTAATCACCAAATACACCCCAGCCCGCTCCCTAAGGTCAAACAGCGACCTGCGCCTAGCTTCTCCCCGCATCACCTCTTCCCATGATAGACTGCAGGATTTCTCACGCGCAGCCCCACTCTCTGGAACGCTCTCCCTCGTACTGTCAGACTTTCCCCTAACTTCTCTTCCTTCAAACGCTCCCTTAAAACATTCCTATTTAGGGAAGCCTACCACCCAACTCACTGACGCAACCATCAATCACTCTCACCTTACAGTCCTCTCCTCCTGTTTCCAACCCCAACCCTCCTAGATTGTGAGTTCCCACGGGAATAGGGCCCTCATCTCCTCCTGTACTGTTTGTCAAATGTTGTTCAATTTATTGTATTATAACCCTGTCTATACTGTGCCTATTGTACAGCGCTGCGGAATATGCTGGCGCTTTATAAATAAAAAATAATAATAATAATTGGGGGAGAGGGATGGGATAGTGGCACATTGGGGAGAGGGATGGGATAGTGGCACATTGGGGAGAGGGATGGGGTAGTGGCACATTGGGGGGAGGGATAGGATAGAGGCATATTGGGGTAATGGGGATGGGATAGAGGCACATTGGGGGTAATGGGGATGGGGTAGAGGCACAATGGTGGTATAGAGGAAGGGATAGAGGCACATTGGGGAAAGGGATGGGATAGAGGCACATTGGGGAGAGGGGTGGAGTAGAGGCACATTCGGGTAAAGGGGATGGGATAGTAGCACATTGGGGAGAGGGATGGGGTAGAGGCACAGTGGGGAGAGGGGTGGAGTAGAGGCACATTCGGGTAAAGGGGATGGGATAGTAGCACATTGGGGAGAGGGATGGGTAGAGGCACATTCAGGTAAAGGGGTTGGGATAGTAGCACATTGGGGGAGAGGGATGGGGTAGAGGCACAGTGGGGTAAAGGGGATGGAATAGAGACACACTGGGGGAGAAGGGGATGGAATAGAGGCACATTGGGAGAAGGATGGGGTAGAGGCACAGTGGGGCTGTGAGGGATGGGGATGCGAGAAATGGGTTAGAGGCACAATAGGGAGTGAGGGATGGGTTAACAGACAGAGAGTGAAACGGATGGGGGTCGAAACACAATGGCATAAGGCAGTGAAAGTGATGATGACAATGATTGAGTTGAGGTATATTTGGGGTCAGATTGATAGGGTAAAGGCATAAAGGGGGTGAGAGTGATTCGGTAGAGGCAGAATGGGATGAGAGATGTTTAGAAGCAGACCTGGGGGTGAGAGTGATGCTAACAGGCAGAATGCAGTGAGATTAATGAGATAGATGCAGAATGGGGGAGACATGGGTCAAATTGCACAATGCGGTGAGAGGGATGGAGTAGTGACAAGTATGAAATTATGGAAAAGGTAGAATTGGGGTGAGTCCCCTTGGTTATGTTCACTCAATATTCTCCCTCCATTCACTCTCGTTCATTCTTTATCCTCGTTCATTCTTTATCCTCCTCGTTCATTCTATCTTTATCCTCCTCTCACGCTCGTTCATTCTTTATCCTCCTCTCACGCTCGTTCATTCTTTATCCTCCTCGTTCATTCTTTATCCTCCTCTCACGCTCGTTCATTCTTTATCCTCCTCGTTCATTCTTTATCCTCCTCTCACTCTCGTTCATTCTTTATCCTCCTCGTTCATTCTTTATCCTCCTCTCACTCTCGTTCATTCTTTATCCTCCTCTCACTCTCGTTCATTCTTTATCCTCCTCGTTCATTCTTTATCCTCCTCTCACTCTCGTTCATTCTTTATCCTCCTCGTTCATTCCTTATCCTCCTCTCACTCTCGTTCATTCTTTATCCTCCTCGTTCATTCTTTATCCTCCTCTCACTCTCGTTCATTCTTTATCCTCCTTGTTCATTCTTTATCCTCCTCGTTCATTCTTTATCCTCCTCGTTCATTCTTTATCCTCCTCGTTCATTCTTTATCCTCCTCGTTCATTCTTTATCCTCCTCGTTCATTCTTTATCCTCCTCTCACTCTCGTTCATTCTTTATCCTCCTCGTTCATTCTTTATCCTCCTCTCACTCTCGTTCATTCTTTATCCTCCTCGTTCATTCTTTATCCTCCTCTCACTCTCGTTCATTCTTTATCCTCCTCGTTCATTCTTTATCCTCCTCTCACTCTCGTTCATTCTTTATCCTCCTCGTTCATTCTTTATCCTCCTCTCACTCTCGTTCATTCTTTATCCTCCTTGTTCATTCTTTATCCTCCTTGTTCATTCTTTATCCTCCTCGTTCATTCTTTATCCTCCTTGTTCATTCTTTATCCTCCTCGTTCATTCTTTATCCTCCTCGTTCATTCTTTATCCTCCTCGTTCATTCTTTATCCTCCTCTCACTCTCGTTCATTCTTTATCCTCCGCTCACTCTCGTTCATTCTTTATCCTCCTCGTTCATTCTTTATCCTCCTCTCACTCTTGTTCATTCTTTATCCTCCTCGTTCATTCTTTATCCTCCTCGTTCATTCTTTACCTCCTCGTTCATTCTTTACCTCCACGTTCATTCTTTATCCTCCTCGTTCATTCTTTATCCTCCTCTCACTCTCGTTCATTCTTTATCCTCCTCTCCCCATCCTTTCTCCTTCCTCTGTTCCCCCGTTTCGTTTCACACCTCTTCTTCTGCTCCCTCAGCCCCCTGCGTTTCCCCCCCCCCCCCCCCCGGCTGAACTCTCTCCCATATCTCAGTCTTCCCCTTGCGCTGCACTATTTTTTAATTATAGAATTTAGCTAAGTATGACGATAAGTTAGAATTTTAAAAAAGGACTCAGAGGCGAGTATTGCAATCTCTTTTCTTGCTTTTAATACAGCAGCAAACAGAAATGTCGAAAAAATAACACCGACATTTAAACAAAAACATATTGCCAACAATGGAGTAGTCTAAACCCCTTTCCCAGTTAGACGGTCCAGTGCTCTGCAAGTCTTTAAGTATATCCACTTTCCCACCTTTTCTCCCTCTTTTCCTTGCTAACAACGGGTCAACAGGCGTAGAGAAACATGAAGAAGATGATCCAGCCAGACCTTCAAGACTGGAACTGCCACCAGACGAGTCGCAACATCTCACTGAGCTGAAACAAAAGAAGAGTGAGAAACCAGCGCGAGATGTAGAACACGCAGCCAACCCATGAGTCCACCCTGAGAGGGCAGGGTGGGCAATACTCTCCTCTGAGTCCTTTATTAAAATTATAACTTACCGTCATACTTACCTAAATTCGATAATTTTAATACAAGGACTCCTATTGCTCCTATTGCAAGTTCAAAGCTGATCCATAAGAGCGGACGACCAATGAACTATAGGTTTAAAGCAGAAGGTCCGAAAAGTGGTCTTGTGAGACCAATCAGCTGACATAAGCAGATCATCCAGTCGGCAACCCGCAACCACTGCCGACGAAGCCGCGGCGCTGTGAACAGAGTGCACCCCAAAGCTAGCCACGTCCGCCAGCGCCAATAACCATTTTAGCCAATGCGCCAGCGTAGTGGAACCAACCACGGCATGAGGAGACCGATATGAAACAAACAATGGCAATACACCCGCCGAACACAGTGCCTCCATACGGATCTCATAAACCTTTAAAGAAGCTACTGGACATAATGCAGGTTGCGTTGGAAACACCGGATATAACACTGACATTATGGACGTTTTAGTACGACGAGAGACATCGAAACGCACCCCCTCTGGAACAAAGGATCTGATCTGAAAATCCAAGGCTCGGACATCGCCTACACGTTTATACGAAACGAGACAGAGGAGGGCCAACAGCTTGGCCGAGAGCTGTCTCAAAGATAGAGTCTCATTAGATGGCCATGCCATTAAGAAATTGAGCAAAAGTGCAACATCCCAGGTCTCAGAGTACCGAGGGAGCGGAGGGCGCGAACACCTAATGCCTCTCAGCAAACGACAGACCAAGGGATGCTTGCCTACCGGGAGCCCTTGGAAACCCTCATGATATACCGACAGGGCCGATCTGTAAACATTAAGAGTCCTATACGCTCTACCCTTGTCAAAATATTCTGACAAGAAATTCAGGATGAAATGTAGAGGGGCTCGAAAAGGGATCCTGATCCCGCGACACACACCAACCAGACCACTGGGCCCAGGCCGAATCGTAGCAAGACAGAGTGCCCGGGGCCCATGCTGCCCGTAGGAGCGTTCTAGTTCGATTCGAAACCCCTCCGGGTGACCCGAGACCAAGGAGGCTAGGACCGGGCACGTTCCATGTGACAACAGCGGATGAGGCTGCCCTTGTCCGTCCACCAACAGATCCAGGAGCTCTGGGAGTAATTGCAGGACATCCACCAGAAGTTCCAGGAACAGGTGAAACCAAGGCTGGTTGGGCCAGATTGGAGCCACTAGAACCAACTCCACCTCCTGAACGCGTACCGGATGTAACGTCCGAGATATTAGCTGAAACGGAGGAGGAAGGGAGCATTGAACGGGAGCAGAGATGAAATCTATGCGAAAACCTTGCACCGTGTCTAATACCCAGGCATCCGATGTGACTTCCCGCCAACGAGGCAGCCATGTAAATAAGCGACCCCCCCCACTTGAACATCCAAGTGATGATTAACATTTGGTGTACCTTGATAATTGTATCTGAAATTCCTTCCTCCACGATAACCTCGGAAACCTCTGGCACGCCAGGGTCGTGAACGGGAGGGGAAGAAGTTGGCCACTCTGGTTTCGGATTGTGAGGCGTCATACGACACGGAGCCTGTAAATTGGCGGCAGATGCCCGCTCTTCCACGGCCGGCAGCGCTACCTCTGACCCTGCCGGCCCTTGCACAAACCCCAGCTGTGAACACTTTCTTAATGGAAGTTGTAACTTTTTCCATGATAGTAAACGCCCCAGTATAATCGGACATGTCACGTAAAAATCCTGGGCAGAACAACCATCCTTGGGCTTTAGCACCTAATTCGTTGTCCGCTACTGCCGCCAGCTGCGGATCCATTTTTAACAAAATACATTCGCGACGTTCAGTCGCCAGGGCCTTGTTAGTATTGCCCACAAAACTAAGCGCTCTTTGAACCCAATTCAACACGTCTTAAGGATCAAGCGTAGCGTCTGCCAATTTAGCTTGTTCAGCGACATCTAGGAGCTTGGCTAGTGGGCCAACTGCGTCTAAATGTTTGTCCTGACAATTTTTGAATGCTAAGTCTATGCCTACATCAGGGGTCAAGCAAGTTTTCCCTACAGTAGGTCGTGGACACTCTGCTCTCCTTCTGTTCCTGGAAGCCTTGTCCAGAGGCGTACGCACTCGCGCACCAATCCAAGCTTCCACATGTGGGGTGAGAGTCCATTCTGTGGAGCGAGGATGAGACAGATCCTCCGGGGTGAACATGGGGTTCCCCATTGGATCATAAATAGGTCCTAACTGATCAGATCCTCGATGGGGAATAAGGGGCATATCAGTAAATTCCTCGTCCGAGGCATAAACTCCTAAGGAGTCATCTCTGTTTTCCTCCCCTGAGAAGGGGGGATTGTCCTGTCCACTGGAAGTGGAAGGTTGAGCGTATGACTGGGAAGAATCATAGCGTTTAACCCGCTTTGCAGATTCTGACTCCACGTGGTGAGTTTTTTGAGTGCGTTTCTTTGGCAAGTGTATCCCCTGCATTGACTCCCTGGGGAGTGATGCGGGGATGCCAGCCCCTCCAGCCCTGCGCATATCTTTATTTATGGGCTGTTTCCCCGTGGTTAGGGGAGAATCAGAGGGCCTCCCCTCGGTGAGGGAATTGCCCAAATCATTACCCGGGTGAACCAGGGCAGGATCATTTTTATCCTCTGAAATGGCATCCCTGAGGGATTGGGAAAATGAGGTGGAGAGAGCAGAAACTGCTTTAAAAACGGCATTCTCAATAGAGGCTCTAAATTTTTGGGAGGAATGGGGTCAGAAGGGTCAGCGGCTCTAGAGTCTGAGGGAGTACCAGCCTTATCCTGAGTGCCCTCCATATGAGTGAAGCTGTCTTCCGAATCGTATTCCCTGTCAGGGGGAGAATCTTTTGAGGCCCACCCGCGGTGCTGCTTTCCAGCGCGGCATTTTCTTTCTCAGCGTGAGGAGACACGAAGCTGCCGGCGGAGTAAAAGCACACTCCCCTAGCAACAGCCGCAGCCGCGAGGTAAACACCGCCGGAAAATTAAACTATTAAAAACGCGATAACTATGCACAGAACTCCCCCTGTACACAGCGAGTTGAACAAACTGCAGCTAAACCACTCCGGTCGCCTCAGTTATAGCTGGACGACCGGAAACCACCAAATAACGGAGAAGCAAAATAAATTATACTTTATCTTCTCTAGCAGCAAGAAAAGAGGAAGAAAAGGCGGAAAAGTGGATATACTTATAGACTTGCAGAGCACTGGACTGTCTCACTGGGAAAGGGGGGTTAGACTACTCCATTGTTAGCAATATGTTTTTGTTTAAATGTCTGTGTTATTTTTTCGACATTTATGTTTGCTGCTGTATTAAAAGCAAGAAAAGAGATTGCAATACTCGCCTCTGAGTCCTTTATTAAAACTCCATACTGTTCTCTCCTGATGTCCTTCCTATGTTCACCCTTTACGTTCACACCTGTCATCTGCCTCCGTCTCTCAGTCTCCCCCTTCTTTTCTCGCCCTCCCTTCCTTCCCTTGTTGTGTGTCTAATGTTTATACCTTGATGTTTGTTTCGTCTCCGTTTCTTGCTTCTCCTCTTCGCTGGAAAGTGAAAATCTCTGTGTGATTACGTGAAGGAGTTTTTATGACTTGATATCGGGAGGCATTAAATCGGTTTATGATGAAGTTGGAGCAGATAATGCTACTCTTATCAGGAACGATAAAGAATGTGCAGAATGTATTACGTTTCCGTGCAATTCACCGCAAGAGATATACTGTATATATAGACGTGCAGGATCGTTCACAACAATAAAAGGACAATAAAATAGTGTACATCTATTAGAAAATTGTTCCAAACTAAATTCTACAATGAAACGCAGCCCTAATGGTTAAAACTAGCAAATAAATGTCCAAAAAACTGTTCCACACAACATGCAACATGCAGTGAATATTATATGTGATTACTCCATACCCACCCAAACTGGTGCAGAAATGTATATGTACATATCCAGTGTATTCTATACGACGCACCCAAACTGATGCAGAAATGTATATGTACATATCCAGTGTATTCCATACGATGCACCCAAACTGGTGCAGAAATGTATATGTACATATCCAGTGTATTCCATACGATGCACCCAAACTGGTGCAGAAATGTATATGTACATATCCAGTGTATTCCATACGACGCACCCAAACTGGTGCAGAAATGTATATGTACATATCCAGTGTATTCCATACGATGCACCCAAACTGGTGCAGAAATGTATATGTACATATCCAGTGTATTCCATACGACGCACCCAAACTGGTGCAGAAATGTATATGTACATATCCAGTGTATTCCATACGATGCACCCAAACTGATGCAGAAATGTATTTGTACATATCCAGTGTATTCTATACGACGCACCCAAACTGATGCAGAAATGTATATGTATATATCCAGTGTATTCCATACGATGCACCCAAACTGATGCAGAAATGTATTTGTACATATCCAGTGTATTCTATACGACGCACCCAAACTGATGCAGAAATGTATATGTACATATCCAGTGTATTCCATACGATGCACCCAAACTGATGCAGAAATGTATATGTATATATCCAGTGTATTCCATACGACGCACCCAAACTGGTGCAGAAATGTATATGTACATATCCAGTGTATTGCAGTGATCTTTCAATTCGCTCACGCAAGTGCCTAGAACAGCCAAGTCCTCTCGTCGCGAAAGAAAACAACATAATAAACAATACTGATATGTAACTGATGTTAATGATATGTCCTCCGCTTTCTTGTGTCTCTCAAAAACAGAACGCAGAAACAACATAAAAACACAGGGCAGAACAAAAGAAAAACAGTCCAGTTGCAGGTTTGTTGGCGATTGGTTACTCTATCCAGAGACACCGAACAGCAGTGAAATGTCAGTGAAATGCCCTGCTGTTCAGTGGTTTCATTCGTCAGGTTTATTCAGGCGAATCCCATAGGCTTCAATGATAAAAAATATTCCTGTTTTTATGCAATATCTAATAAACCATTTATTATTTTAATCGGCAGCAAAAAGTCTCTTTATTTACAGATTTTTTTAAGGATCTTTTAGGCATTCTTCGGGATTTTTTTTTTAATACTTTTTTCTGTAACAGCCCTTTTTATTATCATTCATAGGATCTTATATGTAAATTCCAGACATTTTAGGTCAGTATTTTTTATTCGGTAGTTCAGTAGTTTTTTGCAAACAGCGTTTTAATTTTGAAACTTTAACCCCTTCACTGCTGAGCCATTTCACATCTTAAAAAAAAAACATTTTTTTTTTTTTTATTATTTTTATTTTGTTTTGTTGTTTACTTTAAACATGGTCATGTTTGGTATCATTGGAAAGGCCATGCTCTCAGTCGGGAGATATCAGGGTTCAAAGGAACCCCTATCTTTCCTTAGGAGTCAATGAGGACGTTCCCCACACGTCCTCAGCAGTGAAAGGGTTAAAGCGTACTGGCTTTTTGTTTTTTTTACCCCATTCGTCAGCTTGTCGGCTTTTTCCGGCAACTGGTCTGCGCTGTGATCGGCGGCTGATCGGCCTTGTTCGGCGTGGTTTTTCCGGCCGTTCCGGCGGGTCTTCAGCAGGATTGCGACAGCTTTGCCGCAGGTTTTCCCTGCACTCCGGGGACCCTGCGGTGAATGCTGAATTCACCGCAGGGTGGGGAATTTTTATTCCCCTAAGTGCAGGGAACTGCAAGGAACAAGAAAGCCCCGAAATATTTCAGTGCTCTCTGAATAACCCCTTATGTCTAAATCAGAGATGTCCAAACTCCGGCCCCCCAGATGTCCCTGAACTACAACTCCCATGCTTCTCCATCCAATCTAATGCAGTCAGAGATTTCTGGGAGTTGTAGTTCAGGAACATCTGGAGGGCCGGAGTTTGGACATCCCTGGTCTAAATCAATGAGACATTAAAAAAGAAAAAAGAAAAAAAAATAGTTATTGGTGAAATATTTAACATTCGGCAAGTGCGGCTTCTAACCAAAAAAATTAAAATATTTAAAGATGGCAGCTCCCACGGCACACGAGAAAACCTGGAGGTGGACCAGGGAGGGTTTTCCTGATGTGTCTGAATTAAACCACAACAATAATAATATATTTATTTATTGGGTTTTGTATCATTGGTAAAACAATGCGATGACTGTATATTTTTTATTTAACTTTGCAGTTAAGTGGATTTTAGAATCAAAATAATTAATTTGGTTTATAGCATTGAAAACTGTAAAATTTGTAAACATACCCTAACACGGGAGTGTATCTGTCCTACAGATATGTGTAGTATCTCTGTGAGGGTAATCCTGTAATCCATTTACAGGGTTATTCAAAGAGAATCGAAAAGTCACCACACGTTCGGTGACTTTTCGTTCTCTTCAATTCGTTGTGATTCGGCGATCCCGTTCCGGCGACCCTGCGGTGCATTCAGCAAGCACCACAGGGTCCCCGAATTGCAGGTAAAAGTCGACGCAAACCCGACGAACACTCACCGCAAAACCCGGCGAACACACTGAAACCCGCAAAAACATCTGGTTTAACCCCGCCGAACACGCCGGAGAAACCCGAGCAGCCTCCGATCACAACGCAGAGCAGTTGCCGGAAAAACCCACCACCGCAGACGAATGGAGTGAAAAAAAAAACAGTACGCTTGAATTTTTGAAAACTGAAACGCTGTTTGCAAAGAAACTACTGAGCGAAAATGTCTGAAATTTACATATGATCCAATGAATGATAATAAAGAGGGCTGTTACAGAAAAAAGAAAGAAACTATTTAAAAAAAAACGGAAACAAAATTTACGAAAAAATCCCGAAAAATGCCTAAAAGATCCTAAAAAATCTAAAAATAAAAAACTTTTTACTGCAGAATATTATAATGACCGATTTATTAGATATTGAATTAAAATGGGAATATTTTTAACATTGAAACCTATGGGATTCTCCTGAATAAACCTGCCGAATTAAACCACTGAACTGCAGGGCAATTCAGCAACTTTTCACTGCTGGTTTTTGTTCTCTGAATAGATGAAGCTATGGGGATTTCACTGCCCTCGAACAGGCACCGTATGTGCAGGAAATTCGCCAACATTTGGCGAACTGCCTGCTCTGAATAGCCGAATGGCCAAGAAAGGTAACCGTACGCTGAATTTCAGCATTCGGTTACCTTTCGGCCACAATTCAGAGCTTTTTGAATAACTCTGTTAGGTTTTTATTTTTAAGCCGTTATCCATATATGGAAAAATAAATTTATTTCATTTGTTTTTACAATTATTAAATCCTTTTAAAGAAGAATCACCTCTGCATGTTCGGGTCTTTATTGGGTTTGACCAGAAAAACCCATATGCCTTCGATCTTGAGCTGGGAATAGCTCATCCAAATGTGAGTGTTCATTGCTGGCTGTTATACAGTATTATTCTGTGTGTCAGATATACACAAAGATTGTGCCTCTCTTTTTTCCCATGTCCTATGGATGTAATGAGCTAACTACGCCAAGGAGTGGGTTTCCTGAGAAGTGATACAAGATAAATAACCCAAAGGCTATCCATCACTCAGAGCCAGTGCACGGGCTCTCCTGTTTGTGAGTTTTTCAACTATATACGAATATATCTACAATCCACCATTGCCATTCCTCTGCACTTAGATTGTATTTGTTGTGTCTTTTATTCCAACATGACATTTGGTTGGAGACGTCATTCGAGAGACCAGTCCGAGTTCCCTAGCGTTTAACTTCGCGCATACCAGATACGTATTTTTCCATATTTGTACACTTGGTTCGGGGGAAACCACTATCCATCTGGTCTGCTGGGCATTCGGAGGGTATAGTGTGGGAGCTTACCACACTCCCGTTTCCATATATTCGTTATCCATATAGTATTATAAAAAGCAAAGTCTAGCTGAAAAAGTTCCCTAAACAAAATGACTTATTATTTATTTATTTTTGTTTTAAAGGCTTTATTTATAAAGAATGTCAGTAAAGAGTAACCATTACATCATAAAAACATGTAAATAAGGCACGCAGATTTCCGTGAATTCAAGAAACACAGCACAAACAATCTGAGTACAACAAAAGGGAAGAATGAGGGGAATAAATGGCGGAAGAGCGCGAGAAACTCCTGCTTCCAGGCAGTCCATTCCTCATAAGACAGCTATGGAGGCCACAATTTGTCACATTAGGCATGGGTATTGTTAATCGTGACTATTATCCATCCGTGAAGTGATAATCCTTGATTTTTAGTCTTTACGACCATCAGTGGTGGAGGGTCAGGTTGTAACCTCATGCACGCTAAAGCGCTTCAGGAATACAGTTACTGATACTCGTTGTACCTGTGCCCAAAAACCCTTGTTTTAAAGCAGGGGGTGGGGGTCAGCAACCTGGGCTCTCCAGATGTTTTGGAACTACATCTCCCACGAGCATCAGCCAACCTGATGAGTTGCTGAGCTTTTTGGTAGATGTAGTTCCGGAACATGGTTGCAGACCCTGCTATAGAGCAGTCCCACCACATATTCGCCAAAAAATAAAATCTCCTTTCCCTCCTCAATTTCTCCAGAATAAATCAGTAGTTGTTCTGGGCCAACGGTGCAGGAGAACCAGAGTAGTGCAAAATCTAAAAAACATCTCTTGTAAGGTTACACAACTGGACGCCTTTCTAGAGGCTTCCCAATTGTCAGCCAAGACCTCCGAGACCAAGGTAGGACAAAATCCAATTATTAGAATTTTTCCTTAAGCGAAAACATTTATTCCAGTGTAGAACCTTTGCGTTCCATCAGGACGCCCCCCCGTGATGTCATCAATCTACTTCCCGTATCCTGTTTATCAGCTTCCAGTCAAATACATTGACAACCAACTCATCATTTATTCTGGCACATTTATTTGAAATACTCCACTAATCAGGCAAATAAAGACAGCAAGTACAGACATAAATCAGTCTGGGTGGAGTTTAGAACCAGGAAGTTTAATTCCTGGCTCAATGAATGACATGGCTTCTGGGGGATCTATCGGCCGATTGGTTCATAGGGTTTCTGGCTGCAGTTACAATCTCAGCATTGACGTCCTGTTTATAATTAAGCGGGTTCACACCATAGGGATTACAGGGACTTGCACCAAAACCACTTCAGTAATTTGAGCTGGGTATCGTGCCTAGATTGCCTCTTTAACCCGAGGTGGTAAGCTGCCACAATCTAACTTCTAAAACGGCTATGTACCGTGTGTGCATATTTGGAGAAATAACTTCTGACTTCCCCAAGAAAAATTTGTGAAATTAAAGTGTGATAACACTGTTAAAAACAAAAATATCAACACCTTCCCTTCTAGTGCCAGCTAACATTACGCACATTCATGGGGCTATTCTCAAAGTGGTAAATTGGTGGAGATGGGGCTTTTTAGGCCAAAATAGTTGAATTAGCATTTCTTCCAGCCCTGGGTTGTTTTTTATTTTCATATCATTGTATTCTTTTGGCCTAAAGTTCCCAATTCTCAGAAACCCCAGTTGGTGAGCAGAACTGAAATTGAAATTTGCATTCTAGGAATGATTGAGGACAGATTGGAGGATTGGGAGGATTTTGCAACTTCAGAGTTAAAAGATTTATTATTATACACCATTTTATCTGAATCCCTTATACAGGCAGTGGTGTATTTAGGTTTTGTGCTTACCCTCACATGGTCACGTGAGGTGTCAATGAAAAGGCCTTTTCTGATATCAAACATGACCATGTAAAATGAAGAAGAAAAATATGTATAAAATAAAAAGCCAAGAGAAAAACGTGTGTCTCCCCCCCCCACCCATCAATTTGAGTTAAAATTCTGTATTTCCTTAGAAAAATGCAGTAACAGGTTCTCGATTTATGAAATTTTTCCTAAAAGGGTACCCTGTCAAATATATAACCACAAAGGTATGGATGATGTAACCTACCGTCACTGGGGCATCTGGAGGAGTCTGTGGGCTAGCCACCTGCCCAGCGACTATAGCCCGTGAAAGAGACTATTGGGGAACTGGTGGACCTTTTAAATATATTTATATATATTTTAACTCTGTTGTGTACATTCTCTCTATAAGAGATTCCTTTGTTTTACCTGCTTTCTCCATCCCTTCTCCTCCCAGAAGGTCCCATTGTCCATTGTTTGAAATTCCAGTTATTTGATCTGTGACGTTATCTGTTTGGTTGTATGCATTAAGGGGGTTGTTCTTTGCCTGTCGTAGCTGTGTGTCTGTGTGAATAAACAGTCATTCTGCTTTTTGATTTTCAACGGTGTACATCCTTCTTTCAACTGCGGTTAAAGTTTAGGGGAGCTGTTAGGGAAGATTGCTCTGGCGACGGTGGAGACTGTTACATGGAAGAGAACCTGCAGACGGAGGTACTAAGTTAGGGTACAGTCGCTCCATCACAGTATGGATGATACCGTGTGGAGAAAATACATTTAAATGGTAATAATGATTGAAATCTGTCTACAAATTTACAAAATAAAATTCTATCAGGGTTATTCAGAGAGAGTGAAAAGCAGGAGAATGATTGGAGAATGGAAAATTCTAGGTCAAAATAGCCAAACCAGAAAAATTCTCCCTTTTCATCTCACTTTCCAAATCGGCTATTTGACCTAGAATTTTTCATTCTCCAGTCATTCTCCTGCTTTTCACGCTCTCTGAATAACCCTGTATGTGTTTTGATCTGTCATTCTGATGTGACGTGACATATACACATTGTAATGATATATATTGAATCTGCTGAGTTTGCTGTTATTGCTGGTACTCGATTCTCAATGACCGGCAGAGCATGTGCCAGACTGCAGAGCATGTGTTGGAATGCAGACTGCAGAGCATTGCTGTGCAGGGTCTGTCAGGTGTCACCTGAGCAGCAGGAGGACAGACCCCATGCAGCAATGTTCAGGGAAGAGTGAGTGTGATGAACGCAGCCTGCAATCCACCACCAGCTCTGCCTGTTACTGTGAACTGAACAGCAGCTCTTAGCCAAAACTGCCAAAACTGGTAGTTTCCCTCCCGACACTTGTGTCTGCCCTGGTCCTTTGCTCTCCCTTCTGCACATGTTCTCTCTGACTCCCCGTGTCTTCCATTCCTTTTCTACAGTTGATCACAGTTGCGGCTACAGCTCAGGGGGTCACCAGCCAGAACACCAAAGGAAACTTTTTCTGTATGTACCTGGCCGGGGCAATCGCAGTTGTTTTGGCCATTTACGTATCCGGCGGTGTCTCAGGTACCGGAATTTAAGGGTAACTATTGAGTGTATGTTTGTGTGTGCAGATCGCCTCCAACATGGACAAATGTACCTCTCATACACAAGCAAAAACAGCAGGTTATTCCAAACAGGTATCCTCAATACAACATAATACCACTACTTCATTGTAATTCCATTGACAGGCCCTGGATGATTCAGAGAAGGGGAGATGGCACAGGGGGTAACTTGCTCCCTGCTGAACTGTAAGCCCGTAATAGGAGATACAGGGATTCTTTGGACCACTGTGTCTCTGGTTCCATGCACCTCACAAAGTCAAATCTCTCAATGGAAAGACTAGCATCCAGCCTTTCCAATAATGCCAAACATTATTATATAAAGTGTACAAAATAAATAGAAATAATACAATAACAATTTCCTTTTTTTTGTTTGTTTGTTTGTTTGGTTTGCTAAAGCAGCATTGTCCACTTTTCAATTATAAAGTGAACAATGCCTCTTGAACAGCTCACTTTCTCATTTCCTATGCTGGGAGCAAGCGTGGAGATGACACAGTGCGTCGTAATGCACTGGTTCTTCTAAAATGTAAGCTGCACGCGGAAAGGCGAGTGAACTTTGGACTCCTGTATCTCCATTCTAAACACCCAACAAGATAAAGTGATGTATCAGTGGACAGGTCATGGTCTCGCTTTTCCAGTGCTACCAATCATAAGGAATTTAAATATAAAAGTAAGGGGGGGGGAAAGTGTTTTTTTTTATGTTTTGTTCTAAGGCAGCGCCATTGTTGGCTCTTCGCTTATAAAACAAGCAATGCTGCTGCCATTAGAAAGTGAACACCAGCTCTTAGCCATAACTGGTCGAATTGTGTCTGGTCCTACCCCTGTTTATAGGGCATTTAATGGGCATCTAGACCACACATTGCTGATTTTACCTCCAATCTTTGGATATTTTCACTCACTTGACACCCTTTAGTTTTTGCATCCATGATAGTGGGGTCTGCTTTGCAGGATCCACTGAACTGTTCCTTTCTGATGTTGTTTTAATATGGTTTTTAGGAGGCCACCTAAACCCAGCATACACCCTCAGCCTGTGTGCCCTTGGCCGGTTCCCATGGAGGAAGTTGCCCCTTTATTTTCTTATCCAGTTGGCAGGCTCGTTCACCGGTGCTGCTGCGGTGTTTGCTCTCTATTATGGTGAGACCTTGTTTTACCCAATCACACCCCCCCCCCAAACCCATATGTAGGTATTCTGAGAGTCATCAAATTGCCTGTGTTGCAGATGCAATCCAAGACTATACAAAGGGGAACTTAACAGTGTACGGACCCAGAGAGACTGCATCAATATTCTCCTCATACCCAGCCCCATACCTGAGCCTCCGCAATGGTTTTCTGGACCAGGTAAGAGCAACCATTTTTCTACATAAAGGGAATCCTGGGCCTGGAAGTAAACATTATGCCGTACCTCTGTCCCATCCTTTTCATCTGCCATTGTTCCTATGTCTAATCTCTGTCATATCCATATGTCTCATCCCTCTCTACCCAGTGTACCATTGTCCCATCCCTTTCATCCACATTGTGCCTCTGTCCCATTGCTCTTTTATTGGAAGGGCTAATTTGCTGGTGTAACCGGCCTACACCCTCGCTGCCCGTTCGTATGGACTCTGCGTCGTGTTTTGTGTGTTGTTGAGCATCAAAGATGAGACCGGCAACTGGATCGCTGGGAACATGCGATTTTAATCTGAATAAAACACATATAAATAACACGGCATGAAAATATCCTCTTAAACTTCCACCTCCAGCAGTTCCCTCGTGCTCTCCTTATACTGGGTGATATAGTCGCTTTTATAATAAAAATAAATATATACATATATATATACACAAAAAGAAAATACATAAATTCAACAGGGAAATACAAATAAAACATAAAAATGTGAATACAACAAATCATACCTGGATAAAACACATATAAATAACATGGCATGAAAATATCCTCTGAAACTTCCACCTGCACAAATCAAGCATAGGATTAGCACAGGTTTATCACTTGTTGTGCTGATATTTTACAACCAAAGCCCTGTGCTAAACAATAGAGCTGTTTTACTCTGTATAAATGCAAACTACCCATAAATTAAGATACATGTGTGTGAAACACAGGAGAACCTCGCAGGTTGGAAACCAAACTGAGACTGAGTTTATTTACATTTTTCTACTGGTTAAAACACACACACGGGGAAAAGTACAGAAACAATGGAAACACGCCCAGCATATACAATATACAGTTACAGTTAAAGCACAGAAGACTCCACAATAAATAAATACATATGGGAATATTAATATAACACAGACATCAGGGAATAGGGCACAGAAAACACAAACACCCTGCATCTACAATTGTAGATACAAGGTGACTTTAACAAAGGAAAGAGCAGGAAAACAATATGAAACATCAGGCCCACACCTCTCAAATACATTTCTAGGCACATGTACCCCAAGTCCAAAGTGACGCGCGTCACAATAGTAATAGTGGGAATCCCAGAAGCACAAAAATGACCTCGTTGGGTTGGAGGATCTTGGTACTAAGGCTAGGGTCAGACTAGCGCAGTTTTAACGTGCGTTTAGCCGCACGAAATCACGGCCGTACTAGCAGCAAATGACGTCCAATGCCGGGGAACATACGACGAACGGCCGCACGAAAGTTCGTCCGCGCAACGCAAGTGGCCAACGAACGCATTTTTTCGAGAACGTCAAACCGCTACTACTGACGTACAGAGTGCGCTGCGGCCGCATAGCGGCGTGTGTGCGTGATTAGGAGACGTCAGACGCTGCTAATGTCCGGCCAACATAACGTCCAGACTCAAAAAGTGTTTTATTGATGATCCGTACAAAATCACGGACGAAAAGGCGCATCGTATGACCGCTATCGCGTATTCCGGGGGAAAATACGTACGTTCGTTCGACCGAACTTTTTCACGGACGACGTGAAAAATGCGTTCGTCTGACCCTAGCCTAAAATGGTTATGTTTTCACCAATTTTGGGGTATGGGTCTGATGCTGAAGCTCCAATCGCCCTTGTATTAATCCAGTTTTTAAAGGGCCTATAGGTGATTTTTTTTATATATATATTGTATCGAATGGCTCCGTTAAAGCTTTCCATAGACCAGCAGGCATCTAGGCTATGATGATTGATGTCTGGGTTTCTGGAAGGGGTGGTTACAGTTCATTCTCCAGTGACTAATGGACAGGTAAAGACTTTAACTGAAACTAATGTGGTCTCATGACTCTTGTGTTTTGGATCACAGGTGATGGGGGCGGCCATGCTGATGGTAGGAATTCTGGCCATCGTGGATGCACAGAATAAACCAGTTCCCAAGGGTCTGGAACCCGTTGTTGTGGGCATGCTGGTCTTCTCAATAGGGCTCTCTATGGGTTCCAACTGTGGGTATCCCATCAACCCCACTCGTGATTTAGGTCCTCGACTTTTCACCTATGTAGCTGGATGGGGGTCAGAGGTATTCAGGTGAGGCGAGTTAAGGCCCTTCAACTGGCAGACATGAATTCTTCAACAATGAGAAGACGTTGAGTATAGTTTGGATCTATAGTTACAGGATAACAATTAAAGTCTCCTCACTTTCTGTCTCTTGTGTAGAGCCGGCAACTGCTGGTGGTGGATCCCTGTTGTAGCACCTTGCGTAGGAGCGCTCCTGGGGTCATTTCTATACCAGATATTCGTGGAGATCCACCACCCAGAGGCTGGGAGTAATGAAGAGGCTCGACGTGTAGAGGATGCCCCAGAGAACAAGAAGGAGATCTCGGTGTTCACCATAAACTCGGACAGCTCACTCTCACATCGACTTTGAGTGATGGAAAGTAGGACACAGAGTTTTATAGAGGACAACACTGGACTGGGCTGCTATGAAGGAACATAGTGTGTCTTTGCCGTCACAGGTTGACTTTCTAACAAAGATACCCTGGAGGTCCATGTTTGCTGGTGGTTTCCATAGGTGTCTTGACCTGTATCTCCATCTCTCTAGGCAGTTAATGAAGCTTCTCCTCTTTCCCTGTAAACGTTAGTTCCTGGTTGGCCGCCACTCGTCATCCAATTCAGATGTTTTTCTTTTTAGATAAGCATTAGGGGAAAGAGTTACCCTGCTGAGCTCTCTACATGACAAATACTGGACACCAGGATGTGAAAACACGGTAATGACTCTCAACAGTGCCGAGCTCATTATAACCTGATAACACAGTGCAAGTACACAAAGTATTGAGCTCATTGCAAGGTGATTGAACTACGTGCGATGCAAGTTCAAGGTGTACTGAGCTTATTGTCATGGTGAACTGAGCTCACCACAGTGTGATCATACAACATCCAATGCAAGGCCACAGTTTACTGAGCTCTTTACATTTTTGATACGCAATGAAAGATTACAGTGTATTAAGGTCATTTCTATTCTGATTACACACTGCAAGAAAATAGTGTATTGTCCTGATACACAACATTGATCCCTGTGTACTGAGCTCATTACATTGTTGCTACACAATGCAAGATCACAGTGTACTGCGCTCATTACCATGCTGATACATAACACAAGATCCCTGTGTACTGAGCTCATTACATTGTTGCTACACAATGCAAGATCACAGTGTACTGAGCTCCTTATCATGCTGATACACAATGCCAGATCATGTGTACTGAGCTCATTACCATGCTCATACACAATGCAAGATCACAGTGTACTGAGCTCATTACCATACTGATACACAATGCAAGATCACAGTGTCCGGAGCTCATTACCATGCTGATACATAATGCAAGATCACAGTGTACTGAGCTCCTTACCATGCTGATCCACAATGCAAGATCATGTGTACTGAGCTCATTACCATGCTGATACACAATGCAAAATCACAGTGTACTGAGCTCATTATCATGCTGATACACAATGCAAGATCACAGTGTACTGAGCTCATTACCACACTGATACACAATGCAATATCACAGTTTACTGAGCTCATTACCATGCAGATACACAATGCATGATCACAGTGTACTGAGCTCATTACAATGCTGATACACAAAGCATGATCACAGTGTACTGACCTCATTACCATGCTGATACACCATGCAAGATCACAGTGTACTGAACTCCTTACCATGCTGATACACAATGCAAGATCATGTGTACTGAGCTCATTACCATGCTGATACACAACACAAGATCCCTGTGTACTGAGCTCATTACATTGTTGCTACACAATGCAAGATCACAATGTACTGCGCTCATTACCATGCTGATACACAATGCAAGATCACAGTGTACTGAGCTCATTACCATACTGATACAAAATGCAAGATCACAGTGTACTGAGCTCCTTACCATGCTGATACACAATGCAAGATCATGTGTACTGAGCTCATTACCATGCTGATACACAATGCAAGATCACAGTGTACTGAGCTCATTACCATGCTGATACACAATGCAATATCACAGTGTACTGATCTCATTACCATGCTGAAACACAATGCTTGATCACAGTGTACTGAGCTCATTACCATACTTATACACAATGCATGATCACAGTGTACTGAGCTCATTACCATGCTGATACGCATTGCAAGATCACGAGTGTACTGAGCTCATTACCATGCTGATACACATTGCAAGATCGTGTGTACTGAGCTCATTACCATGCTGATACACATTGCAAGATCACGAGTGTACTGAGCTCATTACCATGCTGATACACATTGCAAGATCACGAGTGTACTGAGCTCATTACCATGCTGATACACATTGCAAGATCACGTGTGTACTGAGCTCATTACCATGCTGATACACATTGCAAGATCACGAGTGTACTGAGCTCATTACCATGCTGATACACATTGCAAGATCACGAGTGTACTGAGCTCATTACCATGCTGATACACATTGCAAGATCATGTGTGTACTGAGCTCATTACCATGCTGATACACATTGCAAGATCACGGGTGTACTGAGCTCATTACCAAGCTGATACACAATGCAAGATTACAGTTTACTGAACTCGTTACCATGCTGATACACAATGCAAGATCATAGTGTACTGAGCTCATTTCAGTGTAATTAGACAATACTGTGTTGGTGGATAATGGTTTACTAAGCTCAGCATGGCAAAATAAAGAAGGTGATCTAACTAAGCAAATTGTCACATGATTAGGCCATGGGAAAAACTTACAGCAATTTCATAAGAATTATAAGAGGATATTGTCTTTTTCCCTTTAGGAACCCGGGGGCTTCAGTACACTAAGCTGTAATGGTTCTGGTGCTTGGATTGTCCCATAATGTATGTTTTGAATGTTAGGAAGCCTCCTCATCCTACATAAAGGAATATACATACTTGCCTAAAAACACAAAACGAGCTGGTGAAATAGAAATGTGTGACTTTGACAAATTCTTTTCCTATTTCATATATTTCTCAATTTCAATATTTTGTCAGTTTCAATCAAACCACTTAAATTAAACCGTTCTATTTTAGAATTCTTATTTTCAGAGAAGTTGCGTTTCCATTACTTTTGTCTGAATTACTGATAAATATTTTTGAAGCCGCACCCCCCTTCTCAATGTGCTGCCTCTGCTGTCATCCTCCAACTGACATATATCAGAGTAATGGCTGAACGTGGGCGCTACTGCCTCGCCCGCTCTTTAAGATGGGAACATGAATGTCCCTGTGTCTGTCTCCATGCAAAATACGATTTAAAAGCATGATTTCACCCTTACCGCCCACATTATGTCCAAAATATCTGCAAAGATTCCAGAAAATACTCATGTTATTTGAACTTTCCCAGACCCTATACCACTTAAAAACTATCCCTGTTACACCAGTAAAACCCACACCATGTCCCCAGAAAGTCAGTGACATCAAGTACAGCTCTGTAATATGCTCATACACACCGCGCATGCGTTTCATATCTATAAAATGCTGTCCCTGCCTCTCTATATCCTCCTGGGATCCGCTCTATAGAATGAACACAATACTCTAGGTGGGATCTTCCCAGGGATCTATAAAGTGCTGTCACTGCCTCTCTATATCCTCCTGGGATCCGCTCTATAGAATGAACACAATACTCTAGGTGGGATCTTCCCAGGGATCTATAAAGTGCTGTCACTGCCTCTCTATATCCTCCTGGGATCCGCTCTATAGAATGAACACAATACTCTAGGTGGGATCTTCCCAGGGATCTATAAAGTGCTGTCCCTGCCTCTCTATATCCTCCTGGGATCCGCTCTATAGAATGAACACAATACTCTAGGTGGGATCTCTCCAGGGATTTATAAAGGGCTGTCACTGCCTCTCTATATCCCTTTGGGATCCGCTCTATAGAATAAACACAATACTCTAGGTGGGATCTCTCCAGGGATTTATAAAGTGCTGTCACTGCCTCTCTATATCCTCCTGGGATCCGCTCTATAGAATAAACACAATGCTCTATGTGGGATCTTACCAGGGATCTATAAAGTGCTGTCACTGCCTCTCTATATCCTCCTGGGATCCACTCTATAGAATGAACACAATACTCTAGGTGGGATCTCTCCAGGGATTTATAAAGTGCTGTCACTGCCTCTCTATATCCCTTTGGGATCCGCTCTATAGAATAAACACAATACTCTAGGTGGGATCTCTCCAGGGATTTATAAAGTGCTGTCACTGTCTCTCTATATCCTCCTGGGATCCGCTCTATAGAATAAACACAATGCTCTAGGTGGGATCTTACCAGGGATCTATAAAGTGCTGTCTGCCTCTCTATATCCTCCTGGGATCTGCTCTATAGAATGAACATAATACTCTAGGTGGGATCTTACCAGGGATCTATAAAGTGCTGTCACTGCCTCTCTATATCCTCCTGGGATCTGCTCTATAGAATGAACACAATACTCTAGGTGGGATCTTACCAGGGATCTATAAAGTGCTGTCCCTGCCTCTCTATATCCTCCTGGGATCCGCTCTATAGAATGAACACAATTATTATTATTATTATTCTTTATTTATAAAGCGCCAGCATATTCCGCAGCGCTGTACAATAAGCACAGTATAGACAGGGTTACAATACATTGAACAACATTTGACAAACAGTACAGGAGGAGATGAGGGCCCTATTCCCGTAGGAACTCACAATCTGGGAGGGTTGGGGTTGGAAACAGGAGGAGAGGACTGTAAGGTGAGAGTGATTGATGGTTGCGTCAGTGAGTTGGGTGGTAGGCTTCCCTAAATAGGAATGTTTTCAGGGAGCGTTTGAAGGAAGAGAAGTTAGGGGAAAGTCTGACAGTACGAGGGAGAGCGTTCCAGAGAGTGGGGGCTGCGCGTGAGAAATCCTGCAGTCTATCATGGGAAGAGGTGATGCGGGGAGAAGCTAGGTGCAGGTCACTGTTTGACCTTAGGGAGCGGGCTGGGGTGTATTTGGTGATTAGTGAGGACAGGTAGTGGGGAGCTGAGTTAGTGAGGGTTTTGTAGGTAAGGATAAGGATTTTGAACTTAATTCTGCAGTGGATGGGGAGCCACAATACTCTAGGTGGGATCTTACCAGGGATTTATAAAGTGCTGTCACTGCCTCTCTATATCCTCCGGGATCCGCTCTATAGAATGAACACAATACTCTAGGTGGGATCTCTCCAGGGATCTATAAAGTGCTGTCACTGCCTCTCTATATATTCCTGGGATCCACTCTATAGAATGAACATAATACTCTAGGTGGGATCTTCCCAGGGATCTATAAAGTGCTGTCACTGCCTCTCTATATCCTCCTGGGATCCGCTCTATAGAATGAACACAATACTCTAGGTGGGATCTTCCCAGGGATCTATAAAGTGCTGTCACTGCCTCTCTATATCCTCCTGGGATCCGCTCTATAGAATGAACACAATACTCTAGGTGGGATCTTCCCAGGGATCTATAAAGTGCTGTCACTGCCTCTCTATATCCTCCTGGGATCCACTCTATAGAATGAACACAATACTCTAGGTGGGATCTTCCCAGGGATCTATAAAGTGCTGTCACTGCCTCTCTATATCCTCCTGGGATCCGCTCTATAGAATGAACACAATACTCTAGGTGGGATCTTCCCAGGGATCTATAAAGTGCTGTCACTGCCTCTCTATATCCTCCTGGGATCCGCTCTATAGCACTGAGCGCTATACTCATTATCCATGTGCCGTGGACGGTCACTAATCTCTGTCATTCAGTCAGTAAACAGATTTCACTGTGTCTCTGGGATCTTTAAGTTGCCTCTTTGTCGGTCGGATCCCTGTCAGCCCAGTGTTTAATCAGGGAGGAGTGGGATGTGGTTTAACCGAGAGAAACTTTGATAGCAGACAGAGCAGGAACAGCGCAGTGCAAAGCAAAGTCACCGAGGCAGGTTTGTACAGCGGCTGAAGGCGACGGCAAGAGAAGACGTGAGCAGCCGCCAAACAGACGAGGCATGATAACAAAAAAATAGAGAATAACAGTAGAATCTACTCATGGAGAGAAGGAGAGAACTAGAAAAAGAGAAGTGGCGAGAGAGAGGGCTATAAATACAGATTGTAAGGGTGCAGTGAACAAGAGGAAGAGACCTACACCAAGAGCAACACAAAGCGAACCCAACCGGAGCGGGAACGGGGCAGAACGACAGAGAGGGAGACAGCGAGCGACGGCTGGCACCTGTAAGAAGGATGAGAGTCCTATAGATGACGTTTCTTCTCTATAGTTCCCAAGGATCTGAAATCTGGAAATCCCTTTCTGTTCCGCAGTATCATGCTGAGAGTTTTAGTCCACAGGACCCACCAGTTCATACTGCTCTGCGCTGGACTCCTATCACTTGCAGCCACCGAGGGCTTCCTGTGCCCCAAACCAGGTAACGCCAATCATTTCGCCTTCACCTGTCTCTTATCACTTTGTCGTCACATACAGGGTTATTCAGAGAGAGGTGAAAACCAGCAGAATTGCCAGGAGAATGAATAATCTAGACCAAATAGCCGATTTGGAAAGTGTGATAAATGGGAGAATTTTTCTGGTTTGGCTACATTGACCTGGAATTTTAACTTCTCCAGTCATTCTCCTGGTCCTCACCTCTCTCTGAATAACCCTGATAGTGTATCTCTTCGCTGTGGCACACCCCAGGCTTCTTGGAGGGACAGACTTTCTTGGCCATTCCTGTGTCCTATTCTCCTTCACTGGTACAGCGGAGAATCTTGGCGCACCCCCCCCCCCCCCAGATATTTATTGCCTACAATTCCCAGAATTCTTTGACTGCAATAAACAGTCCAGAATCATAGGAGTTGTAGTTCAGAAATGTCTGCGGGGCCCAGAGTTTGAGATCCCTGATTTAGATTGAGATCTGTTTCTAAGAGTTTACAATCTAGAAGTATAATATGAGAAACTGAACCAAAGAGCTTACAACCTAGGGGGGCTTATTCAGTAACTGCTGGCAGGGCCAGATTTACATCTCGGGAGCTTGTAGGCTCAGAAATCTGGAGCACGCCTACCCCCATCCCCCTCCAAACAAAAAAGTTGCTGAAACTACTTTAATTTTTCTTTTCAGGAACTTAAAAAAAAAACACTTTAAAAAACTGAAACAGTTTCATTTTTTTATCTTTACACAGTATATGGTCATGTTTGGTATCAATGAAAAGGCCAAACTCTGACCTTTCCAACGGCACCTCACTAGACCTTGTGTGGTGTAAAAATCAGAGACACCGGGTTCCAACGTCCACCTGTCTCTCTTCACTGCAGTGCCACAGTATACTGTAGGTTGTTGTTGATGTTGTTGTATGGGAAACGTGTTACCAAGAGGTGGCAATCTAGTGGTATTGTTAGAGATCTCCCTCTAAAAGCTCATAATCTAGTGGTATGATGCAAGTTTTGTACCTAAGAGTTTACTATTTAGTGGTTAATGGGAGATCTGTATCTAAGAGCTTACTATCTAGTGGTATAATGGGAGATCTGTAGCTAAGAGCTTACTATCTAGTGGTATAATGGGAGATCTGTAGCTAATAGCTTACTATCTAGTGGTATAATGGGAGATCTGTAGCTAATAGCTTACTATCTAGTGGTATAATGGGAGATCTGTAGCTAATAGCTTACTATCTAGTGGTATAATGGGAGATCTGTAGCTAATAGCTTACTATCTAGTGGTATAATGGGAGATCTGTAGCTAATAGCTTACTATCTAGTGGTATAATGGGAGATCAGTACATTTGAGCTTAAAACCTAGTACTGTAATAGGAGAGCTGTACAAATGAGCTTACAAGGTATAATGGGAGAGTTGTACCTAAGAGCTTACTATCTACTGGTATAATGGGATATCTGTACCTAAGAGCTTACTTTCTACTGTTATAATGAGAGATCCGAATTTAAGAACTTACTGTGTAGTGATATAAAGGGGAATCTAAAATTAAGAGCTTACAATCTACTGGCATAATGGGAGATCCGTACCTAAGAGTTTACTATCTAGTGGTATAATGGGAGTTCCGTACCTAAGAGCTTACTATCTAGTGGTATAATGGAAGTTCCGTACCTAAGCGCTTACTATCTAGTGGTATAATGGGAGATCTGTACTTAAGAGCTTACTATCTAGTGGTATAATGGGAGTTCCGTACCTAAGAGCTTACTATCTAGTGGTATAATGGGAGATCTGTACTTAAGAGCTTACTATCTAGTGGTATAATGGGAGTTCCGTACCTAAGAGCTTACTATCTAGTGGTATAATGGGAGATCTGTACTTAAGAGCTTACTATCTAGTGGTATAATGGGAGATCTGTACTTATGACCTTACCATATAGTTGTATAATGGGAGAACTGTGCCTTAGAGCTTACTATCTAGTGGTATAATGGGAGACGTGTACTGAAGAGCTTACTATCTAGTGCATGAAGAATCTTCTGGTCTAGAGCTCTAATGAAAGGCCTCATTCTCTGAGCCGCACAATTTTATGGGTTAAAGAGGGGTAACATATTGTGTTAAACTTAATGCACGCTAATTTCTGAAAGGTAATAATAATAATAATCCGGATCTAGTGTGTAGTAGGCCTGGCGCCAAGGTCGTGATTTCTGCATAATTTCCGCGCTGCGGAATATGCCGGCGCTTTATAAATAAAGAATAATAATAATATAGATGCGCCATATATGACATGACGTAGGGGCAGAAATCCATTTATTTATCATAATACCTAGACAAGAGATGTTTGTTTGTGGAGGGGGCGAGAGGACACTGAGTGCTGCTGTGTAATTGTCCAAAGGTCAATGAAGATAGAGGACACTGACAAGAGCAACACAGGGTTTAAATCCAAATGTGCCAACCCTGCTCCTGCTCAGCACGTCTCCATCTATGACAAGTAGGATTTCTTCCATGAAACGAGCGCGCCTTCTTCAACCTGCAGACAGGATATGGCTCTCGTGTTTGTCGCGTTTTCTCTGCCCGTCTCAGAGGCCTCTGCAGATGTTTTCGGGTTTCTAGCATGTAAATGGTTGAGATGGTGGATGTGGGCTGTTTTGCATAGCTGCGCCGTTCTCAGGGGTGCATCCTGCTCACCGCGCTGAGCCAACGGGCAAAAAAACCACCAGTCGTGGATATGACCTGCAGGACGTGCTTAGCTGTTAATGAACAGATGGCAAATTTCACAGATGGAACTTAAAATAAATTATATATTATATATATTATATATACTTTGGACTTTATTATCCAAAAAGTCCAGCAACACCTTTCAAAATAGAGCAGCAAAAGGAGAGGTGATAGGCCTGTATATATGTATATATATATATACAGTATAGCAAACCACGTTCTCTGCACTCTGTCTCTGCCAAAACTTGCTGCTCTGGTGCCAGGGACAGGTTGCCACAGTATACCATCCCGATATCGCGCTACACAGAGACTACACACATAAGCAAAACAAATATTTTTTATTTAATCATTATATAAATAAATAATTATTCAAATGATTAAATAAAAGAAAATGATTTGTTTTACTTATGAGTGAAGTCTCCACGTAGGGTGATATCGGAATGGTGTGTGTATATATATATATATATATGTCTCCAAGAATCCACGCACTCCAGTTTATCCCATTACGTTACTTGCTCTAGTTCATAGTTTGCAGCAATATGAGTTCCAATAGATTCAGACGCACACGGAGACTGGCTTAGATTAAAATTAAAAAAGTATTTATTTAGAAAAACATCAACGTTTCAGTTCCCAACTTCATCCTGAAGAAAGTTCCGTTGGGAACTGAAACGTTGATGTTTTTCTAATTAAATACGTTATTATTTTCATCTAAGCCAGTCTCTGTGTGCGCCTGAATCTTTTGGAAAGTTATATATATATATATTTCCTAAGGAGGGTATTGTTACAATACCTGCGGTGTATTCAGCAAGCACTGCAGGGCCCCCGTAGTGCAGGGAAAACTCGCCGTAAACCCGGAGAACACTCGCCGAACACTCACCGTAAACCTGCAGAAACTGCTGCAAAAACCCCGCCGAACACGCCGCAAAAACCCGATAAGCCGCCGATCGCAGCGCAGAGCAGCCACAGGAAAAACCCGACAAGCAAACGAATGTGGTAAAAAAAAAAAAATCTACAGAACGAAAATGTCTGGAATATACATATAAGATCCAATGAATGATAATAAAAAGGTCTGTTACGAGGGGGGCGTGTCCTGACCTCTGACAAAGATGGCCGCATAATCTGTGAGCTCTAGAGTACCCCTCCGACAATCTTTTGCTCCAACTCGAAAAACAGGACATGGTTCGGGGTAAGGGCAAACAACCCACTCCCAAGACGCCTGCACGCAAACCGGATCGATCTCTGGGCTCCTTAGACCCCTTTTTACTACCTCCGCGACTTACACCTTCCACCCCGCCGCATGACAAAATGGCGGACGGATCCTCCACCATGCCTCGAACGCCGGACTCTACCCCGGCCATCCGCCGGCTCGAACAACTTATATCCGCACTCCCTACTAAAACGGACCTTGTGGATATGATGGCAGACCTAAGGGAGAGCTTTGCGGGCGATCTTGGTGCTGTTCGGTCCGATGTGGAGGCTCTAACAACCCGAGTGGGCCGTCTGGAAGACGCGGCTAACCATCCTCCTGTGGACGTTCAGGTACCTCCCCCGGCAGCATTTGGGGAATTGCAGAGGCGGGTGGATGATTTAGATAACCGGGGACGACGCCGGAATATTCGGATCCGAGGCTTGGCTGAAACAGATGGCCCTGAAGATTTGCGGATCGCCCTGAGTGAGGCCTTTAACGTGATCCTAGGCCGCGATCCGGGCACTGAGGTCCTTATGGATAGGGTACACAGAGCCCTACGCCCTAGGCCTTCCCCGACCGCTCCTCCACGGGACATTATCTGTTGCCTCACTGACTTCACTTTAAAAGAGAAGATAATGAATGCGGCCCGAACCTCCCGTACTTGGGAATTTCACGGAGACCGGATTGAATTGTTCCAGGATTTATCCCCGTACACGCTGGCTGCTAGACGCTGCCTACAACCTGTAACGCAGGCCCTGCGCCAGGCGGAGATTCCATACCGTTGGGGGTTCCCCTTTGCGTTAATTGCCCACGTCAACGGCGTCCGTCACTCCATCTGCTACCACTCTGAAATCCGCAGCTTCACGTCGGCACTGGGTTTACCTCGGTGCTCGATCCGCAACTGGGAGACGGACACCCGAAGAGACGGTCTATCCTTGCCTGCACACCGTCGGGAAAGATCAAGAGGTCGTGGGCGCCATCGTCCACCTAATGCTGCAGCCCTGGAACCAGACGACGACCGGGAATTATCCCCTCCTCTCCCAGGGGATTGAGGAGAGATGCTCCTGGACTTCCTCGTGACGGTATCTATCCCTCATGCATAACGGTTACCGCTCAACCCTTCCGTCCCCCCTGCCGCCTGATCTGACGCGATCCCACGACCTGGACATGATTTACCGATATGGCCTTCAACGCTTGTTCCACCTATTCTCTCCTTGGACAGAACTCTGATCCTTACCACGTACTATGTTTGTGGTAACATGGCCTACCCTGATGTCCCTGTGACTTGCCTTCCGGCACCGGCCCTTCCCAGGGAACTTGCTTTTTTCAGTTCCTCGATCCCTTGCTCCCCATTTGGTTGCCCTTGTATGGGAATCTATATTTTTGATACCTGAAATCGAACACGGAGGGGGGGGAGGGGGAAAAGGGGAGGGGGAGGCTGGAGAGAATGGGAATGAAGGGGAAAACCCTGTAGACCCTTACTGACCTGTGTTTTATTGCCTTACTATCATTGGGGATGTTCATTATAGTGGAGGGAGGCTGGGCGGGGGTGGTATCGTCAGGGGGAGGGTTATGTTTTAGGTTAATATACTTGACCGTTTTACTGTTGCTTTTCTCTTTTTGCTCGTGTTCTCTTGTTATGCTTCGTTCCCATAGTCGGAGGGGACTCGACTCTACTTAGCTTACATATTTTAAATTGTTCTGTTTCTATTCTCACTGTTTCTGGCCTTTTTTCTTTTTTGATCTTTGTTGGTCTTCTGGATTACAGGCTTTTTTCTGCCTGTTGCCGCCCGCGAGGACTTGGTGTCATTCCTCCAGAGGCGCTACTTGAACTCTGTAGCCTGGGTTCGGGTGAGTCGGCCTCTGAGACGCCCTATACCTCATTGTACTTTTGGTTCTGGTCCTTACCTTATCCCTTACTCTGTCCTCTTCTTCCCTCTTTCTTCTGTTTCCTTTTCTCACCTTTTTCACCCTCCTCGATTCTCCTTTCTCTACACTTCCCAAATCCCCCCCCCCTTTTTTTTTTTTTTTGTTGTTTTGTTTTGTTTTTTGTTTTTGCTTGTTTGTCTGTCTGTCTGTGTGTTGTGTTGTTGTGCCTTCTACTTATGATCATGCCTCCACCTCTCGGCTTTCGGCCACAGACTCTTCGATGTCTCACTTATAACACTAAAGGTCTCAATATACCTGAGAAACGCCGCCGGCTCCTTCGGGAAGCTGTAGCGAATCGCACCTCTGTGCTTTTCGTACAGGAGACGCACTTCAACTCGGTTCTGCACCGCAGTTACTCAACACAGATTTTCCAACTGGGCACTTCAGTGACTACCACGGTGGTAGGAGTAGAGGGGTTGCGATTCTCTTTTCTAAATCGGTTTCCATGCTAACGGAGGAGATTCTCTCGGACCGAGACGGCAGATACCTGTTTGTGAAAGGCAGGGTTGCAGGGGAAATGTACACATTTGCCTCGATCTATCTCCCAAATCATAACCAACACCAATGTTTGAGAACCATCCTCCGACGCCTTTCCTCCTTCACGGAGGGCATGCTAGTGGTAGCGGGAGATCTTAATGCTCCCTTAGATCCGCGATTCGATACTTCGGCGGGCAAGTCTTCGATACCCTCGAATGTATTGCGTCAAATTCGCCGATCCCTTGATGACCTTCAGTTGGTCGACGTTTGGAGGGCCTATCATGCGGGAGAACGGGATTATTCCTTTTACTCCCCTGTGCACGCCTCTTACTCCAGACTTGATTACCTGTTTGTGAGGCAACGGGACATTCTTCTGACGGAAGAAGCATCTATATTGGCGCAGACGTGGTCGGACCATTGCCCTTTATTAGCGGTCCTGTCTTCGCCGCTCTTTCGCCCGACGGACCGACAGTGGCGTCTTAATACTTCCATGCTTTCGAACCCGGTCGTGGTTGCGGAAATAGATACCTGCCTTCGCACGTTCTTTGAGGAGAATGACTCACCGGACCTACCTAATCCTACTATCTGGGAAGCCCATAAGGCGGTGGTGAGAGGAGCTCTCATAAGTCGTGCTACGGCACTTAAACGGACCAGATCTAACCTCATCCAAAATTTGATAAACGATATTCGAAGCCTTGAATTGTTACATCACTCCTCGGCGCTTGACTCGGACTATGAACAGTTAACATCTAAACGTAAAGAACTTAATGACTTATTGAATTCTGACATACGATTTGCGGCGCAAAAAGCTAAATGTCATTTCGCCCTTCTTGAAAACAAACCAGGCAGACTCCTCGCTCGTATACTACGGAAACGCCAAAATGCGTCATATATAGCGCGGATTAAACTCCCGGATGGGACCTTTTCTTCTCGTCCGGACCACATACTGAACGCTTTTCAGCATTTTTACCGAAATCTATATGACATGGACCAACTGCCTGGCTCTGGCCCTTCCGCGACGACCATTGCGGCCTATTTATCAAACACGGTCACGCGTACTCTTTCACCTGCCATGATTGATCTACTAGATGCGCCGGTGACGAGCGACGAACTCCTGTCCGTCCTACGGAACCTCAAGAGGGGCAAATGTCCGGGACCGGACGGTCTGCCTGCAGAATATTACAGAACTTTTTCGTCGACCCTAACACCGAAATTACTGTCCCTTTTTTCCTCCCTCAGAGATGGAGTTAAGTTTCACACGCACACGCTTTCGGCCACTATCGCAGTCATTTGCAAACCTGGAAAGGAGGGGACTGATGTCCGGAGTTACCGGCCTATATCCCTACTGAACACCGATCTCAAGATCTTGGCTAAGGTCTTGGCGGTCAGGCTTGCCCCTCTTCTCCCATCTCTGATCCACCCGGACCAGGTGGGTTTTGTCCCTGGTAGGGAAGCACGAGACGCCACAACTCGAGTCCTAGGGGCAATAGGCTTAGCGCGCCGCTTGCGGAAAGGCCTTCTCCTGCTCTCTACCGATGCGGAGAAGGCCTTCGATAGGGTCAGATGGAGCTTTATGTTCGCCGTGCTCCAGCGAATTGGGTCCGGAGACTGTTTTCTGAGTTGGATACGGGCGCTCTACGACAATCCCACGGCCCGGGTTCGAGCCAACGGCGCACTGTCGGCTACCTTCGACATCCATAACGGTACACGCCAGGGATGCCCACTATCCCCGTTACTGTTCTCTCTCACTCTTGAACCACTCTTGACGTCGATCCGGAGTAACGTAGACATTAAGGGATTGGACGGCCAGCACTCTTGTCATAAAATTTCAGCATATGCGGACGACCTCCTTTTCCTGATTACTGACCCTAACACATCCTTACCAGCTATCACGGCTGTCCTCGATACATACGGCGAGGTCTCCGGCTATCGGATCAACCGCGATAAATCGGAATTGCTTAATATCACGCTTGACCAAACTGCCATACGCAGAATTCGTCATGCCTACCCTTTCCGATACTGTGCCCACCAAATGAAATACTTAGGGGTGTGGTTGGCTCCCTCTACCAAGCAGATACTTGAATCTAACTTCTTTGCCATTCTGAAAACTTTTAGGTCGGACTTATCCGAATGGAACGGACGCATGATCTCTTGGATGGGTAGGATTGCTGCCCTAAAAATGAACTTATTGCCAAGACTCCTATACCTATTTGGTGCACTTCCGATTCTGGTACCACTGACCTTTTTCACCGCCCTGAGAACGGCTCTTCTTAAATTCATCTGGCCAACAGGACGACCCCGTGTGAGTTTCGCCACGTTATGTAAACCAAAACATCGAGGGGGATTGGCTCTACCGGATTCCAGACGCTATTACCTTTCTAGCCACCTGACCCGACTTATCGATTGGTCAGCAGAGCACTCCAATAAAAGATGGTTGGATTTGGAGTCTGCCCTTGCAGGTTATCCACTATGGACACTTCCATGGCTCCCACCTGGTTCATTTCAGATCGCAAAGACCGACCCAGACCCGGTATCCGCAACCTTGCGCTTATGGCACAAGTATAAACTGACATACGGTCTTTCAACTGCTATTTCCCCTCTCCTGCCCCTGGTCCATAATCCATCTCTTCCGGGCGGGATTCGTCCATCTCTGAGAACTCGCTTGACCGAGGGGAGCAGATTAAGAGCGATAGACTTGCCCTCTGATGGTAACTTGGATGTACTGCCCACTACCTCGCCGGGAGGTCCCCTCTCCCCGCTTGATAGCTTTAACTTTTTGCAGATTAAGTCGTATCTACGGAGTCTTCACTCTGGATACAGCCTTGGTCGCCAACTGCTTCCATTCGAACTCCTCTGTCAAGCTGGCACATCTTTGACGCATGGGATTTCGGCTCTGTATTCCCTCTTGCAGGCAGCTGACGCCACAATCCCTACCTTTTTCTCGCGTTGGGACCGTGAACTTGCCATTGTCATCCCTGAGGAAAAATGGACTCAAACATTCGTTTTGATCCACAAAGGTAGCTGTGCGGCGAAAATTCAGGAAACTTCCTATAAGATTGCAGCGTTCTGGTATCGGTCCCCGAGCTTCTTGCACCAAGTCTACCCATCGAATGCATCTGAATGTTGGCGTTGCGAGCTTGAGTCGGGTACCTACCTTCATATTTGGTGGTCTTGCCCGAACCTCGGTTCTTATTGGACCCGCATCCGAGACATTATTCTTCAGGTCACGGATGTAAACTTGCCACTCACCCCTGAGTGCTTCCTCCTTCTGCACATTCCGCTCTCATTCAAAGCTCTGAAACGATCAGTCCTACTTCTCATGCTTTTCGCATCCCGTGCCTTGATACCTACACTGTGGAAGTCGACACGTAGCCCTTCTATAGATGACTGGATTCGTCGGGTGGAAGAATACCGCTCAGTTGATCTCCTCGACGCGGAATATAGGGGAAAATCGGCGGACTCCGCTATGAAGTGGTATCATTGGGAACAATTCACCGCTAGTAATCGTGCTTCTCATGCTGTGACGCATATTGGGTAAATCCCCCTAGTCTGTGAAGGGTCTGAGTCTAAGATCAGAGTTTTTAACGTGTGGATGGCCTTCTCTTATCTTGTCTTTGTTATATGTGTGTCTGTGGTCCCCCCCCCCCCCCCCCCCCCTTTCTTTTCTTCTCTTTCTCTCATATGACTTTTCTCTCCTCTTTTTTCTCCCCATCCCCTCATTCTCTTCTGTACGACATCTCTTTCGCACCCTCACTAGGTCGTTGAGGTATGGGGCTGAAAGTGGTGCGACTGACCGCACCTGCTGCTCAACTCCAGATGGCAAGAATATCCCCATCCTTTTAAGGGGGAGTGGGTGTTGGGGGTTTTTCCCCTTTTTTTTTTTTTTTTTTTTTTCTCTTCTTCTTTCTTTTCTCTTTCTCCTTTTTCCTGATATTATTGATGTACCTTTTTATGAGTGCTATATCACCTGTTAGATGTATTCTTATGGACCTCTGTTTGTTACCTAACTTTGCAATAATAAAATTTTGAATTTCAAAAAAAAAAAAAGGTCTGTTACAGAAAGAAGAAAATACGATTTAAAGAAGAAAAGAGGAAAAAAAACTTTGCCGAAAAAATCCCGAAAAATGCTTAAACGATCCAAAAAAATCAATAAATAAAGAGACTTTTTGTCGCAGATTAAAATAATAAAGGGTTTATTAGATATTGAATTAAAACTGGAATATTTTTAACATTGAAGCCTATGGGATTCGCCTGAATAAACCTGCCGAATGAAAACACCGAACAGCAGGGCATTTTGGCAACTTTTCACTGCTGTTCGGTGTCTGTGAATAGATTAACCATTGCTTCTCTCTGGGGATTTAACTTCCGTCGAACAGGCACCGTACGTGCAGGCAATTCCCCACAATTTGGCGAACTGCCTGCTCTCTGAATAGCCGAATGGCCCCCGAAATGTCACCGTTTGCTGAATTTCAGTGTCTGGTTACATTTCGGGGCCTGATCGTCTCTTTCTGAATAGCCCTGTATGTGAAAGACGAATTGCACCTACTGTGACATCCACCGTTCGCTGCAATTTGGTGGCAATTTCGGAGGTTCGTGAATAATCTCCTTAGTGAGGAATTTTAGGCCAAATCTTGTAGAAATACCAAAGCTGGATCATTTTCATATTCACATATTTTGGACTAAAATCTGTAATTCTCGTCACATTGTTGACGCTTATCGCCAAGTCACTTATATCATTTTTTCTTGCAACCATGAGTAACAGCGATTCCTAGCAGTCAGAGGGCAAGAAATAGTGATAATTTCAGTGTTTTTAGAAGTTCATGACCTCCGGCTCAGCGGTGAAAGGTCAAATTTGTTTTCCCTAGTTCCACAGAAAAAAAGGGGGGGGGGGTTTCGTAATCGCGTATGTTTTGAGAATTTCTCAATCTGTCAGTCGTCTCGATAATGTCGAGGACCGAGGAGGGAACTGCAAATTATAGAACGAGACGGTGCAAAAAAGACAAGTTTCCAAGTGCTACGTGCTGATTTTTTCTTTTTCTTTGTTGTTGCTATTTTTTTCGTGTAAAATCCCCCGCCAGTAAAGCAGAAATAAAGATAAGCAGAAATAAATATAGAACGAAACATACAACGGTAATCAGTGCTATCCGGTTCAGAGGAGAGCCACTGTCACGTAAAGTGGAAAAAGGGACAATGGATACAGTGTATCGGTGAATGATTAACAACGACTATAACCATTATAGCTCTGGTAAGATAGCAAACTAAACGAATGATAACAAAGTGCTAATTAGACACACAAGGGGTAATTCACTCTGCTGATGTTCACCGTTGTCGCAACTATGGTGAGTTTTGGCGGTCCGGAGAAGGATAATCCAAGACCGGCAGGCAACATTGCCGCAATTCTTACCACCATTCTTCTTCCGTGAAATGAGTAAACAGCAACTATTGTCCATTCAGTGTTCTTCTGTCATTGTTTGTAACACCGGCGAATAACCTTTGGTGACATTAAAGTGACGCTCTCCATTGAACTCTGTGAGAAAAAAACCCACTTGAAAATGATGGTTAAAATCAATGCCAGGCCCCTTCAACTGGAAGACGAGTGGAGAGTCGACTACGGCAAATAACGTTGGCAGAAACTGCGGTGGAAATACCAGTGGAAATCTACACTGAGAACTAGACCAGAAAAGTTTGGAATAAGCGACAGTGGAAAGATACTTTGAAAAGTATGGAGAAATACGGTGAGAGTTCCCTAAATAGTTGATACACTGTAGTAGTCTCATCGTTCTTGGTCCACCATAGTTCAGCAATCACCGTTCTTTGAATTAAATAATGGTGGTTAGTGCATAACCCCTTGTAGCGGGAGAGTTAAATCGTTATACCACGTTATTCCTCTATAGCAATGAATCCTTGAGAAATTATTGAATAGAAAGAGTTTCACCAAGTGAGTCCGGCATGCCATAGTTGGGGTCAACAAGGAGGACTAACAAGTTAAAGGAAAAATGTAAGGCAGAACAAAATGGGGTAGACATGAGGGATGTTTGCCACTATTTCTGTGTTTTATAACACTCTCTTAATTAATGGAATGTTCCAATATCCTTTGTTTAGCCTGACCCTACTCTACCACCAGTACCATTGCCATGGTTTGGATTCCCATCATGTCTTGGTGCTTCTTCCTTTCTCTGTTCCTCCAGTCTCTGCCAGGATGTCTCTGGGTCTCACCCGTTCGCCCCTTTCTTCCAGTGGTCTCACCGGATTGCCTTGTGGTCCCCATGCACTCCAACGTCACCCTGACCTGCCCTGGTTGCAGTGACACGGCGTCCTGGAAGCGACACAGTCAAACGTCGTCGCCGATGAAGAAAGTGCCCCGGTTACTGAGGAATGTCCAGTACAGACATGTGGACAATTACACCTGTTTTAGGGATAAGGAAGCTGTGTGCACTGTACAGCTATTGGTGGAGGGTGAGTGAAACGGGGTGAAGTGTCGTGTGTGGGGTTAAATTTCACTCTGCCCGGCCTTTCCTAGTAGATGTGGTTACCTTTCATTGAGTAAGACCCCATTAGTAAGAGAAGATGACTTTTTTGAGAATGACCTCCTTTAGTAAATGGGATTACCTCACAGTGAGTATGACCTCCTCTAGTACATGGGATTACCTCACAGTGAGTATGAGCTCCTCTAGTAAATGGGATTACATCACAGTTTGTATGACCTCCTCTAGTAAATGGGATTACCTCACAGTGAGTATGACCTCTTCTAGTAAATGGGATTACCTCACAGTGAGTATGACCTCTTCTAGTAAGTGGGATCACCTCACAGTGAGTATGACCTCTTTTAGTAAGTGGGATTACCTCACAGTGAGTATGACCTCTTCTAGTAAGCGGAATTACCTCACAGTGAGTATGACCTCCTCTAGTAAATGGGATTACCTCACAGTGAGTATGACCTCTTCTAGTAAGTGGGATCACCTCACAGTGAGTATGACCTCTTTTAGTAAGTGGGATTACCTCACAGTGAGTATGACCTCTTCTAGTAAGCGGAATTACCTCACAGTGAGTATGACCTCCTCTAGTAAATGGGATTACCTCACAGTGAGTATGACCTCCTCTAGTAAGCGGGATTACCTCACAGTAAGTATGATCTCTTCTAGTAAGTGGGGTTAGCTCACAGTGAGTATGACCTCCTCTAGTAAATGGGATTACCTCACAGTGAGTATGACCTCTTCTAGTAAGCGGAATTTCCTCACAGTGAGTATGACCTCCTCTAGTAAACGGGATTACCTCACAGTGAGTATGACCTCCTCTAGTAAACGGGATTACCTCACAGTGAGTATGACCTCCTCTAGTAAACGGGATTACCTCACAGTGAGTATGACCTCCTCTAGTAAACGGGATTACCTCACAGTGAGTATGACCTCTTCTAGTAAATGGGAATACCTCACAGTGAGTATGATCTCTTCTAGTAAATGGGGTTAGCTCACAGTGAGTATGACCTCTTCTAGTAAGTGGGATTACCTCACAGTGAGTATGACCTCTTCTAGTAAACGGGATTACCTCACAGTGAGTATGACCTCTTCTAGTAAATGGGATTTCCTTTAAGTATGATCTGTTTTAGTAAGTGAGGCTTCCTCTCAGTGAGTAAGTATTTTGGCTTAATAAAACTACTCATATTAAGTGAGATTACCTTTCATTACGTATGGCCGCTATTATTAAGTGTAAAGCGAGAGTAAAGAGGTGAGTTAGAGTTATTTTCCCCATTTTTAAATTTAATTCACCCTCCTACATCTTTTCTCAGAAAAACTAGAGACCCCTGTGTTTCAGTGTTACCTCCGGTACCCAACAAGCTTTATCATCTGTGAGTGGACCCCAGTGGAGGAGCTTCCCCGGCATGCAACGATTACACTAATCAAAGCCATAATTGATCGGTAAGGGCAATCAATGACTGATGAAAGTGAATGAAACCCTGGTTGCATTCTGTGTCTGCTGGATGCAAATGTATCCACGCAGGGGAGTTATTGTTCTGTATCTTTTCCTAGGAGTCAACTCAGTCTTGACAAAGTGCCCTGCAAGTACACTCAATCCACAAAGAAGGTCAAATGCCGGGTAAAAAGTGAAAAAAACCTGAAGACGACATTGTTTCTGTCTATGTGTGTGATGGGAAATTATGACAGCAAAAGAAGTAAAATGATAAACAGCACTGTGGGAAATTTAGGTAAGCCAGAATAAAAAGTAGCACGACGTCTCCTTGTGATGTTACACCAGATTCACTAACACTCTCTGGGAAAGAGAGGGGCCTCTCCGGAGAGAAAGGAGAGCACGTGGGATGCATTAAAACTCTCGTTTCTTTTCATTTTGTGGTGTTCTCAGTTGGATGTTGTCCAGAATTATCATGGAGCTGCCCACATTAATGTTAAATCATGTGGAAATGGTGAAATTATTAACCCTCTTAATGGCCTTGTGTTTAAACTTTGTATACAGATCCTGCAGGCACGTCTTGAACGTGGTTGAGTACAGGGTGGTTTACAAATACGTTGACAAACATCTTGATGTTAGAAAACTGGAAAAACATATGGTTTGGGTTTTTTTATACCTTGATAGATTGACAAGATATACCCTGCAAGTGTTAATCGTGGAATAAGGAGATAAGCGTTGGACATTTACTGCTTGAATGAGATTCACTAAATCTCTCTTGGATTAGTGAAGTGGCTCTCTTCACCAGAGAAACTCTCCAGTCCAGGCTTTGAGTAGTCGAACAACTTTCTATAAAAAAATTCAGTTACTCTGATACGAATATCAGGGTACTAGTGTCTCCCAGAGACCAAGGTAATAATTAACTTTTATTAGACTTGATTAAAACGGCAAACAAACAGACAAAAAATAGACAGTGCATTCAAAACAAATATATAATGAATTTAAAAACAAAAACAGTTCTGCTATAGAAGTTATTGATTGTGACGGCAGACGATGTAATCAATGGTCAATACAATAGGTGGCCTTCAAGGGTCACCTCAAAGTATTGTAACGTATATTAGGTAGATAACCGTATTGTACCGTGAAAAAGACTGCACGTGTATAAAGCAGAAGGATCAAAAGCAAGACACTCCCATAGGGAAAAAAGGTTTTGGCGCAATTAGCCTAGTATAAACATATCGCTATAATGACCCAAATTGCCATTACTACAAAGACCCAACAACTGGGTATATATATATATGTTGGGGTCTCCAAATGCAGTTACCCAGAATGACAAAGGGGAGTTCTTGCCTGTAAAATGCACCCGACGCGCGTTTCGCCACTAATGGCTCGTCAGGAAGTGAACAGTGAACAACTTTCTATGTTTTGTTTTTTTTGCATTTTTTTTAATTGTATGTCATGTTCATTTTACTGTTTGATTTTATTCCCCCCCCCATGCACAAGTATATTTATACTTAAGCTTTACTGCTTATTTTCACTTTTTAATCTTAGCTGCTTGTGAGGTTACGTTTCAGGTAATAACGTCTTCTACAAATTAAAGGCTCGTCTTAATTTGGGACAATCGATTAACCTGTGTATATTTTGGCTGTACTGGCTGTCACAGGTAGATATACATATCATCCTGGGAAAGCCCTGGTATGTGGTGGCAGTGTGATGAATAGTATAAGGAAAGCGGGTACAGGGATTGTGGGAAACGTAGTCGGTACCCCGGGTCGGGAGTAAACGGATACTGCGTTGCAATCCTGTGCCCATTTCATCACGTTTGCATGTGTGTCGCGAGTGTAGGCGTTGCTGGGACAGTTAGGCAAGCGGGCGCGGGGGATTGTTGTCTGCGTAGTCACTATTAGGGTCTAGGATAGACAGATAGTAAGTTGCTTAACCCTGCGTCCTTCGTCGCGGCGCGTTTTTTTTTCGTGACACTGGCCATTTTTCATTTCATCAGATATAATCCAGGTAAACCATTTCTTCAATTCCCTAAAAAGTTTCAGTTAAATTTTGGATTTTTTTTTATGCGTCATAGCCATAATCAACATGATGCTGGCCGAAAATATGCTTTTACGTGTATTTTACCAGCACCTTTTTTGGGTGTTGTACCAGCCTCTTTTTTCGGCACAGCAAAATTTTAAAATTTTTGTCCATGGCCGGATTTTTTTTTTCAATTGAATCAGGTTAGATTTTGGAAAAAGGTATCGGTAGAAACTCGACAACATTATTTTTGGAAAGTCCTGCTGACTAACGAAATCGAGCCCTAAGTGAGGCCACGTTTTAATGAAGCAATGCGCTGGGTGACAACTGAGACCCGAAACATGGCTGAGATGTTCTTCCTATGGAGTCTTCCAGCTGAGCTGAGTCGCCTCTTTTCTAGATCTAGAATCGACAGTATTGATTCACAGAAATTAATGTAGTCCAATCATTCAATCCAATCATTTTGTTCCGTCTTATTCATTTACACAGTTCACCCAGAGCCTCCAGCCAATGTGACGGTGTCCCCTGTGGAAGGTGCCGCCCGAAAGTTAAAGGTCTCCTGGGGCATACCCAAGTTCTGGGATTCACATTACTACGGGTTACATTACGAGGTCCAATATAGCGTGGAAACGTCTCTCCATACGTCTAACGTGAGTGTGATTAAATGCACCCTTCTTTTTTCACAGATGCGCGTCCTGATGCGCGGACAGATCAGTATTTGCTTTTTTTCATATTTGTTTGCTATAAAATTTATTTCTGTTCTTTGCTTAGAAGGAGACGCTCTACAAAGTGTGAGCGTTTAATGCTATCTGAGCGGTAACATTGCTGTGAGCCCCTGCTCCCTCTCCATCCTCTCAGGGGCAGCTCGGAGGACTGATTCAGCCACCCAGATGCAGTGGTTTAGCCCTGCCCAGACCCTCAGCTCAGTGAGCCTTCAGATCAGGTTGCCTGGTCTTGGAGTACATGGGATAGGAGCCCCATTCTATGGGATCAAAGCCTTCCTGCATTGTCAGTCACTGGATTGGCTAGAGTGCCCTGCACCCCTGCTGTCACATGACACGCTGAGCTGGCAGCACGTTATATCCTGCAGAGATCAGAGTGAGACCAGTACTGAATTCAGGAGAATTTTAAAGGGTTAAAACAGGGGGGGGGGAGTGTGGAGGGGGTGGAAGTGTAACAGGAATGCGTGGGAGTGAGTTCCCACGCTTACCTTTTTAGGATTTGACCCCTGCTTTAACCCCGTTGTTTCTTGCCCCCTCTTGCTTTAAGCCCTTTAAAAATTAAGAAAAACCCTATAGAAGTGAATCTGCAGAGATATGGAAACGAAGGAAGCCGCTTTGAAGCCAGGAAGCGCCCGCACATCGCTTACTCCTTTGCAAAACTCCTCTGTCTTGACACATATTTTGTTTTTGAAGATTCTACTGTAGTTATTTTTTCCTGTGTTTGATTTTACGCTTTAACCTAGATTCTTCTCATGAACGTTCAGGACTTACTCGCTCGCTAACTGGTGAAGAATATCAGATTGTAGGTCGATATATTCACGTTGAAGGAAGGTGAAGGAGTTGGACAGACGTTCATGTTCAGCTGTTTTGGATTGAGATTTGCAGCCCTCACGTGTTCATAATGTACCTTAAATATACAGTGTGTGCAAGTTGGTGGCTGGTACACTGGGTTGGTGTATGTACACAGCAGTATTTAAAGGTACTCTACACATACTGACCACTTTACTTCTATAAAGGGGTCAGGAGGTGAGGAGTGCCCCCCTTCTCCCCCCTTCCATCTCCCCTGATCTGGTGAAATCACTGGGTGAAGTGGAGGAGTTTCTTCCACCCAACCCAGTGTCACCAGCAGCCGGGATTTTGAATTTCCCAGCTGCTAGTCACTAGTGATGTCACACACAAAGAGCGGCCGACGTCACCCTCTGACCAATCGCTGCAGTAAGCGTTCTCAGAGAGGCAGCCGATGGATCAGATCTGTGCATGCGCGTGCAGCTCCGATCCATCGCTCTGTGCAGGCGCTACAGAACTTGCATACGTAAAGTGTGCGAATCACATATCAGTGCACAATTTGCAGTTTTTACGCTACACAATATACATAGGAGCGGAAATTGTGTTACAAAGCTGCAGACACTTCTGGGTTCAGGAGTCCATGAGCTGAAGAGGAGGAGCAGAGAGTGGTCGAGGGACAAACGTGTAGTCAAATCACCTAAAAAGTGGGGAAGGGTATAATTGGGCAGAGGCTGTCAGCAGGATCTGCCCAATTATTTAAGGTCATATATATTTAAGGTAATATATGATTTTTTTTTAAAATCAGGTTTATATCAGCATTCTTGGAGTCAGAAAACCTAAAGATCTGGCAATGGATGGTTGGAAGTCTCGACAGACAGACAGACAGACAGACAGATGAATACGGATAGATAGATGAATACGGATAGATACGGATAGATATGGGATAGATAGATAGATATGGGATAGATAGATATATATGGGATAGATAGATAGATAGATAGATATGGGATAGATAGATAGATAGATAGATAGATAGATAGATAGATAGATAGATAGATAGATAGATAGATAGATAGATAGATAGATAGATATGGGATACAGTTGTGTTCAAAATTATTCAACCCCCAATGCTGTAAAGGGTTTTAGGGAATTTAGTGTACATTTGTAATTGTATTCAGAATGAAATCCTACAAGGACTTTTTAAAGAACCATATGCAACTAAAATGACATCAATTGGTTTTGTAATACAGTAGTAAATGTTTCTTTTGTGAATTCTTCATTGACACAATTATTCAACCCCTTAAAGACTACCACTCTGAAGAACCGAGGTTCATTCAAGTGTTTTCAATCAGGTATTGAAAACACCTGTGGATGTCACGGAGCAGCAATAAAGCATAATAAGCACCAATTAGGCAGCTTTAAAATGACTGTGATACTCAGCTCCTTCTAGACATTTACTGGTGTGGTTACAAACATGGTGAAGTCAAGAGAATGGTCCAGGAAGACAAGAGAATAGGTGATTACTCTTCACAGGAAGGGCAATGGCTATAAGAAGATTGCAAAGATGTTAAACATACCAAGAGAGACCATAGGAAGCATCATTCGCAAATTCAAGGCAAAGGGCACTGTTGAAACACTACCTGGTCGTGGCAGAAAGAAGATGCTGACTTCGACTGCTGTGCGCTAGCTGAAGCGTAGAGTGGAGAAAAGTCCCCGTGTGACTGCTGAGGAACTGAGAAAAGATTTGTCAGATGTGGGTACTGAAGTTTCAGCTCAGACAATACGGCGCACACTGCGTAATGAAGGCCTCCATGCCAGAACTCCCAGGCGCACCCCCTTGCTGTCTCCAAAGCATAAGAAGAGTCGACTGCAGTATGCCAAAAGTCATGTGGACAAACCACAGAAGTGTTCTGTGTACTGATGAAACAAAATTAGAACTGTTTGGGCCCATGGATCAACGCTATGTTTGGAGGAGGAAGAACAAGGCCTATGAAGAAAAGAACACCTTGCCTACTGTGAAGCATGGTGGGGGGTCAATCATGCTTTGGGGCTGTTTTGCTTCTGCAGGTACAGGGAAGCTTCAGCGTGTGCAAGGTACCATGAATCCTCTTCAGTACCAGGAGATATTGGATGACAATGTGATGCAGTCCGTCACAAACCTGAGGCTTGGGAGATGTTGGACCTTTCAACAGGACAATGATCCCAAGCATACCTCCAAGTCCACTAGAGCATGGTTGCAGAATAAAGGCTGGAACATTTTGGAGTGGCCATCGCAGTCACCTGACTTAAATCCGATTGAGAACCTCTGGTGGGACTTAAAGAAAGCAGTTGCAGTGCGCAAGCCTAAGAATGTGACTGAACTGGAGGCTTTTGCCCATGATGAATGGGCGAAGATACCCGTAGATCGCTGCAAGACACTTGTGTCAAGCTATGCTTCACGTTTAAAAGCTGTTATAACTGTAAAAGGATGTTGTACTAAGTACTAAGATTGAATGTCACTTGGGGGTTGAATAAAACTGATAATGATGTGAGCACAGAAAAGACATTTGTGGTTATTTCATTATAAATGTTATGTTATATTTGTCTGACCTACACGTGCCTCTTTGATTTAATTGTAAGCAAGATGACTGAATGATCAAAATCAATGTCAAACTGGCCAAAACACTCAATTTCAGTGGGGGTTGAATAATTTTGAACACAACTGTAGATAGATAGATAGATAGATAGATAGATACATAGATATGGGATAGATAGATATGGGATAGATAGATAGATAGATATGGGATAGATAGATAGATAGATACATAGATATGGGATAGATAGATAGATATGGGATAGATAGATAGATAGATAGATAGATAGATATGGGATAGATAGATAGATAGATAGATATGGGATAGATAGATAGATATGGGATAGATAGATAGATATGGGATAGATAGATAGATAGATAGATAGATAGATATGGGATAGATAGATAGATAGATAGATAGATATGGGATAGATAGATAGATATGGGATAGATAGATAGCTAGATATGAGATAGATAGATAGATATGGGATAGATAGATAGATAGATAGATATGGGATAGATAGATAGATAGATAGATATGGGATAGATAGATAGATAGATAGATAGATATGGGATAGATAGATAGATAGATAGATAGATATGAGATAGATAGATAGATATGGGATAGATAGATAGATAGATAAGGGATAGATAGATAGATAGATATGGGATAGATAGATAGATAGATAGATATGGGATAGATAGATAGATAGATAGATAGATAGATAGATAGATATGAGATAGATAGATAGATATGAGATAGATAGATAGATATGGGATAGATAGATAGATAGATAGATATGAGATAGATAGATAGATAGATATGGGATAGATAGATAGATAGATAGATAGATATGGGATAGATAGATAGATAGATATGGGATAGATAGATAGATATGGGATAGATAGATAGATATGGGATAGATAGATAGATAGATATGGGATAGATAGATAGATATGGGATAGATAGATAGATATGGGATAGATAGATAGATAGATAGATAGATATGAGATAGATAGATAGATAGATAGATATGGGATAGATAGATAGATAGATATGGGATAGATAGATAGATAGATATGGGATAGATAGATAGATAGATAGATAGATATGGGATAGATAGATAGATAGATATGGGATAGATAGATAGATATACAGATAGATAGATATGGGATAGATAGATAGATAGATATGGGATAGATAGATAGATAGATATGGGATAGATAGATATACAAATAGATATGGGATAGATAGATAGATATGGGATAGATAGATATACAGATAGATATACAGATAGATAGATAGATATGGGATAGATAGATAGATAGATATGGGATAGATAGATAGATAGATAGATATGGGATAGATAGATATGGGATAGATAGATATGGGATAGATGGATAGATAGATATACAGATAGATAGATAGATACGGATAGATAGATAGATAGATATACAAATAGATATACAGATAGATAGATATGGGATAGATAGATAGATATGGGATAGATAGATATACAGATAGATAGATAGATAGATACGGATAGATAGATAGATAGATAGATATACAAATAGATATACAGATAGATAGATAGATATGGGATAGATAGATAGATATGGGATAGATAGATATACAGATAGATAGATAGATAGATACGGATAGATAGATAGATAGATAGATATACAAATAGATATACAGATAGATAGATAGATATGGGATAGATAGATAGATATGGGATAGATAGATATACAGATAGATAGATACGGATAGATAGATACAGTGGTGTATTTTGGCCTAGGCCGACTAGGCCCAGGCCTAGGGCGGCACTTTCCAGGGGGCGGCGGCGGCCTGCACTGGGTGGCCCCATCCCTAAAAAAAAAATAGATAGATATGGGATAGATAGATAGATAGATACGGATAGATAGATAGATATGGGATAGATAGATAGATAGATAGATACGGATAGATATGGGATAGATAGATAGATAGATAGATAGATAGATATGGGATAGATAGATAGATATGGGATAGATAGATAGATAGATATGGGATAGATAGCTAGATAGATATAGATAGATATAGATAGATATGGGATAGATAGATAGATAGATAGATAGATATGGGATAGATAGATAGATAGATAGATAGATAGATAGATACGGATAGATAGATATGGGATATATAGATAGATAGATAGATATGGGATAGATAGATATGGGATAGATAGATAGATAGATATGGGATAGATAGATAGATAGATAGATATGGGATAGATAGATAGATAGATACGGATAGATAGATAGATACGGATAGATATGGGATAGATAGATATGGGATAGATAGATAGATAGATATGGGATAGATAGATAGATAGATAGATAGATAGATAGATATGGGATAGATAGATAGATAGATAGATATGGGATAGATAGATAGATAGATAGATAGATAGATATGGGATAGATAGATAGATAGATAGATATGGGATAGATAGATAGATAGATATGGATAGATAGATAGATAGATAGATAGATATGGGATAGATAGATAGATAGATAGATATGGGATAGATAGATAGATATGGGATAGATAGATAGATAGATAGATAGATATGGGATAGATAGATAGATAGATAGATATGGGATAGATAGATAGATAGATAGATAGATATGGGATAGATAGATAGATAGATAGATACGGATAGATAGATAGATAGATAGATAGATAGATATGGGATAGATAGATACAGTGGTGTATTTTGGCCCAGGCCTAGGGCAGCACTTTCCAGGGGGCGGCGGCCCGTATTGGGTGGCCCCACCCCTAAAAAAAAAATTGTTTTTTTTTTTTACTTTTGCAAAGTATTTTAGGAGGAAGGATACATTGAGCTTTCACTAATTTTCAAGTATGTCCTGGGTAGGCAAGGCCTAGGCTTTCACTTTCCAGGGGGCAGTAAAAATTCTCCCCACTAAATGGGTTACTCACAGAGCACCGAAATGACGCCAACTTTTTGGTGTTCTGTAGTTCCCTGCACTTAGGAGAATAAAATTTCCCTTTCACCATAAAATTCACCTAAAATTCACCATTCACCGCAGGGTCCCCAAAGTGCATGGAGTCGGCCGCTGAATGCTGCCACCGCAAACCCGTGGCCTGCTGTTTTCAAAAGAACTACTTAACAAAAATGTCTGGAATTTACATATAAGATCCTATGACTGATAATAAAAAGTTCTGTTACAGAAAAAAGAAAAAACGCTATTAAAAAAAGGGGGGGGGGAAATTTTGCCCAAAAAAAATTACTAAAAGGTACTAAAAAAAAAATCAATAAGTAAAGACTTTTTACTGCAGATTAAAATAATAAATGGTTTATTAGATATTGCATAAAAACGGGAATATTTTTAACATTTGAAACCTATGGGGTTCGCCTGAATAAACCTGCTGATTGAAACCACCGAACATCAGGGCATTTCACTGCCATTTCTCTGAGTCTCAGTACCACATGACTGGCTGAACCACGTGAAACGCACGCGCGCAGCTGCCCGCCCTTTCGTTAACACAGACTCTATTCTGGACTGAACACCCACCGGGAAGGGAATCAAAGCTACAGTG
>CM019075.1:12129237-12289237 GCA_009667805.1 Leptobrachium leishanense
TTTTCTAGGGTGCTCTGTTCCATTACTTTCAGGACCCTCTGTGTAATATGTGCCCTGCGATGTGATGCCCTCTGCTCCGTCAAAGAATGTCAAGTGTGTTGCCCACACCCCACAGATCTACAGGGTGCTAGGTATGTTGGGGGTTGAAGACATTCTCTGACAGAGAGGACAGCTTCACATTGCCTAGAGTCGTCCCTCACAGGGCGGGTGGCTGAACCTCAGGCGTAGGCGCGACCTCAGTTATCCACCAGAAGTCAAACCAAACCCCTGAAGACAGGCTGATGGTCTCTCTTTGGCTTCATTTGTAACAGATATAGCAAACTTCAAAATTGGAGAAAAAAAAAAAAAAATCCTTATAAAATTTTCGTTGTAGAAAATAACCCCCCAAAAAATGAAAATAAGTTTTTTTTTTGTTTTTATAATTTTTCCTCGTTTTCTAGCTTGGGTGCCTCCTCGGCATGAAGCTGGACCTGCGATTACATTATGGAGCAGTTCTGCTGAGGAACCTGAGGGGAAAAAAAAGGAGAGACCATTACCAACAGATACCATGTTCTTCTAATCACATTTATTTTACTTTTCTGTATCCATAATGTAACAATTAAATGAAATTAACCCTTTTAAGCCTGCTTACACTAGCTTCCCGCTGTGTGATGTAAAAAGAAATATACATTAGGTTAAATTACTGAAACTTACAGGGTAATTCAAAGAGAATCGAAAAGCCCCCACACGTTCGGTGACTTTTCGTTCAATTCGGTTCAATTTGCCGATCCCATTTCGGTGACCCTGCGGTGTATTCCGCAAACACCACAGGGTCCCTGAATTGCAGGGAAAGGTCACCGCAAACCCAACGAAAATGAACCGCAAAAACATCTGGATTAACCCTGCCGAAAACGCCGGAAAAACCCGAGCAGGAGCCTATCACGCAGCGAAGCCGCCGGAAAAAGCCGACACCGCAGACGAATGGAGTGAATAAATTAAAAAAACAGTTCGCTTGAATGTGTTTAAGATTCAGATTTGTTTTTTTTTTGTTTTTTTTTTTAAAAAAAACAAACAGCCCGAAAAATGCTTAAAATATCCTTGAAAAAAAATTCTATAAATAAAGAGCCTCTTTACTGCAGAATTTTATAATGAACGGTTTATTAGATATTGAATTAAAACGGGAATATTTTTAACATTGAAGCCTATGGGATTCGCCTGAATAAACCTGTCGAACTAAACCACCGAATGGCAGGGCATTAGGGGAACCTTTCACTGCTGGTTTGTGTTCTCTGAATAGCCGAAGCAGTGCTTTTTTATGGGGATTTCACTGCCCTCGAACAGGCACCGAACAGGCACCGTATGTGCAGGCAATTCGCCAGGATTTGGTGAATTGCCTGCTCTCTGAATAGCCGAATGGCCAGGAAAGGTAACCGAACGCAGAAATTCGGATCTCTTTGAATAACCCTGAGTGTTTTTCTAACAGGCTGCAGCTTCATTTTGCCCCAATTTTTTTTGAAGATTTAAAATTTAAATTCTGAGCAAGAATGGCAGGAAATAAAGCAAAATAATGAAGCTGGATACATCAAGCCACATAACGGTCACTACGGAATGATCCCCCTGCGTTTATTACGGTACTTGCACAATAAGAAGCCAAGCTGATATTTACCGAAGCATTATTGCCGCCATTGCCCAAGATGTAGGACCGGGTGACAAGGCTCTCTCCGAGGGCACTACCTCCGCTGGTACCTCCTGGGCTGCGGAAGGTTCTAGTGAGGGTGACACTCGAGGAAGAAGATCCAATAGAAGCAGAGGTCACACCGGCATTCTGGTTGCCATCCGTTCCTCGATCTGATGGTCTCCCACAGGCAGTGCACACAATGGTGCGAGAGCGGAGATTGTACTCGCCGGGATCTCCGGTAGAGTTATGCCCATCCTGCAGTGAAAAGGGGGGGGGGGAGAGAGAATAAATATGAACACATGGATAGTTAACTTGTAGAAGAGACAGGTTTTTCTGTTCAGGCAGGTTATTGTCAGTATAATCCGGTTGACCAATTCTAAGTTATGGCATTCACTGGGCGCCATGTTATCCACGATTCTTGGAAAAGATAGATACTAATCTCAAGTGGTGCCAATGGGTATTCATTACTGCTCAGTAGGGCGTTTAGAATATTTGTACTCCTGGTGCACCCAGCTGTTTTGGTTTTCCAGTTCACATCAGGAAGATTAAAGTCCCCCATGATAATAACTTCCCCCTTCATTTGACATTTTGGCTATTTCCTCAAACAGCAGATTATCTAGTTCTTCTGCTTGTCCAGGGGGTCTATAGATCACACCTACACGAGCTACTGTATGATTGCCAAATGTTAGCGTAACCCAAACTGACTCTATGTTCACCTCGCTCACTTTTATTTGGTTCGTTTTTATGTTGCTTTTCACATACAGGGCCACTCCTCCTTTCCTACCTTCTCTGTCTTTTCTATATAAAGAGTACCCCGGTATTGTTATGTCCCAGTTATTTTTCTCACTGAACCATGTCTCAGTAACCGCCACTAAATCCACTTTTTCAGCTGCCATCATTGCCTCCAGTTCATGGATTTTATTGACTAAACTGCGAGCATTTATAGACACGACTCTGAGCTTGTTATTTTGTACCCCGCATGTTGCTTGCACCCTCAGATTTAGGTTTTGGGGGACAATCGGGCAGATTGTTTTTTACCCTTTTGTCCCCCCCCCCCTCCTAGTTTAAATATTACTTTGTGAAACCTTTGAACTTCTCACTCAGAACATATGTTCCCCTATGAGTAAGATGCAAACCATCTTTTGTATACAGTTCCTTTCTGCTCCAATTCGAGCTATCATGGGACACAAAGCCAAATCCTTGCTCCCTACACCATTCCCGAAGCCACAAATTAAATTCCCTATTGCGCATCTGCCTATCCTGAATGTTATGCACAGGCAGAACTTCAGAGAATGACACAGTGGACACAATCTGCTGTATTTCACCTCCAAGAACACAAAAATCTTCCTTAATCTCAGAAACCTCATTGCTAGCCAAGTCATTTGTCCCTAGATGGACTAGAACGTCCACTTCCCCTTCCTGCTTTGCTTGTTTGACAATGTTGAGAATACGTCTCCTGTCTCTACGAGCAGTAGCCCCAGGAAGACATCTCACCAAACCACTACTCTCCAGCTCAACACCTCTTATGATAGAATCACCAGCAACAATTGCCTTCTATCAAGTCCCACCTTTTCCTTTTTGTCCTTGGTTGCAGTCTTGCATACCTTAGGCATAGGGGATGGTGGTTCCTCAACTTTGGTGTCTGAGCCGACTTCTGTCTCACCACTACACTCTGAAAGTGCCTCAAAAGAATTAAGAAGAGCCACAGACTGTGGGACATGCCTTCTATCCACAACTCTAAGTCTACCAGATCCTACAGTAGTCCATCTGCCGATTCTAGGAGGCCTCTGTGGCAGCGGCTTTGTAACAGTCATAGCCTGAGTTTGTCTAACAGATAATTTACAAATATCAGACTTCAAACAGGCAACCAATGCCAAAAACGTTACCAACAGGATCCCATCGTAGTCTAAATCAGGCAACAACTTACATGATGGTGGTGATGGTGGACAATCACTTCGTCATCATCATCGTCGTCATCATCATCTTCATTTGTCACGGTACGCACGAGCTTGCGCATGGCGACTTCCTGTGAAACCAGGAGACAAAAGCTTTTAGTGTTTTAACAAACCAAGTAAAGACAGATACAAGATCCAGGATATCACCTTCCAAACAAGGCTGGTGGCAGGCACCGGCCAGATAGAGGGTATTGGACGAGGAAAGTGCACATCCCTCAAATCCCAATGCTCTTATCTGCCCCCAATATGCTTCTCCTGCTCCATCCAGGACCATCCCAGAACCCTTTGTAACTGTTAAGTAGACTCCCATGTTCCGTCAGAGGCCAATATCGGAGAAAACACCCCCTCCAGCATATTTCCTGGCATTTTTTCTCACCCTTACTGACAGCAAGAAGGTCTCTTAGATTGTAAGCTCTTGAGCAGGGTCTTCTCTCCTACTGTTCTGTGAGTTTAACTTGTACAATAGACGAGAGAATAGCAAATATATACAGCGCTGCAGAACTTGTTAGCGCTTCATAATGATTTGTAACGGTCTCTCACCTATCCTTAAAGAGCCACACTCTACTAAACACTTGCTCCCCCGTCCCCTTTAACCCCTCCTTAAATAATTGGGCAAATGCTGCCGACAGCGTCTGCCCAATTTTTTTTTTTGTTTAGCTGAAATACTCACCTTTTCTCCCTTGGTGCCTGATTGCTCCTCCTCTTCGGTTCAAGGCTGCCAAAATGCAGAAGTCCCTGCAGCTCATGAATACGCTACGCAAATTGTGAAGCGCACAAAACGTGCGTACCTTCCTCTTTAAGTTATGCAGCGCCTGTGCTGAAAGATGGATTGGTGCTCTGCATGCACGCACAGCACCAGTCCTCATCCGCCATCTCCCAGAATGCTTGCTGCTGCGAGCGTTCGGAGACAGGATGATGTCAGCACACAGAGAATTGAAACTCACAACAGGCGGGATATTGAAAATCTGTGGGGGGCGGGGGAGAGACTCAACCACTTCATACAGTCATATCTGATAAACTAAGTGGTCAGGGTGCGCAGAGTGTGTCTTTAACCCCTTCATTACCTTCATTGTGTATACAAGACCTGCGGTAGCAGACGAAGCAGCCAGATATCATGTTAACACCATTTGGGGCTGTGCTGTATGATTGCAAATGAAATTAGTTTGCATTTGGGCTTCAGAGGTGCCCACAATGTTTTAGCCTTGTAATGCCAAAGGACAGGCGCTAAAACTGGTTTAAAAATCGGCTAGGGCATGAGCCACGAGCTGCAGTTCTCCCTGCAGTACCTGCATTTGGCCACTAGATGGAGACATCAACCTGTCAAATAGCTAATTACTGTAAGGAATACACTGGGAGTATTCGCAAATATTTCTAACTGTATAATTAAGAATTATTTTCCAAAAAAAACTGGTTCATCACAGTGGATATTTGAAAAAAAATAAAAATAGCGTGGTAGTGAAGGGGTTAATTGATTGCAACCGAGCATCTCTTGCTCCCTCTTTGCATTCTCAGTATCATTGCTTTTCATCCTCTCAGTCACTCCTCCACTTGCAGCATTCGTCTTAACTGAACATAGACCTTTCCTGCTCGCTTATATTCAGCATTGCCTGTTCGGCGACCTCGTTAATGGATAAAGTCACCTGAATTAAAAAATAGGCTATAATAACTTGAGTGTGTAAAACCTGGTGGCTTCAAAGCGCAGTGATACCTTTGTTGGAAGCAGAATTTGCTGTACGTCACACAGTGGTGCTACTACTGTTTGAACAGACGTTCGCCGTAGTATCATTTTATTGAATCTTGGGTGAACAACAGAATAGCCGTAATAGTAAACCATTGTAAAGAGAGCTAGGGGTAACCCTAACCCTAAAGTGAATTTTGTTATTTTCAATTAGGTTACACACTCAACATAAAAATATTCTATATTCTTAAACCATCGGCTTTTTCAAGTCGCCGTTAACAAGGCAGGTCTTTAGGACAAGAGGATATCATATATTTTTTCCCTTTAACAGGATATCCTTTGCTGACGATAAGGGCCATGCCAATAAGGGGCCCATCGTAGAAAATGTCGTGTATTCTCAGAGAGAATAAACAACAAATAAATATTTGATTTACAACTCATAACTTGTGTTTTGTAAATAAATTACAAATAAAAGATGGATTGAATTTTAATGCAGTTTTGTCTCCCCTGTTCTTCTTACACCAGTGTAGCATTACATACTCTCCCCCAGACTCTATAATTAGGCAGTCATACAGAAAAAAAAACGGTGTCGCGCTTGAGCCCTACCTGGGCGGCTGCAACAACCAGAAGCATCCAGCCCAGTAACATGTATAAAACATAACAAGAGAAAAAAGTGTCATCTGCGCTTGTCCCTCTAACACAGTGTGAAACAAAACACAGAGGTTTTGGTTTACTTGAATGGCCATTGAAGTGTAAGCTCACCTGCCACGTCACGGCACCTCTTGGTAAGGAGAGTCCTACGTAATTTAGCCAAAAGCCGCTTTCTAAGCAACCACATATGGTCATTCTGCTTCTCAGTCATGAGGGAGACTGGTGGGCTTTCATTTATACCCTCCCCAGAAACAATCCCACTTTGGGATTGAGAAAAACCAAAATACAAACTCTCCCTCAGGACTGCAAAGCAGTGTGAGGATATGTGGTTGCTTAGAAAGCGGCTCTTGGTTTCATAAGGTAAGACCCACCTGACCAGAGGTGCCATGACGTGGCAGGTGAGCTTACGCTTCAATGGCCATTCAAGTAAACCAAAACCTCTAATATACAGGGTTATCCAAAGAGATCCGAATTGCTTGAGAAAGGTAACCGAAAGCTGAAAATCAGTGTTCGGTTACCTTTCCTGACCATTCGGCTATCCAGAGAGCAGGCAATTCGCCAAATCCTGGCGAATTGCCTGAACATACGGTGCCTGTTCGAGGGCAGTGAAATCCCCATGAAAAAGCACTGCTTCGGCTATTCAGAGAACACAAACCAGCAGTGAAAGGTTCCCCTAATGCCCTGCCATTCGGTGATTTAATTCGGCAAATTTATTCAGGAGAATCCCATAGGTTTCAATGTTAAAAATATTCCCGATTTAATTCAATATCTAATAAACCGTTCATTATAAAATTCTGCAGCAAAAAGTCTCTTTATTTATAGATTTTTTAGGATACTTTAAGCATTTTTCTGATTTTTTTTTTTTTTTTAAAAGTCCGATTTTTTTTTTTTTTTTTTCCAGTTTACTTATTTTTTTTGTAACAGCCCTCTTTATTATCATTCCCTGGACCTCCTGTGAAAATTTCAGACATTTCCGCTCAGTAGTTTCTTTGCAAACAGCGTTTCTTTTTCCCAGATTCATACAAATGGTTTTGCTAATTTATTCACTGCCTCCTCTGTGTCTCAGCTGCTTCGGCTCTGTGTGATTCAGCTCATGTTCGGCTTTTTCGAAGGTTAATCCAGATGTTTTTGCTTGTTTTCAGCGTGCATTCGGTTAGTGTTTGTCAGGTTTGCGGCAGCTTTTCCCTGCAATTCGGGGACCCTGTGGTGCTTGCTGAATACACCCAGGGTCACCGAAATGCAATCGGCAAAAGGAACCGAATTGAAGAGAACGAAAAGTCACCGAACGTGCAGTGACTTTTCGAATCTCTTTGGATAACCCTGTGTGTTTTGTTTCACATGGTGTTATAGGGATAAGTGCAGAATAGGCAGACGCCCAAAGCCTCACCTGATATTGTTTGCATGGAATTTGAGCAAGTATATGTTCATGTGACTTGACATTCCACGTAAATACACTCCTGTATCTACATACACTAGTTTGCCAACACAACAGTCTCAGCATTGTCCATCATTATAGTTTTTTGAGGTTAATTTCTGCGTTTTTTGCACAATAATTGGGGCCTCACTGTTAAGCTTTGCCTAAAGCCACACTAAATCTAGAGCCGCTACACCTTACACCCTTTCCTGACCGCTTTAGAACTGCTAGCACAATATGGAAAGAAGGGAAGGGCGAAGGGAAGGGCGAAGGGAAAGGGCGAAGGGAAAGGGCGAAGGGAAAGGGCGAAGGGAAAGGGCGAAGGGAAAGGGCGAAGGGAAAGGGCGAAGGGAAAGGGCGAAGGGAAAGGGCGAAGGGAAAGGGCGAAGGGAAAGGGCGAAGGGAAAGGGCGAAGGGAAAGGGAGAAGGGAAAGGGCGAAGGGAAAGGGCGAAGGGAAAGGGCGAAGGGAAAGGGCGAAGGGAAAGGGCGAAGGGAAAGGGCGAAGGGAAAGGGAGAAGGGCTGTCATGGCAGTGTCACAAGGTCACTTCAGGATATATATAGAATCAGCGATGTATGTTTTTATAGGGGCCGTTACCCACCTCGTTGCTGGCGGTCAGCAGAGCGGTGCGGATACTGTCACCGGTCCCCCAGGAATTTTGAGTCTTCCATACCAAATCCGAAGGGGGGTTATTACTGGCCCCTGCTCCAGCTGCCCAAATCTAAAAGGAAATGCAATTATAGATTAGACCTTGCATAGCGCCCTGTGAAGGTTCAGACGTATGTTTCACAGCCATTCACACAGAATAATAAAATGTATTAAATCTTAAAAAGGGGCACTACCAGGTACATAAGCTGTAACTAGATTACTTGTGCATTACAGGCAAAACCACCTTATAAAGCACATTATTAAGACACATGCTGCTGTTATAGTAATTGCATGTAAAAAGGAAAAAATAAAAACGTTTTTTTTATCTATCGTTTCCATTTTGTTAATTTCTCCCATGATGCAAGATTTCCCAAAATATGTGCAAAGATTTTACTTAAACCTCGGCAGTAAACAGTGGAGTGGAGGAAAGACTTTTTAGACAAGACTGCAGGAGGTCTGTTGTGATGTCCACGCTGCCTAAGAGCTGGCAGCTAAATAAGATAAAACAGGGAGCTTAAAAGCCTTCTAATCTACTCCCTGGTAATGTCCTATGAATACATCCCACCCAATACAATGATGGGAGTGGGTGACTGACCCATTCACTTCATTCTATGGCCAAAACTACACAGGGAGGAGCAAGTGATGGAAAGATACAACACAAAATGTCACACAATGGATACACCCAGTGACACATATAGAAGAAAATATCACACAATGGATGCGCCCAGTGACACATATAGAGGAAAATATCACACAATGGATGCACCCAGTGACACATATAGAGGAAAATATTTTCTTAACTAAACATACAAGAGAAAAACAAAGCACATGTAAGATATCAACAGCATCAAATAAACACAAAAAGGACATTGCATTTTTTGGTGATACTGGCCCTTTAAGTTACTTGAGATCAGCATGCCTGATCAGAAAAATGGCAAGTAAAAAATCCAGTATGGGCACACACCATGCTGTCAGTGTTAAGGGCAGTTCATGGATATTGCCAACAGAGGGCGATCAAAGTCCACGTGAAAGTAAATCCAGCACAGGTTTGGATTGGCAGCTATGCTGGACAGCAAGGGGGTAGGTGAAGGGAAAAACACATGGGAGATGTGGCACGTTTTGGCCTGATGTGGCAAGCATAAATGAATAAGCATTTTCTGTGTCCTGGTTTCAGAGCGTGCCTATGATAAAAAGGATATAGTTTGGTCCGATTTCGTTCTACATAGTAAAAATAAATGGATATTAATATAGAGCTTCTAATGCCTCTATAAAATAGGTAAGTTAACCCCGTGGAAGCCGCTCCTGCGGTGTTGTGTGTATAGACAGCCGTCTGTGGTGTAAATGCAGCGTGAGGTGTGTGGGGCTCAGCATTGTAAGGGTCTTGGAGGGAAATGACCCCCTTTGCTAGATCTTCCATAGATGATCCTGGAGACAGAAAAACACAGAGACTTGAGGAGTTTGGTGCAGGCGCTTTGGGTAATTCACACTCACCGTTACCACCTGTCCGGCCTTCAGTGTGAAGCGGGGATGGAACTTGTAAAGGATAGGAGCTTCCTCTCCGATCTGGCGTTTGATCTGCCAGTTTCCCAGCGACTGGTCCTGTTACAAGCAAAGAAAAACAGATTGGGACGAGTGTTAAACTGGCGATCACTCGCCCTCACCTCTCCCCCCCACGATTATCCCATGATCCCAATTAAACAGAGCTTGGAGTATACAAAAGTCTTCATACCTCGCTAGACTTATTCCTCAAACGGACAAACTTCCCATCCTGGTCCACCTCCTCCACGGCCACCTTGCCACTGGTACGGGCGTGTTGGGTGAAGCTGGTGCTCCTCGACTCCCCGCCGTCCAGTTTCCTTTTCTTTGATGCAGCTGAGGATGAGTGCGCTCCAGAATGCACGACGCTGGTCCTTGCGGTCCTCTTGTGCTGGGTGGGACTGGGAGACAGACGTAGCCTGGAAGGGAGGAAGAAAAAAAGCGGTGACGTTAGAGGATCTAGCGTTATGCCGACACGCGGGTCACGGACATAGTCCTACAGAAGATGGGCTTCAAGAAGCAAGTCTTTAAAGTGGGCATCGCTTCTCTGTATTCTCTTCAGAGCATTCTTTAGAGACCTTAAACATTCTGTCGTTACCGGCTGATGTGCAGCAAAGCGACTCGGGAGACGAGGAGATGCTGCCTCCCACCGGCTCCATGAATGAGAATGCAAGATGAGCGCCGTCTGTGTCGATCCATCCTCCCTCCCTCCCTCTGTCTGGAGTCTCTTAAAGAGGCAGCGGACAAGAGGGAAGCCACATTGAAGCCAGAGACTGAACACTTCCCCGGCTCCCTGAATCAATACCGGGGGTGCGGCCGGTCTCTGCAAATGGAGTCGTTTACTCCTCATTTTTAGGAAGGTTTCTCTGTCCGAGTATATCATAGAGAGGACTTCACCATAGCGCAGCATACATTGGTCTAACGCCGGACCAACAGATCGTTTGCTTGTCGCTACAAACGACGAAAACCACTTAGCGCGCGGTAATTAACGAATCGTGGCGCGAGCTTCCTGTACTTACCGCGTCCTATACTTAACATGGGCAGCGCTACAGAGCACTTCCACTATTCTAACCAACAGATCGTTTGGTCACGGTGAGGTTAGCGCCGACGCTAATCGAAAAATTTACCTAATGCTCGACCCTGGCGTTAACTGACAGAAAAGGGAGAACAAAAAGGGAAAAAAATGTCTAAAGTCCTTGACCAAAAATTAACAGGCAATGTAAAGGAATGCAGCGCAGGTGTGTATCTCGGCTCGTTGGATTTAGTTTACGTGTAAAGATGCATTGTATGGTTAAACCAGCGTGCTGCGGGGAACCGTGAGAAGATGCATTTTATGGTTAAACCGTCGCGCTGCGGGGAAACATGAGAAGATGCATTGTATAGTTATACCGGTGCACTGCGGGGAAACATCAGAAGATGCATTGTATAGTTAAACCGTTGCGCTGCGGGGAAACATGAGACGATGCATTGTATAGTTATACCGGTGCACTGCGGGGAAACATGAGAAGATGCATTGTATAGTTATACCGGTGCACTGCGGGGAAACATGAGAAGATGCATTGTACAGAATAACCTGTTGTGTGTGTGAAGCCCATAGTATTCAATATGGTTTTTTATTCAACCGTTTATTTTTTTAATCCGCAGCAAAAAGCCTTTTTATTGAGTTTTTAAAATTTATTAATTATTATTATTAGGTATTTTTCAGGTGAAATTTGGGGTTCCGATAAAAATAAAAAAAAAAGAGATAAAAAATAAAACCCACGAGGCTTTTTTGCACTGGAACGCTTATTATTTTTAACCGTACATGTTTTCACGTTTCCTGAAGCATTAGCACTGGTCCCCAACCCGGGTCTTATCGTTTCCCTAGCGCACGCTAATGAATCTTGTACACGGAACCGTGGACAAGGTGATCTGTTGGTGGGTTTTCAGGCGCTACCTTTTAGCGACTCGCGCTAGATTTTTCATGTAGCGTTTGCGTTTTAGGTCACACCAGCTGATTGGTCAAAAAGCATAATCTGCGTGAAAGTACGAATGTGTCTCCTTGGAGGTTTGTAAATATGATCAAGTGTTCGTTGAAAATGACGTGTGCACATTACAAAATTTTGGTTGGTTTCGTTAAATTTCAGAATAAAAATTTTAAGTTTTGAAAAACGAGGGAATTTGCCGATTTGGAGCGATCTAAAATGTCGGATAAATCAGAGTATTTTTTGCAAACCAATGAAATTTTGCAGGCACGCATATTTATAGCGCCAATACTTACTCTGAAACCCTACCTCCCCAAACCAATTCTCTCCCCCTTTATGCTACCACTATCGCAGGGCTAGGGATGGGTTATGGTTAGGGTTAAAGGAACGGTTTATGTTGTATCGGGGTATTCATTAAGACTAGTTTCACACAAAGAGTGCAATTATTTTAAGTTGGGAAAATTATTTCCAATTGATCCGAAAATCCCGTAAACACATATTATAGTTTTCAATTGACTCGCCAAAAGTTCATCCAAAAACTATTTCGGACAACATCTAAAAAAAATAAAATTATGCATTTTTTTCTGTGTACACACACCCAAGGCTCATAATTTCCACTCGCCTACTCGCATTTGGCGAGAGGAAATTAAGTGAGGGCGAGTGGAAATGCACACACAGGCAGCACAATAAATTATTTTGTGCTGTGCATTCCGGCAGTGCCACCTTTGCAGCCTCCCTTCCCCAGGCTGCACGGTGGCAAGAAACAGCTGCCCAACCTGACCCAGCTCGTCTCTGTCACTGGCAGAGGGGTGGAGAGGAGCTTCCCTGCCTCCTCGCTCTGCTCACACGGAGTTCTGATGTCTGGGTATACAGGTATCTGATGTATGGGTATACATGTATCTGTGGGTCTGATGTCTGGGTATACAGGTATCTGGGGTCTGATGTCTGGGTATACAGGTATCTGGGGTCGGAAATCTGGGTATACAGGTATCTGGGGTATGATATCTGGGTATACAGGTATCTGGGGTATGATATCTGGGTATACAGGTATCTGGGGTATGATATCTGGGTATACAGGTATCTGGGGTATGATATCTGGGTATACAGGTGTCTGGGGTCTGATGTATGGGTATACAGGTGTCTGGGGTCTGATGTATGGGTATACAGGTGTCTGGGGTCTGATGTATGGGTATACATGTATCTGGGGTCTGATGTATGGGTATACATGTATCTGGAGTCTGATGTCTGGGTATTTTAATGTCATTTTTGTAACTTTATTTTAAATAAAACCTTTAACAGTGTAATTCCGTACGATAATTTAAGGGTGTGTGTTTAGGGGCAGAGTTATAGGCTGGGTAGGGGTTAGGTGGAGCAACTGGTGGCGAGTAACTCTTCTGGCCTGGTTAGTAGCTTGGGACTTGAAATTTTGAGGCCTGCACACCCATTCGACATTTAATAATGGGAATAAGGTTGGGCAGGTGGATCCTGAGTAGCCCTTGATCACTGTATCCGTTTCCACAAATATTCGCTCGCTTTTAGCTTAAAGAGGTGGCTCGCTCTATTGTTTTTCGCTCGAGTCCAGGACGTTCGCATTTTACCCCAATTTGTATGATGTAAATTGTCACTTACTTAAAAAGAGCTCTGTGAATGTAAAATTTGGGTGCAGTCACAGACATACGCCTACATACCTCTCCTCCTCGCCCTCCAGCAGTTTGCGATACGCATGGATCTCCATGTCCAGAGCCAGCTTGACGTCCAGAAGCTCCTGGTACTCGTCCAGTTGTTGCTGCATGCGCGCCCTCATCTCTGCCATTTCCTTGTCTTTGTCGGACAGGAGGCGTCGACTGGTGTCCCTCTCTCTCGTCAGGGCGTCCTCCAGATCACGCAATTTGGCTTCTTTAGCGGCGAGCTGAAAACACACAACAAGGTGTCAAGTCATACATTTTAAAAGTGCTGTGAATTATGGATATTAAAAAAAATAATACAGCAATTTAAAGTGTACCGGGGCATTTTCTAAAAAAAAGGAACAAACCCTCACTGTGTATAATGTGCGGCACACCCCATTTTTTGGCTAGATTATTTAAATGCACCTTTTGCCCCGTGCTGTGCTCTTTCACTGTTCCAGCCATCTAGCTGCAGAAAGTAGCTAGACCCTGGGCACTAGCTTACAGCCCGGACACGTGACAATCCACAAACACGCAGTCAACCACATGTCCCTCATTGTAGAAGCATTAAAACAAGGCATTGCGTAGTTGGCTGGCGGTCCACTTAAATTAACCCCTGAAGGACCAATGATGGAACTGTTCCGTCATGAATGCATTGACTTTGAAGACCCTTGGTCCTTAAGGGGTTAAGTCTTCATTGCGGCTTATGTCTCCATTTAAAGAGATGCTCTGCACACCCCGACCGCAGAAAAAGTGGTCAACGACTGATGTCACCACGCAGAGCATGCTGACATCATCCTCCCTCAGTCCGCTCGCAATAGCGACTGTCCTGAGAGAATGAGCCGATGGATCGGTTCTGCGCAGGCGTTACACCTTCTGAGTGATGTGCAATTAAATCTAGGGTCAGACTAACGCATTTTCGCGTTGTCTGTGAAAAAGTGCGTTCGAACGAATGGACGCATTTTTCACGGAGTACGCGATAGCGGTCATACGATGCGCACTTGCATTCGTGTTTTTGTACGGATCATCAATAAAACACTTTTGCATCTGGACGTTATTTTGGCCGGACATTAGCAGCGTCTGACGTCTCCTAATCACGCACACACGCCGCTAGCGGACGCAGCGCACTCTGTACGACCGTACTAGTGGTTTCACGTTCGACAAAATGCGTTAGTTTGCCACTTGCGTTGCGTGGACGACCTTTCGTGCGGCCGTACTTCGTGTGTTCCCCGGCATTGGACGTCATTTGCTGCTAGCACGGCCGTGATTTCGTGCGGCTAAACGCACGTTAAAACTGCTTTCGTCTGACCCTAGCCTTACGCATTGTGTGCAAACTGTAAAAAAAAAAAAAAAAAGCTGCACGGACTTCCACATGTCAGAAGCACCTGAGCTGAAAGGGAGGAGCTGCCTGACACCAAAGGAGAAAAGTTGAGTATTTACACCAAAAAAATTTTTAGATTGAGGCTGTCAGCAACACCTGGCCGATTATTTAAGGTGGGGGGAGCAATGTTCATTGGCGTGCCCCTTTAAAGCAGCGGCATCACAGAGACATCTCTAGGGGCCAAATAATACAGAGAAGCATCCTTGTAATAAATCACAAGCCTAAAGGCTTCCCTTCGTAGAAACAGTGTAGCCAACAGGACTTGAGTGGCAGGAGGGAATAACAGACCACTCGCCGAGATAGCACTCACCTGTTTCTGCAGCTGGCTGAGTTGAGCAGAAAGGCTATCGATGCGGATCCTGCTCTGCTGGATCTCCTCGTGAGCTTCTCCCACCAGGCTACTGTTCCTCTCCGCCGACTGCTTGGCATTCACCAGCTGGTTGGAGGGCACAGACAAAGTACAAATAACAAGAAAAGAATAACACGGTAAGGGAAAGTTACCAGACCATCAAAACGTTACGCAAAACGACAGCAGAAAAATGATTAGTCTTTTAAAGGTTCTTATGCGAGGGACAAAACCATAGCAACATTATAAAATCCTAGTGTGACACACATACACAACGCATACTGCAGCAGCTTTGCATGTAACACACTGTTCCTCATTGCGTGGCTCGTGTAGCTGGCAGTGGCTGCTCGCGGACCACAAAGCCGACAGTGTTGGATCGCGGACCCCCGCTAGTAGCGCAGAAGGTGGTTGTCTTCTGGTGACGTAGAGGAAAGAAAGAGGCGCGCAGGAGGAAAGAAAGAGGCGCGCAGGAGGAAAGAAAGAGGCGCGCAGGAGGAAAGAAAGAGGCGCGCAGGAGGAAAGAAAGAGGCGCAGAGGAAAGAAAGAGGCGCAGAGGAAAGAAAGGCGCAGAGGAAAGAAAGGCGCAGAGGAAAGAAAGAGGCGCAGAGGAAAGAAAGAGGCGCAGAGGAAAGAAAGAGGCGCAGAGGAAAGAAAGAGGCGCAGAGGAAAGAAAGAGGCGCAGAGGAAAGAAAGAGGCGCAGGGGAAAGAAAGAGGCGCAGGAGAAAGAAAGAAAGGCACAGGAGAAAGAAAGAAAGGCACAGGAGAAAGAAAGAAAGGCACAGGAGAAAGAAAGAAAGGCACAGGAGAAAGAAAGAAAGGCACAGGAGAAAGAAAGAAAGGCACAGGAGAAAGAAAGAAAGGCAGAGGAAAGAAAGAGGCACAGGAAAGAAAGAGGCACAGAGGAAAGAGAGAGGCACAGAGGAAAGAAAGAGGCACAGAGTAAAGAAAGAGGCACAGAGGAAAGAAAGAGGCACAGGAAAGAAAGAGGCACAGAGGAAAGAAAGAGGCACAGGGGAAAGAAAGAGGCACAGGAAAGAAAGAGGCACAGGAAAGAAAGAGGCACAGGAGGAAAGAAAGAGGCACAGGAGGAAAGAAAGAGGCACAGGAGGAAAGAAAGAGGCACAGGAGGAAAGAAAGAGGCACAGGAGCAAAGAAGGAGGCACAGGAGCAAAGAAGGAGGCACAGGAGCAAAGAAGGAGGCACAGGAGCAAAGAAGGAGGCACAGGAGCAAAGAAGGAGGCACAGGAGCAAAGAAGGAGGCACAGGAAGAAAGAAGGAGGCACAGGAAGAAAGAAGGAAGCACAGGAAGAAAGGAGGAGGCACAGGAAGAAAGGAGGAGGCACAGGAAGAAAGGAGGAGGCACAGGAAGAAAGGAGGAGGCACAGGAAGAAAGAAGGAGGCACAGGGGCGGCACAGGAAGAAAGGAGGCGGCACAGGGTGGGGAAATTTGATTCCCCGAAGTGTAGGGAAGTGCGGGAACGAAAGAGCACCGAAAGGTCGGCGACATTTGGGTGCTCTCTGAATAACCCCCTTAGTTCCATTTAAAAAGATATAGAAGTGTTACAGTTGTCTGTATTAGAAGCCTAAAATATACAGTATTCTGGAGGGGGGGGGGGGTGGCAAACTGATAGGCCACAGGTGTTTCAGTAATGTGGCTCTCCTCGACTGATCTGTTGCCGCTGCTGCTCCCGAACAAAAACAGTGAGGATCACTAGTGTAACAGTTCACCAATGGAGATACCAAACATCATAGTATTTTATTTATTTATATTTAAGAAGCTACTGAAGCACCCTCCTTTATTCAGATCTGGCTGAAATACAGTTTTTTCGTAATTCTACCAGACTTTGTCACGTCTTAGAAATGCTTCAGCGCTCTTAATACGAATGCCAACTAAAGCATTTCTCCAACAGCGCTTCTCAATGGGTTGAGCGGCATTAGAGGTGGAGACCGTTAAGTACGGTTAGAATAACGCTTGCGGCATGGATGGGATAATCTAGCGGAGCAATATTGTGTTTGCATGAGAAAAAAAAGCATTTCCCGTCAGACCACGTGCATAGGCCCAGGATAAGCGACGGCAGCATTACCTTAGCATTGTAGGTCTTCTCCAGCTCCTCCTTGTAAAGGCTGATCTGCCCCTCATGCTGGGCGCGCATGTCTTGCAGAGCATCTGCCAGCTTGCTTTCAAATTCTCTCTGGCGACCACTGTCGAGCTCCACCAGGCGCGTCTCTTGCCGGCGCTTGGTCTCCCTCATTTCCTGTAAAGAAAACGGCCTTTGTTTGAGCGCCCACATATGCCACATAATGGAAATACTTGAGACATTAAGCGGGTTGAACACCAACGGCCGTGTTACCACTGAAGCGATGGTAATCAGCTACGGCGATCCCTAAAGGGAAAAAGTGAAGATCCACCGATTAAGCTTTTCCTGCCGATGCTTGAATTTCCCCTTATCGGTCGATGAAGTTGATCATAGTTTTCAACAGCGGTCAACTACAGTAGTTCGTAAATAACCCTTAAATATTAAATTGTATTTAAAAAATATATATTTCATTTTCTGTATAATTTAGGTTCATTTAGACAAAATAGCAAGGGGGGGAGGGGCAAGGACCTTCAAAATGACATAAAATACACACCCCACGATTCCTGCCCCCCAATTATCCAAGTCATCTTTCTTTTTTCACGTAACACAACCCATTTTCTAAAACATGTGTTTATATACAGGCTGCGTTCTATGGAAAATGTACAATAAATTAGGGATGCTCCGAAATTTCGGCCACCGAAAATTATCGGCCAAAAATGGTGTTTTCGGTTTTGGCCGGAAAATTCAGCAAAAAATAAATAAATCCGCCGAAAACTTCACTTTCAAAATAGGGCCTGGAGGCCCGGCCAAGCCAGGGGCTCGCCTGACCCTGGAGGCCGGCCGAGTAGTCTGCGACAGCTGGAGGACTGTCACCACTGGAGCTCAGGGCCGAAGTAGAAGCATGTAGGTGAGTATATAGGTGCAACTAATCAGCCATGCGAACCTGGGCCTGTCAGCCCGGCCTCCAGGCCCAGGTTCTCGTGTCGGATTTTCGGTATCGGACGGAAATTTACATTTCGGTGCACCACTACAATAAATTACAAATATTATGATCTAAACGTGGAAACATATGAAATAATACCTAAACCAAATCTTTATAGGTGTATGTGTCCAAAGGGAACTCCGTTCCTCAACTATTTTAGCAGGAGGAACAGTGTTCCTGCTGGACTTGACTCCCCATGCTGGTCTCACCTCGCCGTATATGTTCTTTTGGAATTCCAGCTCCTCCTTCAGGGTCTGGTTGCGGTTTTCAGCATCGACGCGGCGCAGCATTTCATCCTGAAGCTGCTTCTTGGCATCGGCCAGCGCCCCCTCTAGCTGCAAGGAAACAGACCGCGTCTTTCGTAAGACACTCAAGAAAAAAAACCACACAATCCTGCGAATTGCATTTCATGAGGAATGGCTCCAAGGGAGATTAAATTAACACTGACAACACCTGAAACATCTAGTTTTACGCCGAGGAAGACAGGCTGTGCTCCTGTATAAATCTAATTAGCCGTTTCACCTGTAAATCGGCAATAGAATCGAAATACAATTTGAGGCCTCATTGCCTCGTCACCCCATTAACCTTATAGAACATCATACTCCCGTCACTTACATTCTGATCGGTATCTGCGCTGGTCGGGCTCCGTATGAGTACATAGAGTGGCGTTGTTAATAGACATGTTAAGGCAATGGAGCTGGCGTGTCACGTGCCATCACATCCCTCTCTAACCTACATACTGAAAGGTTTCTGTTAATAAAAGAATGGCGGACCCAGAAAAAAAAAAAAAGAAGGGGGGGGGTCCTTTCATATAAAAAGCCAAATAAATAGAAATAATTCTTCTATACAACATGGCAGGACGGAGCATCAGAGAGTCCTACTTCACACTGGCGTTCATTCGTTACATTGTGACGCACGCTTATCAGTTGCAAACAGACATGAACCAGTAGCCATATAGATGCCAGAGGACAATCGGATGACCCGCATCCCACCGATACCCAAAACCCATGTATGTTGCATCAGTCTGTGCCATGTCTGGGCAGTAAATGAGCACATGCATGGGAGCAGAGGAAATATGTGTCTTCCTCTACTCATACATCCATCGAGAAGCATAGGGCCGAAGTGAAAGGCTTCCACCGTTGATGGATCTCAGCTTTTGCTTCGACTTGCAGCCAGATAAGGTTTTCGTCAACATCCTTGACCTGATGGCTCCATCGCCAGCAGCCTCTGCCTCCCCTGACCGGTCCTTGGAGATTCCAGTTGAGTGCCTGCCTACAGATCGTGCTTCTTTACCGTATAGCTCAAGGCTGTCAAACTCACGGCCCTCCGGATTTATTTTCAGTGAAAGATTGCCAGTGGATCATGGTAGTTGTAGTTCAGAAAGATTTGGGGGGGCGATGTTTGAGAGGCAAATTCCCACAAAGCACCTTCCTTACGCTGGCCATTTTTACTGCCCATTGGATTGTGGGACTGGGTATTTGCTTATTAGGGTTTATTCTCTAATCATCGTTTCGTTTTACGTCGGCAAATTCACTATTTAGGGAACGGCCATTGTAGTTCGCCGTACTTTTCACCGTAGCATCTGCCAACATTGTCTAGTGTCGTCGTGTGCTTCTACCGGTGCTTTCACTGTAGTTTCTGCTGATGTTATTCAGCGTAGATTTCGTTGTAGTTGCCGGGTGTTGTTACAGAGTTCGACGTAGATCGAATCTTTAAAATCACCAAAGTATATTCCCTGGTGTGACAACGGTAGAACATCACTGAATGGAGAAGAACGGACGTTCATTTATTTACGAAAGACTAGCAGGGTTATTCAGAGAGAGCAGTGAAAAGTTGCCGAAATGCCCTGCCATTCGGTGGTTTCATGTGGCAGGTTTATTCAGGCGAATCCCATAGGCTTCAATGTTAAAAATATTCCCGTTTTAACCCAATATCTAATAAACCGTTTATTTATAGATTTTTTTAGGAACTGTTAGGCATTTTTTGTCAAAACTTTTTCCCCCCCGTTTTTATTTAAATCGTCTTTTCTTTTTTCTGTAACAGCCCTTTTTATTATCATTCATTGGATCTCATGTAAATTTCAGTAGTTTTTTTGCAAACAGCGTTTCAAATTGCGAACTTTCAAGCGTACGGTTTTTTTCACCTCGTTCGTCTTCGTGTCGGGTTTTTCCGGCAGCTGCTCTGCACTGTGATCGGCGGTTAGTCGTGTTCGGCAGGGTTAATCCAGCTGTTTCTGCGGGTTTCGGATGAGTGTTCAGCTAGTGTTTGGCGGGTTTGCGGTGGGTTTTCCCTGCACTACGGGGGCCCTGTGGTGCTTGCTGAATACACCGCAGGATCGGCGAATTAGGATTGCCGAATCGCCCCGAAGTGCGGGGAACAAAGAGTCACCGAACGTGCGATGACTTTGAGTGTCTTTGAATAACCCTGTAACAGTGTATCGCTGGCACCAGCTGTTGACGTATTTTGCGACTGCGAAGCTGAAGTTCATCGTCATCGCAACAACAACGAACATTGGAAGTTGATGAATACCCCTTAGAAGTTGAGGGAACCTGGTCTATCGCAGTCTCCAGTGGACACCATTCAATGGTTTTAAATCACTTTATTTAATGGGCAACATAATGGTGTTAATAGAGGTCTACGGCGCATGGGCATTGGGCAGTAGATCTAAGCCTAGTATTAACCAAAAATTGCGTTGACGCTTTACATCCAACCCATCCATCTGACTATCCCTCCTAACCTATTGCACAAATCGACTGACGTGCGCTCAAAGGGAACGGATAACATTTCCTAACTCCATCAAGGAGATCAATTGCTTACACGGCTACCCTTTCCTCAGATCCTCTTTCTCCTGCAGCGAGTGTTAACAAAAGAGGTCTCACCTTAGCAATCTGAGCCTTGAGGTCGCGTAGCTCTGCCTCGATGGTTCGCTTCTCGCTTAGGGCTGTGGTCAGGTTGGCATCCTTGGAATTGAGGAGAGCCTCCAAATCCTTTAAACGGGCCTGGGCCGCCAGCAAGTCAGCCTCCTTCTTGGTATTCCTGAAAAGATGGAAAATGGAGAGTGAGCAGCACACAGAGTCAGAGCCTACCAAAACGTTCTATTCAATCCTATCCATTCTCCAAATCATTTCCTCTGGGAGAAGGAGTGTCTCTAAAGCAATGGGCCATTTCTTGCATCGTCCTATTGTACCAGAACCAACCCAAGCGACGTGAGTCGTTATGGTACTTGGAGGATCCCTTTCAAAGGATGGGACAATGGGTGGGAGTGGGACATATTAAAAGGACGATAAGTGAGAATTAGAGGCATCATAAGGCTGGCCGTCCACTGGCACGGTGTTTGGGCGAAGGTGCAGCCGATCTAGGGCCATATTACATAGTTGGTGCCAACTTAACCAGAGCTGTTGTAAACTTCCCAGAGCCATTATAGCCTATGGAGGTTTTAAGTTTACAACAGCTCTGGTTAAATTGGCACCAACATTGTAATATGGCCCCTTAGTCTGAAGTCGTCTGAGCGATCCTACAACATACAGGTGAATCAGCCTCTTCCAGTGCATCCCACCACCATCGAACTTTGTCAGATGAATTTTTGCGACTACAACAAACTAGTGATCTAAACTATTTGAAAAGGACGGTGTCAGATAAAATCAGACGATCTGGTACAATTTATATGAAAAAGATGAATCGTATAGTTAAACCGCCGTGCCGCGTGCAGGGAAATTGCAGTGATTCAGTGCGACGCCCATAGGAATAAAAAGGTAAAAAATATTTTTGTTCAACAGTTTATTTTTTTTAATTTGCAGCAAAAAGCCTTTTTATTTATTTTATTTTTTTTTAATTAAAAAAAAAAAAAAAAAATCAATAAAAAAGGTATTTTTCTGGAGTTTTTTTTTCTTGGCATAATTTTGGGTTCTGATTTTTTTTTTCCCTCTGAGTCGGCTGCATTCAGCATTGCTGTCCCTGGTGTGGAAACCCATTTCAGCACAGAGACAGGGGGTTAATCCCCCCCACCCCCGCGCAGCCTTTGGCGAGGATTATTTTCCCCCTACTACGGCTGCGTTTGACGGGGGCTGTCCTTGGTGCTGAAACTCTATTTCAGATCCAGACAGTTTTTTTTCTCCCCTCAGCACGGTTTCCTTTCCCCCGCAGCACAGTTGTTTGGCGGACTTTCCATCAGCAGAACTGGGTCGTCCACAGACGCTTCCAGTGGATGACCCTGATCGGTCGATGGCGGTGTCCGTAGTCATGTGACCAAGTCGGTCGTTCAACTATGGTGCCAGTGGACAGCCAGCCTAACCGAAGCAAAACGGACATGAATGTATGCATGTTCTATGGATTCAGTGAACATTTCAACCCAATTCCAGTTCATACCCTACACGACCAATGTAAATTTAAATCGGGCATCTTGTCATTACGGGGTACGAGGTTTAAAATAGGAATTTAAAATTTAGAGTATCCAAACTGCAGTTTTCAGTGTGAGGGATAATGGAGTGAGATGGGAAGAAGGAGCAGGAGACTCTGCAGGGAGATCCCAACCATTGTGTCCGTGAGCGTAACAACGGAGTAAGTTAAAATAACGTCTCCTCTGGCCGTCTACCAAGAGGAAATGTATTGCGGAAAGTTTGTGATATGCTCTGACACCTCCATTGTTTCAGACGTGTAATTCTGACAATTCCTCCGCTGAAGATTGTTCGGACAAGCCCTCTCCAGGAGGACAGGCGAGAAGGCCACTGCTGCTTTGAAGAGGCTGCTGCTCGTTTGGCAAAGAAATCAGAATACTTTACGCCACGTTCACAGCTAGACATCCACGTGAAAGCATAGACACGAGGCGGCACACCCAGTCTGCTCTGCAGCGGGCCAGTATCTCCTCTTCCGTTTGCCGTAAGATTAGTAGCTGGCTAACTCTTGGCTCTCCAAGTGATTAGAAATGCACAGAGACACTTTTAAAGACTGATCCCACCCATGAGGAAACGTGTATTACGGGAATGCATGTATCCATTAGATATATCAGTACTGATTTGCATGGGATCAGACTATCATAAATCCAATCCCAACCGCGAGTAAAACAAACTGTATCATGTGGATATCGGTCTCATTTCACTCAATAGGGAACATGTGGCATTTACAAAATCTGATCCCACCCCTGAGGAAACATGTAATACACATATCCATTTGGTCGGACCCATGAGGAAACTAGCATAATTTTGTCAGTCTGATCCCACCCATGAGGACACAGGTATTTCACATCTGATCCCGCCCAGGAGGACACGGGTATTCACATCTGATCCCGCCAATGAGGACACGGGTATTCACATCTGATCCCGCCCATGAGGACACGGGTATTCACATCTGATCCCGTCCATGAGGACACGGATATTCACATCTGATCCCGCCCATGAGGACACGGGTATTCACATCTGATCCCGCCCATGAGGACACATGTATTCACATCTGATCCCGCCCATGAGGACACAGGTATTCACATCTGATCCCGCCCATGAGGACACGGGTATTCATACGATCCCACCCATGAGGAAAAATGTCATAAATATTAGTCTAACTCCACCCACAGAAGCAGCCAGGGAAATATCCTTTGCACAGCAAACCCCTCAACACTTTTTACAGTAATTGATCGGTGCATCATCAGGCTAGATGTGTAACTGATATCTTCCCGACTAGACCAAACCACGGCTGAACCAATTGCCAGAGATTATCGTGTGTCCTGTACAGAGGAGGTTGGCCATTTAGACATGGCATTGGTTTCCTCTACAGCAGTGTTTCCAAAACCTGTCCTCAGGATCCGCTGACACGCCAGGTTTGCAGGATATCAGTACAGCACAGGTGATCTGATTTGCTGCTCAGTAATTGCAGGATTCAGTCTGCATTTCCCCAAGGTGATCTGCAAAATCTGGCCTGGTTGAGGGTCCTGAGGACAGGTATGGGAAACCCAGCTCCATAGCATCACTGTTGTCCATCCTCAGCCTTTGCGGAAGGTTTGCCTTTACACGGCTAGGACGTAAGTGTGTGGCATGCTTGGGAATGATTAACAGGCAGGTTATCCTGGAAATAATATGGCCGAGTTGACCAAGATATAAAATGCCCCCCCCCCCCGACACAAAAGGTAAAAATCACAAAATTCTTGCAGCTGGTAATTTTTTGGCATTACCATCTACAAGGGAGTGACCATGTAATCGCTTGTTAATCTCTGGCTCAAGAGGAGCGCTTCCTATACAAAGTATAGGGAATGTTATTATACAGTAGGCGGCTGCGAGTGCGACAGTCGAGCCATATATAACGTTTGCATCATGGCTGGAACAGGATGGGAGCCATTAACACATGGGACTGTTGTGTTTAATGGCTCGCTCATTAATGCCAATGGTGGGATAGAATAGGGCCCCCATTTTCACCAGATAACCCCACCAATAAACGTCTCTCTGTTTGGAAACACGAGCTGCGTTTCTATTAGGGATGATGTACTAGAAGCCTATAATTTACATTGGGACCATTCAAGCAATTCCTGTGTTTAGAGAAACAGGACAGACACTAGGGTTTGTTGGCGCAAACAGATCCGAGTGCATTCCTGATATTTTTAGCTTGAAAAAAGGAGAAAATAGGAGTCTGGTAAATGTGCTTTTAGGCAGACAGCCAAGGCCGAAATATTTCAATCCGAGCTCGCTCCAAGTTTCCAGGGCCTTCTGAGCAGCCGGCGAGGACGCACATCCTGGATGTGGAAATCAGAATAACGGGGCGGCAAGAAATAAAAAGGATTAAAAAAAAAAAAAAAAAGAGCAATGGACAGAAAACACAGCAAAAATGACTAAAACAAGAAGCATGTACAGAAAAGTCAAGAACCTGGCCCCAATATCGTGCATTCTGTCATCAACACGGAGTCACCTGGCATTCTGCAAGGTCACAACGCTAACTAAATGGGTATTAGCTAGGCTTGTGCACCATTTTTTTTTCCGGTTCGATTCGGTCCGATTTTTCGGATTTTAAACTTTTCGATTCGGCTCGTTTCGACCGATTTCGGTTTCGATTCGATTCGGTTCGGCTCGTTTTTCGGGTACATTTTTTTTTCGGAATATCGACCATTTTTCGTATTTTCGTGTCACTGTGCTTGGTTTTTGTATCGACTTTTCGTTTTTCGGAAATTTTCGTTTTTCGGAATTGTACATTTTTCGGAATATCGACCATTTTTCGTATTTTCGTGTCACTGTGCTTGGTTTTTGTATCGACTTTTCGTTTTTCGGAAAATTTTCGTTTTTTCGGAACGTCTGTTCTCCTCGTTTGACACATTTCAAGTCCATTCGAAAAATCCGAAAATATTTCGTTTCGGCTCGGAAAACGTTTCGGATCTGACATTTTCGGATCTAAAAATTTTCGGAAATTCGGCCGCATCCGAAAACACGAATCGGGAAATTTCGTGAAAATTCCGAAATTCCGAAACCCGAAACGCACATCCCTAGTATTAGCGACAGCAGTTTACGGTTGGATTTTGGTCCTTCTGTGCAAGTGTGACACCCCCGGGATTGACCAAAATGCCACGCAGCTTTACACAAAACCATCATCGATTATTTGTGAGGGTTTGGTGAAATACAGACGCATCGGCACCAATCAGAGCTCAGACACATGACGGCATGGCTGGCCTCGTCCATGATCCGCTCTAAAACCCAATCATGTGCCACCCAAGCCCGGTATACAAACAAGGCCGAGACTTTAATCCAGACCAAGGCTTGACCCTGAGCAGGCTGAAAATAAACCCCAGCCCAAACTGGATGCAATTCCAAGATGGCAGCCTCCACGCGGGAAGAATCAACTAAAAGCGGCAGATTTCTTAAATCCTGTTTACCGTATCACATCTTTGTTGGACTGAAGGAATATTAATCTTCTGGGAATGTGATTTTAACGTGAATTATGTAAAATAAAAAGGTATAGTGACAGCACCTCTAAGAGCTTCCGGTCAAGCAACCGGCGTTGATTCCTGGAATCAACGTGTAACTCTTCCTATGTGCGACTTACCTAAAATATGTGCAATATTTCTGGCACGCTCAGTGATAAATTTATCGCCCAAAAAAACCTGTCGGTGACTCAAAACGTCAGGGTGAGGAGCAGCACGACAGTCACCCCAGGGGCTGAAGGCTCGGTCAGAGGCCGAATTAGATGTTGCAGGTATCTGGGCAGGAGGAACGGGTAGAATGAGGACAACGGAGCGAGACGCGTGTCATTTCACAGCTTATACAAACCTCACAGGGTTTGTTTTCAAATTTTATTTTTAGGGTAATTACTGACCCGGTCACATACATCCTCCGTGCAGATAAGGACAGTGTAATCCACGGTGCAACTATCCTTTAAATGACCTTCATTTATGCACTGTGGTAGTAAAAAAAATAAAAAAAAAAATTAAAATAATTTATATACACACTCAATTTGACAGGGCTTTCCGGTACCTCTGCTCCAGGAAGTCTGTAGTCTATAGAAGCCATTATTTTCCTCGAGCGCTGACCGAGATTTAATCCATAGCTGCATCGTAATCCATTAAAACACCAAGCCGACTGTGAAAAATAGCTTTATGGGGGGGGGGGGGGCAGGACGACTGACAACAGGGGGGGGGGTTTGCATCCATCAGCAGGCTGCGCCATTTTCTTTTTCTTCATTTAACGGTTTTGTTTTTTTATTTATTTATAAAAGCATTTTACCAGGAAGGATACACTGAGATTTCTCTCGTTTTCAGCATGTCCTCCTGGGCTATATATGGATTTCTACATGGTATTCCAGTTAGTCCGGACCAGCCCAAGCATATTGTTTAACCCCTTCACTGCTGAGCCATTTCACATCTTATAAAAAAAAAAAAAAAAAAACATTTTTCTATTTTTTTAATTATTATTTTTATTATTTTTTGCCTTTATTTTAAACATGGTTATGTTTGGGATCATTGTAAAGGCCATGCTCTGGCCTTTCTAATGATACCAAACATGACCCTGCTAGCTGCCAACAGTTGGGAGATATTGGGGTTCAAAGGAACCCCCTATCTCCACCCCCTTCTTTCCTTAGGAGTCAATGAGGACGTTCCCCACACATCATCAGCAGTGAAAGGGTTAAGTGAATATGACACCGATGGTATCAATCTGCAAAAAACACACACAGGGGAAGAAACAAAGGGCAATATCTCACAATATAATATAATAGAAGTGAGTGGTGGAGATGCATGCGTTTTTTGTTAGTTTAGTTTCGGCTTGTTCGGTTTTTCAAACGTTTAGGATTGTTTCGTCTCGATTTTTATTTCGTGAAATCGGGGAATTTCAGTCTTTCGGATCGTCTGTTCTCTTTGCGGAATTTCGTTAGACGTATGGTCCGCTACTTCGGCCGATACGGCAATCCTGCCGATTCGTTCCTTCGGACGTATCGTTTTTTATGAAAAGATCCTTTTTTTCTTATGAATATGCATTGCACGACTTTATTTAATCATTATCTTGTACTGTTAGACTGAGTATTAAAGGGACAAGCTAATTATTTCTAATACTGTATATTGAAGGAGCTGAAAGCACTAGAGTGGAAACAAGTGGAAAAAAGTGACTGACAGTGAAGCCAACCAATCATAGAGCTTTTCCTACAACTCGTCACTGTTGCAAACATTGCACAAGTTTATTTAATCATATAAAATATCAATATCTTGTACTGTTAGAGTGGGGATTTAGGGAAAAATTTAATAATTTAGAAAGAATATATTATTGATGCAGAAAGAAAGCACTGGAACAAGTGAAAAAAGTGACTGACAATACGATATTCCGAAATCAGCAACGGAACCGAAACGGACTCGAAATGATACGAAAATACGTTGTCTGAAACAAACCGAAACCGCGAATAGAACGAAAATGACTTGCGGGATTACAAATGTCATGTCCATATGAAATAACAATTTTTTTTTTGTTTTGTATCGGGAAATATTTCTGATGGTGTGTATTCCGTTGACGGTCCGGAACGTCTGACGAATCCGAAGCACCGAATCGGCCCGTTTCGTGAGAAAAACGAATCAGTACGAAATGCACATCCCTAGTGCGTGGGTACAATTATTGGCCACTCACACGTACCAAATGGATCCAGTACTCGTCATCCCCTGAGGAATGCTCCATAAAACCTGGAACCACTGAATCAAATAGCAGACGGATCAGGAACATAGCCCATAAAAATAAATATTATATATATATATATATATATATAACAGGAATTTATGGCCATATACTGTGAACTAAATTCCGATCATATTTAAACCGCTTAGGCTGGGGTCAGACGGAGCCTTAAGAGCGGAAGGAACGTATGTGAGAGTGGACGTTGCTTCCTCTGACGCCCGTCTGGCCGCCTCGCTGAGTACAGTTAGTGTGCTCAGCGCTGCACGGCTCCATCCTCCTATAAATCCAGTGCTATGACTTGCGAACCAATGTGAAGATAAAAAAATAAATAAAGATTGCCCGGCCTCTTCCAAAGGGATGAATCAATTTCCAGCCTACAGCTCCCATAATTCTCTGTTAAACACAGGATGCATCATGGGAACTGTCCTTCACAGATAGACTGGAGAGGGTGCTCCGCTCTGCTCTGGAGGTGTGGTGGGTGCTTCATTCTGCTCCATGGACTGAAGATCGATTACATGAAGCTGGTGGGTCGCGTCACATGGCATATAATGGCTGCGTTTCCGAATAATCAATTCCTGATCCCGAGAGCAGATTAAACCCCCGAGAGCGAGATTAAGAGGCAAAAGCCAGGAAGGGATGGGTTGATAAAAAAAAAAAAAAAATTTAAGCTCCTCCATGCCACGTTTTAAACTTTCATGCGCAACCCATGACTCATCCCGTTTCATGAAGAACGTTTGCCAAGCCGCCTAAAAACGACAGCCACAGCCATTTCCCCATTCAGAACACAGGATAAAACGGAAACTTATTATTTTCAACATGTTTTCTTTTTGAAGTAAAGATAAGGAATGAACCCGGAGGAATTCCACTCCAAGACTTTGTGTGGGGGCAATTCATTAATGATCTTAACCCCTTCAGCACCAAAGCAATTTTTGTTGATGACCTGAAAACACGGGATGGAAAGTTAACAGTTAAATATATAGAGTAAAATAGAAAATTTTGCACAGATATCGTTATTCGGAGAAATCGAATAACCTAAATTTGCTAATTTTTTAATTCTTCGTGTACTGGTTTATCCTTTACAGAAATAGCACTGGGATGAAAGGTTGTAAGCTCTAGACGGCGTCCCTTATCTGACACAATGTCACACGGGGTCTGTGTTATCAGCATACAGGCAGAAATGAACAGCATACGAAGAGAGGAAAAGGGGCGGGGCAATATACAGACACGCAAAGGGCTTAACCCAAAATTATCAATCAATCAACTTGCACAAAAAGTGTAACAAGAGTGCCAACAACACAATCCTTTAATAGAATAAAAAAAGGCACACACCAACACGTAAGCCATAGAAAAATTATTAGTCCTGTTGCCTCTCGGACCCCAATTTCAGTGAAAAGGACAGATCACTGTTTAGTGAATAAACGACACATTTGAGTAACTGGATTAAAGCTGAGGTTTATTTGAAGCACCGGGAGGACAGATGGAACTAGAGTAATTATATTATTTAATCCTAGGAAACCAAGAGCTCCGTATCATAAAATCAATGCGAGTGACGCACAACCCAACCAGGATTAATATAACGGGGACAAAAACGTGCATCTGTTTCTAGAAGACACCCAGTAACGTACATGAAACGGAGAAATACACACGAGGTACATGAGAAATGTATGAATCTGAATCCTAAAACAAATAAAACTCCTAATGTAAAGGATTCTACATAGAACAGACGATGGACCAGCGATAAGGGGGAGGAACGTCCCAAATACCACTTAAAAAAACAAGTACAGGAGGTTTAATTCATAAGGCTCCACTAATTAAGCCAACAGATACAGTTTACACACTCCTTGCTCTGCAGCTCTGTTATACACCCGCACACCCTGAATATATGGAGGGGCCCCTAAAGACACCCGCACACCCTGAATATATGGAGGAGCCCCTAAAAACACACCCGCACACCCTGACTATATGGAGGAGCCCCTAAAGACACCCACACACCCTGAATATATGGAGGAGCCCCTAAAAAGACACCCACACACCCTGACTATATGGAGGAGCCCCTAAAGACACCCGCACACCCTGAATATATGGAGGAGCCCCTAAAAAGACACCCACACACCCTGACTATATGGAGGAGCCCCTAAAGACACCCGCACACCCTGAATATATGGAGGAGCCCCTAAAAAGACACCCACACACCCTGAATATATGGAGGAGCCCCTAAAAAGACACCCACACACCCTGTTTATATGGAGGAACCCCTAAAAAGACACCCACACACCCTGAATATATGGAGGACCCCCTAAAAAGACACCCACACACCCTGAATATATGAAGGAGCCCCTAAAAAGAAACTCGAACACCCTGTATATAGAGAGGCACCAAAAAGATAAAATTCAAAAGTGACATTAGGAGAGAAAAAAAAAAAAAGACTGAGGCTCAAAGTAGGGTTTGTTGCTAATAAACATTTTGGGACAAACCATAAAATGTATCCAAGATGATCAGCAGTGAGAGGGTTATATAGGTGCTGGTCTGAGACCCCCCCCATACAGCAGTGAGAGGGTTATATAGGTGCTGGTCTGAGACCCCCCCCATACAGCAGTGAGAGGGTTATATAGGTGCTGGTCTGAGACCCCCCCATACAGCAGTGAGAGGGTTATATAGGTGCTGGTCTGAGACCCCCCATACAGCAGTGAGAGGGTTATAGTTTGGGTCTGAGGCCCCATACAGCAGAGAGAGGGTTATAGTTTGGGTCTAAGGCCCCATACAGCAGTGAGAGGGTTATAGTTTGGGTCTGAGGCCCCATACAGCAGTGAGAGGGTTATAGTTTGGGTCTGAGGCCCCATACAGCAGTGAGAGGGTTATAGTTTGGGTCTGAGGCCCCATACAGCAGTGATAGGGTTATAGTTTGGGTCTGAGGCCCCATACAGCAGTGAGAGGGTTATAGTTTGGGTCTCAGGCCTCATACAGCAGTGAGAGGGTTATAATTTGGGTCCGCGGCCCCATACAGCAGTGAGAGGGTTACAGTTTGGGTCTGAGGCCCCATACAGCAGTGAGAGGGTTATAGTTTGGGTCTGAGGCCCCATACAGCAGTGAGAGGGTTATAGTTTGGGTCTGAGGCCTCATACAGCAGTGAGAGGGTTATAGTTTGGGTCTGAGGCCTCATACAGCAGTGAGAGGGTTATAGTTTGGGTCTGAGGCCCCATACAGCAGTGAGAGGGTTATAGTTTGGGTCTGAGGCCTCATACAGCAGTGAGAGGGTTACAGTTTGGGTCTGAGGCCCCATACAGCAGTGAGAGGGTTATAGTTTGGGTCTCAGGCCTCATACAGCAGTGAGAGGGTTATAATTTGGGTCCGCGGCCCCATACAGCAGTGAGAGGGTTACAGTTTGGGTCTGAGGCCCCATACAGCAGTGAGAGGGTTATAGTTTGGGTCTGAGGCCCCATACAGCAGTGAGAGGGTTACAGTTTGGGTCTGAGGCCCCATACAGCAGTGAGAGGGTTATAGTTTGGGTCTCAGGCCTCATACAGCAGTGAGAGGGTTATAATTTGGGTCCGCGGCCCCATACAGCAGTGAGAGGGTTACAGTTTGGGTCTGAGGCCCCATACAGCAGTGAGAGGGTTATAGTTTGGGTCTGAGGCCCCATACAGCAGTGAGAGGGTTACAGTTTGGGTCTGAGGCCTGGATGTGTAATTTTCCCCTCTCTCAGGCCTGGGACGCAGCCTTGTCCCTGCACGGCCTGGATCTGAGTCATCCTCGCAGCCGGAGTCCCTGTGACAGAAATGGAAAACCACGTACTGAACGGTTTACAGTTTGTGCTCGCCGTGTCCCTGGCAACAGGCGCGGGTGGGTTTGGGCCTGGCGCTGCCGCCTGGATCTGGCCTGGCGTTTCCGGTGACACATCAGGAGACGCTTTTAGCAATTCCCTACAAGAAACAGGGCCTGACGTACACAAAGCGCGGGATCCATAAACAGGACCTGACGTACACAAAGCACGGGATCCATAAACAGGACCTGACGTACACAAAGCGCGGGATCCATAAACAGGACCTGACGTACACAAAGCGCGGGATCCATAAACAGGACCTGACGTACACAAAGCGCGGGATCCATAAACAGGACCTGACGTACACAAAGCGCGGGATCCATAAACAGGACCTGACGTACACAAAGCACGGGATCCATAAACAGGACCTGACGTACACAAAGCGCGGGATCCATAAACAGGACCTGACGTACACAAAGCGCGGATCCATAAACAGGACCTGACGTACACAAAGCGCGGGATCCATAAACAGGACCTGACGTACACAAAGCACGGGATCCATAAACAGGACCTGACGTACACAAAGCGCGGGATCCATAAACAGGACCTGACGTACACAAAGCGCGGGATCCATAAACAGGACCTGACGTACACAAAGCGCGGGATCCATAAACAGGACCTGACGTACACAAAGCGCGGGATCCATAAACAGGACCTGACGTACACAAAGCGCGGGATCCATAAACAGGACCTGACGTACACAAAGCGCGGGATCCATAAACCGGACCTGACGTACACAAAGCGCGGGATCCATAAACAGGGCCTGACGTACACAAAGCGCGGGATCCATAAACAGGACCTGACGTACACAAAGCGCGGGATCCATAAACAGGACCTGACGTACACAAAGCGCGGGATCCATAAACAGGGCCTGACGTAAACAAAGCGCGGGATCCATAAACAGGACCTGACGTACACAAAGCGCGGGATCCATAAACCGGACCTGACGTACACAAAGCGCGGGATCCATAAACAGGACCTGACGTACACAAAGCGCGGGATCCATAAACAGGACCTGACGTACACAAAGCGCGGGATCCATAAACAGGGCCTGACGTACACAAAGCGCGGGATCCATAAACAGGACCTGACGTACACAAAGCGCGGGATCCATAAACAGGGCCTGACGTACATAAAGCGCGGGATCCAGGTGTTTGAAATATAAACAAAATATATAGAATCCCAGAAAATAGAAACGATGAAGCAAACAGAAGGGTTTAGGGAGGGGAAGGGGGTATAGGGACGGTCCCTTCCAAATCAGGACACCTGGGGAGGTACGATGTAGAGATATTGGCCCAGTAGTCAAAAATAGAAAGGAAAAACAAAAAATTGCAGATTGTCAAAAAGGCGTGAAAACAGAACAAGCAATGAACATCCAAGAGAAATGAGCGAGAGACGATCCTGAGCGATTACAACAGAAACCACTGCCTACGGCGGATAAATCATGGTTTAAAGTGATGTTCTATAAACTCCGCCCCTTGCGCTTTGGAATACGGGAGACTGATCATTTTGCTGCTCATTGGGTAAAAGTGACAGATCACGGAGATGCCGCGGGAATTTAACGGGCGCGCGCTCGCTCTCACTCATTACCAAATTGGAAACTATCCAACCTTCAGACGTTTTTTGCAATACGCTCACGCCCCGGGGTGTTGACACAAGAGCACCACACCCTTCCCCTCTCAAGTCACATGTCTGGATTATTGCTAGTTGACATCCTGCGGTCGACCAAAAAACAAACAAAAAAAAAAAAAAAAAACACAACAACAAATAATAACCCGTAACCCTTTCGCATACCACATCGATTGGATTCAACATGACGCCATTGAAACGCCCGTGGTAATGCACGGACTCTAGGATTCTTCTTTACCTCATTAAGCATTCTGCGCAAGAGCACAGCGCAGAATGCTTAATGAGGTAAAGAAGAATCCTAGAGTGTCAGCTAAAGGCTTACAGAAATCTCTGGCACATGCTAACATTTTTGTTGACACATCTACAATAAAGGAAAACATTAAACAAGAATGGAGTACATGGGAGGACACCACGGAGGAAGCCATTAATGTCCAAAAAAGAATATTGCAGCACGTTTGAAGTTTGCAAAGAGCACCTGGATGTTCCACAGCACTACTGGCAAAATATTCTGTGGACAGATTAAACCAAAATGGAGTTGTTTGGAAAATACACACAACACTATGTGTGGAGAAAAAAAGGCAAAGCACACCAACATCAAAACCTCATCCCCACTGTAAAACATGGCGGAGGGAGCATCATGGTTTGGGGCTGCTTTGCTGCCTCAGGGCCTGGACGGATTGTTGTCATTGATGGAAAAATGAATTCCAGAGTTTATCAAGACATTTTGCAGGAAAACGTAAGACCATCTGTCCGCCAACTGAAGCTCCGCAGAGGATGGGTGATGCAACAGGACAATGACCCAAAGCATACAAGTAATTCAACAAAAGAATGGCTTCAACAAAACAAAATACGCCTTCTGGAGTGGCCCAGTCAGAGTCCTGACCTCAACCCGATTGAAACGCTGTGGCATGACCTTAAGAGAGTGATTCACACCAGACCTCCCAAGAATATTGCTACACTGAAACAGTTTTGTGAAGAGGAGTGGTCCAAAATTACTCCAGATCGTTGTGCAGGTCTGATCTGCAACTACAGGAAACGTTTGGTTGAGGTTATTGCTGCCAAAGGAGGGTCAACCAGTTATTAAGTCCAAAGGTTCACATACATTTTCCACCCTGCACTGTGAATGTTTACATGTTATGTTCAATAAAAACATGAAAACATATAATGTTTGTGTTGTATTATTTTAAGCAGACTGTGTTTTTCAAATTGTTGTTACTTAGATGAAGATCAGAGCACATTTTATCACCAATTCATGCAAAACTCCACGTAATCCCAAAGGGTTCACATACTTTTTCTTGCCACTGTATATAAAATCTATATTTTGGAGGATTTTAAGAGCACTTCTTGTAGTCTTTACTTCTAATATATAGGTGTATTTGCTTTAGTTTGTTTTATGTTTGTAATTTTGAAACCTGGCAGTTTTAAAGGGATACTCTAAGCAACATGACCACCTAAGCTATTTTAGGTGGTCATGATGCCCGGAGTATGCCGCCCTTTGTCCCCCCTCCCTCCGCTCAGCCGATCAGCTGAAAATGCTGAAAACAGCTGAGAGAGGCGGAGAACTTTACTCCGCCCTCCCAGCTGTCAGTCAGCAGAGCGGGAATCATATTTCCCGCTTCTGCCGACTTTTGCCGAGTAGGAGACGTCATCGCGCTTTCAGCGCGATGACGTCTCCTACTCCCCGCAGAAGCTGGCGGCTCCCTCTGAGGGTTAGTGTTGCGCGCATCCTCTTGCGCGCAACACTAATCCTCAGAGGGAGCCGGGAGGAAGCCTGCCGATTGGCTGGCTTATGTGAGAGGCGCGCATGCGCGCTTCTCACGTAAACCAGAAGCCAAGACGCAGCAAGAAGAAGGACGGGAGCGGAAGAGGAGGGAGGGGAGTATAAAAAAAAAAAAAACGCCGCTGGAAACCAGAGGATTTTAAGGTAAGTATTGCAGTTACAAGAAAAGAAAAAAAAAAAGAAGGTTTTATTAAGGGAATAGGGATAGGTTAGGAAAAAAAAACGGGGGGTGATTTTTTTGTTGGAGTGTTCCTTTAAGTGTTTTTTTTTTTTTTTTTTTTTAGAGTGCCCCTCTAAATATACCCAAATGATCAAATTCACCCCCCCCCTAATCATGCAAAAACGAGGGGAAATAGTACACAAGTAATATAAAATCTATTGGCGCTGCCGTGGTATAGTATAGGGATGGAATAATAAACTTCCTTATGCTTCTTAAGTATAGAACGGGACAAGAACACGTGCAGAGACACAAAAAAAATGACAGCTCCTGAGAATCCATCAGATAAAGCATTTGCTGTCAGAAGGCGGCTGACCACATCCGTGCGTGGCGCCGCTGATAGGAACGTGCTGGTTATATACACTTGTTGCTCCACAGAAATGAAGCTACAATTTCGTGGTTTCAGAGGAGCTATGACAGCATCTTGTGACATCATGACCGTCTTGCTCCATGTTTCTTTTAGATTGCAACTCGAGATCCTGGTCTTCACGTACAAAGCTCTCGATAACGCGCCGCTGCCTACATTCCTCCTACATGCAGGTATGTCCCATCCCAGTCACTTCACTCGACCGACGATCTTATATTATTCTTCCTGCGTATAGGTACCCCTCATCCACAGGACGTCTCCTGAGCCCCCCCCCCCAGTCTATGAAACTCCCTCGTAAAATCTATCAAAATACCTTAAAAACGCATGTAGAGCGGCCCATCAGCTCCCTCGATAAACCCCCCATTGTACCTTTCGTGATCCATCTCCCACCCAGCCCCCGTGCACCCCCTTACTTCTCACACTCTGCTATTTACCCTCACCTTCTGCTGCACAGAAACATGCCATTTTTTACACAGGTTTCCTTGTAGTCCTCCGGGACAACACTGGAAATCTTTGGGCCCTTTATTCAAGCCAGGAAAGAGGAGCCCCAGGCACCAGATTTATAGGGCTTCAGGGTTCTTTGAGTGAAAGCCAACATATTCTTCTGATTCTGAAGAAGTTGTTACCCTGAAGAGGCGAGGTGTCCCAAAAAAGAAAGCAACGAAAGTCACGCAGCCCCGATATCCCATGGCATAGACTCCTGGCGGCAGGGACCCCGGCTAGAGCCGCTCCGGTCACCCCCTTACTGTGGCTCTGGTATTCTTCCAGTCAAGGTGCTAGAAGAAAGTTGTCCATGCCTGTGAGGAGGAGGAGACCAAGAGGTCAAAGAAACGGGATACCCGAATTCGGATTTAATCCGTGAGGCATTTCGTGTCCATTTAACACACGAAATCCATGCGCTTCATGATACCCGATTCTAGGAATATGGCACCAGATCCATTACGTTGGCAGATTATTTTCAGACTGATTAAAAGTCTTAGGATAAAAATGGAGGCTTTAGTAATCTTGATGCGAGACCTTCAGAATTTGAAAAGCCCATTTGGTGTGGAGCCTGATCTTAATCTCCACCATAAGGAATGACGATTAGATCCAAAATAGGGAAGATCTTTGATAAAAAACTAATTATTTTAATAAATGTGTCAAAGCCCGACACGTTTCGTCTACCGCTAGACTTCCTCAAGGGCAAACTATCTGATTTTGTTTCACTGCATGCTTCTCTTGCCCTTGAGGAAGTCTAGCGATAGACGAAACGCGTCGGGCTTTGACACATTGATAAAACAATTATTTAAATAAAAGATCTTGCCTATTTTGGATCTAACCGTCATTCCTTATGGTGGAGATGAAGATCAGGCTCCGCACCAAATGGACTCTTCCTTCTGAAGGTCTCGCATCAAAATGATTACTGAAGCCTCCTTTTTTATCCGATTTTGTGGAGTGGTGGACCATCTCCTGGGAGTCGACTTCAGTATCAAGACTGAAAGCCAAGTAGAATTTCCATCCATCCAGAAATGGTCACCTTGTTTTTATAGAATTGTGATGGTCTTGATAGAAAGCCCAGAGGACCAAATGCACAGGGTCTATCGTCGATGAAGCTGACCAAGGGGCAGGTATTTGTTACTGTGTATATTTACGCCATGTTTCAGTCATTCCTTTTATTATGCAAACGGATTTAATAAAAAATAAAACTTCTATGAATGAAAAGCGCCCAATAAAAAGATTTAATGCAACGGATGACAGAGCCGTACAAATCCCCGTGGGTCGGTTTACCTGAATGTGTGTCAAATTCCTGCAATAAAACGCACATATATAAACCAATGATTCAGGCAGAGAAGGATTAACCTGTGGATTGGATTTCGGAGACGAGGAAACAATAAGCCGGTCGTCCTGGTCACAGATTTTCATGATGATGTGTTGTTAGTCTGCGGTGGGGTAACACGGGGGACTCCCCAGGACCTTCCTCTACCACTTCCACTTATCAGACGAACAAGAAAACCACAAACTATCAACCACAGCAAAAATAACACACACACACACACACACACACACTGCGAACAGCAAAAGTCAGTGTGTGTATCAGATTAATCCTTCTAAGATTAATTTCTAAAACCAAAGTTAACAAAGTGTTTACAGGTAACCGGACATGTGAGGGTTAATATCTATAAGGATGTGGCAAAGTAAACTTTCACGACGAGAACGTGAATGTCAACGGAAAGCGCTGCGGCCTAAGTGGGAGCCGCTGCCGCAATCTCTCTGCGAAGCCCACTCAAAGAGGACTCTGTAGTCCCGGTGTCATCCAAGGTACAAAAGGGAGCCGGATTTAGTGCAGGAAGAAAGCAACCCCATTAGACGTGACGTTTCGGCCCATGTATGATTAAGGCCGCTGGGCCGAAAAGTCACGTCTAGTGGGGTTGCTTCCCTTTTGCACCAAGAGCGTGAATGTGTCGAGGTGCAAACTCCTCGTTTAATCCAGGCTCCTGCTGTACACAGGGATTGTGCCGACTGTAGTAAACAGCAGTTAAGAACTGTCCCCTTGAGGGGTTGCATTCTGGGAAAAGTAGTTTATTCCACATGGTCAGATCAGCGTCTCCGATTGGCCAGGGGTTGTTTTCATGAAGTTACGAATCGAAGATGGAGTTGTGTTTATGTTCTCTAATCTAACTCAAAGAACATTACTTTGTGTCACACTACAAGAAAGAGAAGAAGCTCTTCAGTAATCGTGAGTTGTTGATTTGAGAATGCCTGAAGAATAAAGTGTATAAAGAGACTAGAAAACACCTTTTTGTGGCGTTTATCTGTCATTAAGCAGCCTGTGCTTCTGGAACAGAACAGGGATAGATAGAAGCGGAGTGCCCTGTATGTCGTGTAATAGATACATCCATCTCTCACCGTGTCAGAGGGTTTCCATACCTCACTCCTCCCTTGCCAAACCTGTTGGTGGAACACGCCGTACTTGCTCAGCAACAGAGGTTAACCTAGGACTAACGTACGACTGGTTTCTTCACTTATTAAAATCTAATCAGCAGCAGGGTGGAAAATTAGCACAAAGCATACAATCAGGATGTGCCGTGATTAAGGGGGGTATGCTTGCACAGCTGATACAACTCCGCCACCTGCTAAAACCTACGACACAGCGTCAGAGCTGGCGGTTTGACGGCATGGCAGGATGAGGAGGTAATGTCACCAGATTACATGGCAGGATGAGGAGGTAATGTCACCAGATTACATGGCAGGATGAGGAGGTAATGTCACCAGATTACATGGCAGGATGAGGAGGTAATGTCACCAGATTACATGGCAGGATGAGGAGGTAATGTCACCAGATTACATGGCAGGATGAGGAGGTAATGTCACCAGATTACATGGCAGGATGAGGAGGTAATGTCACCAGATTACATGGCAGGATGAGGAGGTAATGTCACCAGATTACATGGCTGACTCAGGTGTATAAATATAGCAAATAAACAAAGATGCTGAAAGAAAATTAATTTTTGTGCCACAGGGTCTACTGCCAAGCCTCTGCAATCTGGCCCAGAATCTAGGTTTCAGGCACTGGATTACATTATGGATTCTACTCCAAGCCAGGGGTGGCAAGCTCAGCCCTCCAGATCTTATGGAACTACATCTCCCATGATGCTCAGCCAATATAAGAGAGTTGCTAAGCATCATGGGAGATATAGTGTCAAAACATTGGGAAGGCCCAAGGTTGGTGACCCCTGCTCTGAGCTCTTTGGGCCTGAAGTGTTATTTGTAAAATTAAAACAAGTCTGAATCGGCATAGCTTCCCTATACAACAAACCTATAACGCTCCATAGGCCCAGGAGCCAGCCACGTGTGGCTCTTTGCCACATTTTTGTGCCATCTCCAGTGACAACCAACCACAGAGCTAGGCAAAAGAGGCAGGAGCTCAAGGCCTCCCCTCAAACAGGGGCCATGCGTTACGGAATGTGTAGAATGTCAGTATACATCGCTGTATCAATATGCATGATGACATTACACGTAAATACACTCCTGCATTCACATCCACCCACCCACCAGCAGGGTTGGTGAACCTTAAGTATAACATACGGCATTATTTTCTGTGTATTTGCAGAGTGATTGGGGCCTCTGACAGCATGTTCCCGCCTCACAGCATCAGACTGGGACCGATACAATAAAAAGGAATAATAATTAAAAAGATCTTTGTGATTTTAGGACACCCTTCCTGCAGATCCTGTACCTATTAACCCATCCTGCCCTGGAGAGGTCACTCCCTAGCTGCCATTATGAGCTGGCACGGGCACTGTTTGCACGTCTTGACTCATCGGCTGTTCTTGGCTGTGGGTAGAGGAAGGAAGTCTGGACGTGGCCTATCCGAGCGCCGCTCCTCAAACTCCTATTATTATCCCAATTAATTGTCCTCCGTGAGATTTAATAACGTGCCCAGCTCTGAGCAATCTGTGGGGGGGTGGGTTGACATGGGAACAGTCATGATAACAAAAAATACAAGGCTATTTTAGACTTTTTACCACTTCATGTTTGTCCACCATTGCTTCTAAATGACGCAACTCCCTGCGCTTTTTTTTTTTTTTACTTTTTAATCAGTTTTATCCATAATTTTTTCCTTGTTTTAGCAGAGGGGGGGTGGGTTATTGGTTTAATCTCTTAACGCTGGATTTATCTTTTCATCGTTTTTTTCCAGAAAACACCGTGACCGTGTTAAATTATTAAAACTATTTAACGATAATGTTTCCCTTTGACCTTCTGTAATGTTCAGGGAGAAATATAATATAATATAATATAATATAATATAATAGAATATATATATATATATATATTTTTAATTCTGCGACTTTTCTTTTACTGCTATATATTTGTTTTTATATATTAAATTTTAATTCAAAATATATATATATATATTTTGAATTAAGATTTAATATATAAAAAACAAATATATAGCAGTAAAAGAAAAGTCGCAGAATTAAAAATATATATAAAAATTTATATATATTTTTTTTAATTCCGCGACTTTTCTTTTACTGCTATATATTTGTTTTTATATATTAAATTTTAATTCAAAATATATATATATATATTTTGAATTAAGATTTAATATATAAAAAACAAATATATAGCAGTAAAAGAAAAGTCGCAGAATTAAATATATATATATATATATATATATATATATTTAATTCTGCGACTTTTCTTTTACTGCTATATATTTGTTTTTATATATTAAATCTTAATTCAAAATATATATATATATTTTGAATTAAAATTTAATATATAAAAAACAAATATATAGCAGTAAAAGAAAAGTCGCAGAATTAAAATATATATAAAAATTTATATATATTTTTTTTAATTCCGCGACTTTTCTTTTACTGCTATATATTTGTTTTTATATATTAAATTTTAATTCAAAATATATATATATATATTTTGAATTAAGATTTAATATATAAAAAACATATAGCAGTAAAAGAAAAGTCGCAGAATTAAAAAAAATATATATATAAAATTAAAAAAAAAAAATAAAAAAAAAAAAAAAATCACAGGATGCCAAGTATAAGACCTAAGAAAGAATGTGAATGAGCAACAATATACAGGTTGCTATAGCAGGATAAAGCAGCCTGTAAAGCAATGTGGGTCCAGGGAAACGCTGCACGATGGCGCCCGTTACGGTTACCTTTAAAGGCAGCCGACATAACCCATTTGTGTGATTAAAGCGAGAGACGACGCTCACGGTATGAATAATTTACAGTCAGAGCAGCGTCGTGCTAAGCCACTCGCCATGTATACAACACTAGCTCCCAGCGAGACGTGCGTCGGTATTGGTTTATTGTGAGCTGCCATCACTATAAATACGCAGTGTGCTGGAGGAACAGCTGAGCGCATCGGCCCATAAAAACCTGACACAGGTCCTCTGTACCCGGCAGCAGCAGTTGTCGTGCACCACGACAGACAGAAACAGGCGCGCACGGCAGCTGCAGACGCACACAGTCTGTCCGGGGTATTGTTCTGCACCTCCACAACAGCAGCCGCGGACAGAACATACACAGAGACGCGCGTGTACCGAGAAGATTCACACAAAGCGCAATAAAAAAACTGTTTGGAAAACTTGGGTGGAAAAAGGATAGATTAGAAAATATACGCTCTTTAAAAGCTAGGATTTTTATTATTTTATTTACGTTTTATTTTGGTTCTCTGATGACAAAACCCCTTATTTAGCGAAAAAAAAAAAAGGACTGCTGTGAAGAATATTCCATGGAAACAAATCCTACACAGTTTAATGAGTTCCAGGTAGAGTGCGAGGATTAAAGGGGAGGGGAAAAAAAAAAAAAGGGGGGGGGAGAATAAAAAAATAAAATATATATATCTCGCAAGATATTACATGTACGAACTGAAGAAAAAAAAAAAGAGCGTCCATGTAAATACTTGTGTCCAAAAATTTAAATAAGCAACAAAAAAAAAAAAAAAAAATAAAAAGTCTGAACTGGGATATATTTGGGCATATGAATTTTTTAAAAATAAATGCTTTGCATACCTAAAAGTAAGAAGCAGGTTTTTTTTTTTTCCCTCTGAAATGTATAAGCAAATTTAAACTAAAAAAAAAAATCAAAAAAAAAAAAATCCCACTTTGGAAAATGATCCTTCGGTTTAAAGTGCTCCAGGGAAAGCAGGGGGGGGGGGATTAAGATAAAAGATTTTATATGCGGGGGGGGGGGCAAACTAGTCTAAACGTTGAAGGTATGAACGTTTCAAAACGCACACTTTGCAGATCTTAAAGAATAGACCGGTTATAGTTTTCAGAGACGAGAAAAAAAAAAAAAACAACCTACAAAAAAGGTGAAAAAAATAATAGAAAAAAAATAAAATAAATCCAGCAGTCTTGTGTGCTCCAGGGGAGGGCATGACGATAAAAAATAAAGAAATGAGGATTGTCCACGTACAAACAAAAATAAACCCCAAAGAAGTGAAAATTACCTATACCTGGATATATTGCTTGTATAAACGTTTCAGAACACACACACTTTATGTACTTGAAAATAATAAACCAGTTTTACTTTTTTTTGTTTAGTAAAAGAGGAATAATTATTAAAAAAATAAATAAACACATAAAGGCTGTAAAGGAACACATAGGCCCCGCCATGTACGTCCTTTAATAATGGAGTGGTTTGTTGTGGTGAGGGCGGCATTTAATGAGCCACTGGCAACCTTGTGATGGGAAGAAGCAGAGACACCCTCTGTGCACCAGACGCACGACGTGCGATGCAAATCCAGTTTACTTCTCATTTTAAAACAGGCCTGTATGGAAATGTGGAGGAGGTTTACAGACGGTCCAACGAACGATCCGACTGCCAGGTTTGTCACGACAGTCTTCATGTCCTGGTCCCATTCCTCATATGTTTTTCACACCAGGGACCAATCCCTATTTAACCCCTTCACTACCAAGGTGTAGATATCTCGGGCTTCAAAAAAAAGGCACCATCCGGAGCCCCGATAGAGACATCTCGATCTGCTGATCTGCAGCCCAAAAGCTAATGAAATTAGTTTGCTGAAAACGTCCGTTTGCTGTCGGGCTGCAGAAAGTGCCCCCAAAGTTTTAGCCGAGTGGGCATAATGATCAAAGAGCTAAAACTGTAAAATCAGCTGCTGAATGCTCTGAAATATCGGGCTTTCAGCAGTCGATGCAGGGAGAAAGAAAAAACCATTAGACCTGCTGCTCAAACCTCTGTAACTCGATTTGGCAGTAGATGGCGCCACCTCCTGGCCAGATAGCCAATTTATTTTCTGTAAAGTTAAGATCGATTTTACAAAAAAAACACTGGTTTCTGCCAGTGTTTTTTTTTTTGGAAAATCACTTGGTAGTGAAGGGGTTAAAAGCAGTATGACCGTGGCATGGATAGCGGTGTATTAAATCTACTCAGGTCACACGGTGCCTGGAAATTGTACCTTCTTCTGCAGGACAGCACTGATGCGGATGATGATGTAACAGGGAGGTGTACCAGTGTCTCCACACTGCATCACTGATGATGAAAGAGGGTGCAGGCAATACTCCCCATAGGCCCCACGCCCTCCAGCATCCTAACCACTGGGAGGTGTTTCAATTCAGTCCGGTCACACCAGGGTTTAGTCACCGCCGATTTGGTGGAGATTTGCAAGGCGGACCTTCAGTAAAATTAGTCCATCAGCCTTTAAAACATTTCCCAAGTGCGGTTACTCTGGACACCTTGGGCTCGATTCCGAGTCCGGTGTAAACCTAACCAGAGCCCTGCGAAGCTTCTCGGAGCCATCAAAGACTATAGCGTCGCTCAGTTTACGACCGCAGGGCTCTGGATCCGTTTAAACCAGACCTGGAATCTAGTCCTTTTGCGACCAACACTACGGCGTGAAGAACGAAATGGGCAAAGACATAGCCGTTCCTAGGGCACGACTGGTATATATATATATATATATAATATATATATATATATATATATATCTCAAACTCTTGTGGAACTACAATTCCCATAATGCTTTAGGAGAAGGGATCTCAAACTCTGCTCCTGAACTACGACTCACACGATGCGGTGTCCAAAGGAACTCTTGGAATCGCAGTAGGCCGTCAACACGGAGGGCCAACATTGGAGATTCCAGCTTTAGAGATCTCAAGACTAGAACATGATGGGACTTGTAGTTTGACGGCAGAACAGAACATCTAGCTTTCAGCTATGGCTCAAGACCATCCCATGCATTGATCTACCTCTTCTAGGACGCTGTCCTAGGGATCCACTTCCCATTCTGTGACTTACAGGGTCTCCCCCCTTCCTTTTGCTATTGAATGCTTCTTTTAACCCTATAAACGCACACGATGCGCGATTAAAATACCAATAAAACATCACCTATAGCTAGACCAGGCTCTCCTGTGCACTCGGCTGCTTCAGCTTGCTCCTGGTGTAGACGTCTGCATTCCCATGCGCTTCCCAGCCCGGGGCTAGACGGTGTATATATATATTATAGATTCCTGATTACTTTGTAGCGAGACGCTAATTTCCATGAAACACAAACACTAGATGTTGCAGTGTAAATGGCTGGAGGACCACTCGGAAGGGTTTGTGTTATCAGGGACTCTGCGAATGCAGAAAGTTATTCGTTCCAGGCCCGGGGGGAGAGTTATACTTGGTATTTTTTGCAGATTTCCGCGCTGTGACAGGTAAACCAATGGTTTGGGGATAATTTTAGAAAGAAAAAAAAAAAAAAGACAAGAAAGATCAGGTTTTGATATGTCTCGATTTCTGTGACCTGAAATAAATAAATAAATAAATAAATAAGGGGGGGTGGGGGGGTGGTGAAGCCCGCTTCATCCCCCAGAAAAATTATGATGATTGACTAGATGACAGGCATGTCAAATTCCCGCCCGCCAGATGTTGACGGCTTACAGCTCCCAGAAATCTTTGAATTCAATAGATGCCCAGGGAATCATGGGAGTTACAGTTCAGAAACGAGAGAAAGGGGGAGAGAGAGCGAGAGAGCGAGAGAGAAAGGGGAGAGAGCGGGGGAGAGAGAAAGCGAGCGAGAGAGAAAGGGGAGAGAGAGAGCGAGCGAGAGAGAGCGGGGGAGAGCGAGAGAGAGCGAGAGAGAGCGGGGGAGAGAGAGAGAGAGAAAGGGGGAGAGAGAGAGAGCGCGAGAGGGGAGAGAGAGAGAGCGCGAGAGGGAGAGAGAGAGAGAGAGAGAGGAGAGAGAGAGAGAGAGAGAGAGAGAGAGAGAAAGGAGAGAGAGAGAGAGAAAGGGAGAGAGAGAGAGAAGGGAGAGAGAGAGAGAGAAAGGGAGAGAGAGAGAGAAAGGGAGAGAGAGAGAGAAAGGGAGAGAGAGAGAGAAAGGGGAGAGAGAGAGAAGGGAGAGAGAGAGAGAGAAAGGGAGAGAGAGAGAGAGGGAGAGAGAGAAGAAAGGGAGAGAGAGAGAAAGGGAGAGAGAGAGAAAGGGAGAGAGAGAGAAAGGGAGAGAGAGAAAGGGGGGGAGAGAAAGGGGGGAGAGAAAGGGGGGAGAGAAAGGGGGGAGAGAAAGGGGGAGAGAGAAAGGGGGAGAGAGAAAGGGGGAGAGAGAAAGGGGAGAGAGAGAAAGGGGGAGAGAGAGAAAGGGGGAGAGAGAGAAAGGGGGAGAGAGAGAGAAAGGGGGAGAGAGAGAGAGAGAGAGAAAGGGGGAGAGAGAGAGAGAAAGGGAGAGAGAGAGAAGAGAGAGAGAGAGGGGAGAGAGAGAGAGAGAGAGGGAGAGAGAGAGAGAGAGAGAAAGGGGAGAGAGAGAGAGAAAGGGGAGAGAGAGAGAGAGAGAAAGGGGGAGAGAGAGAGAGAGAAAGGGGGAGAGAGAGAGAGAGAAAGGGGGAGAGAGAGAGGGGAGGGGGGAGAGAGATGGAGAGAGACATTTGTAACATGTGACGAGCAGGCCGTACCCTGACGTGTGATCGAATAAGTATACTTTTCATGAAAGCTGCGCCCCGCAGGGTACATCATGGGAATTAAACGCCTGAGAAAGGCTTCTTCAAACAGACGGATGGTTAAAACGAGACGGGAGCGTGATCTGGTGGTTTTCGCCGCCAGAGAATTCTCTGTCTGCTCAGATTGGATACTGCTCGACATTTCAGGAAACAATAGGCCTTTCTATTTTCCGGATGGTGTAGACTGGTTCCTCTTTTCTCTCCCTCCCAGTAAAGTCGGCCTCAGCTGATCACTTGCAGGTGGGGAAGGGGAAAACACAGTGTTAAAAAGTTGCCAGAACGTACCGGCATCTCAGCAAGGTGTACCGGCATCTCAGCAAGGTGTACCGGCATCTCAGCAAGGTGTACCGGCATCTCAGCTTTGGTTTCAATTTGGATATAAATCAAGTACGGGGTCGGAGGGTGACGGCCATACCCTACTACTACGCCTATCCCCACTTCTGACACCAATGCCATTATCGATCTTGACCACTAATGAAATGATAACTCCTCTTGTTCTCCTCCATCCCAACTACTCTAGACTGTAAGCTCCTCTGGCCAGGGCCATATCCACCTCGTCTCTAGTCACTAGGTTTGTCAGTCCCCGTTCTTTATTGAAAATCATTAGTAAAACCATTGTCTACATAGAAATAATACCGTCTGTGGCCCGGCCTGGGAAGAGGGACCACCCATTGACACACGTTTTCTGCTAGATCACTGCAACTGGTGACAGCAATGACAATGAATGGCAGTGGCCAACTGGAACCCAAAATCCAGACAAAGAGACTGGGGCCTGGTTTGGCTCTCTGGTGCCCACTGTCACTTTGCCATCACTCCAGGAGGATGAGGGCTAATATAGCGAGAGATTGGCCTTTAGACCCAGGAGCAGTAACGGCCATCATCTGATAGGAAAGGGGTAGGTGCGATAGGGAAGTGAGGCTCGGAGGGCAAGTAATCGCGGGGAAATCATAGTAACCATATGGACCATGTATAGGACAGATATAGGCTTCAAAGAGTCCACCGTGGAATTACGTCTGCTCGAGTCAACGCACTATATATTAATTTCCTGAGAGCGAAACATGGAAAGAAATGATTTCTCCCAGTCTGATCGTGCCAATGGGATACTGGCTTTATTCCCAAGCCTCAGAATGTAAAAGGTGTGATGCCATCCGGTTACTCCTTCATGTGCTGGTTTCATGATTGATCAGGGAGGGCCTTGGAGAAATGAAACCAGTATAAAGCTGTCCATTCTAACACACTCTGTGTTGTTCAGAAGCCGGACGCTTCGTATGATGATGCACAATGTATCATGGGACATGTAATGCTGAAAGCACCTGGAGCACAAAGTTAGACAATACACTTCTAGGGGAGGACCACATTAAGATCTTTATAGACCGGGAGCGTAACATTGGGCCTAAATTTTGGAATCACATGTCATATAGGTGTATATATAATGGGCAGATACATCTAGAAGTCAGGCAGAAAGGCATTACAGTGCATGTGGACTGCTAGGGCCCTCCCGGGACCAAGCCTGAGGCCTGCCTGCCATTGGCCTATTTCAGGTCATGGGTCTGTAGCACCATCGGCCCTCCTATGTTAATCCAGCCGTGATGATCTAGAGCAGGGGTCCGCAAACTTGGCTCCCTGAGGTTTTGGGAACTACATTTCCCACGTGGCTCAGTCAGCCTAATGGGTGACTGAGCATCATGGGAGATGTAGTTCCCAGAACATCAGTGAGCAAAGTTTGCTGACCCCTGATCTAGAGTTTAAAATTCTAGAATTAAACCTGAAGTCCACAATGGTTCTCAGAGGGACAATAATGGGCACCTAAACATGCGCCATGGTGGAGCATGCAAGAATCTCAGCTAATGATGGTCAAATGTCACAGGTTACCAGGTTCTTTGGTGCCAAAAATAGGGAAGAAGCAGCCGAAGTTAGAGTAAAACAAGACAAGACTGTTTTGCACCTGACTAGCACAGGAGCTAATGAGTGGTACAGAAAAAGGGAGACCCCCCCCCACCCCGGCCCAATGGCTTCTCGCCATGTATAGGTCAAAGAGGCAGGTCAGACGGACACCACAAACCATCGCAGTGTTTGAGGAGGGATCGGAGGATGGGAAACGGGACAGGTTAACTGATTGCTATAAAAAGACTGTCAGACATATTAGGGGGCCCTGAGAAAAACCGGCACGTTGATCACCTTCACCACTTTTTGGTGGTAATTCAGTTCCACCTCTCACGTGTGAACACGAGAAAGTGTCATTAAGTGAGAGGTTAGAGAGAGCGTTAGATGAGCAGCCGCGTTGTTATCTCCTGTGACAGATAAACCATCATCAGGTGTTGTAAAAAACATACCAGAGATCACCACAACGGAGTAAATATTTAGCTGGCGGATTTACAGCGGTGACGGCGGCGCTGTGTTAGCCGGATCGATCCTGTGTGCATTCATAATTCAAATCACAACAACAGGTTTAAGCAGGAGGGCTGGGCCTAGGTATGAACGGATCATCCCCGCCCTGCGAGAATCACTGTCACGACACACATTTTAAATGAAAACAATGCCTGCACGTCGAGAGGCAATGCTGGCAACCTGTCATTACTTAAGTGGACAGAGGGGGATCGCTCTGAGACGTGTAGAGGTCACCCACTCAAAGAGACCCTTACTTACACAGCTTCCGAGTGTCTCCACTAAAAGGCGTTGACAGTCCCTATTTTCCCCATTCATAATACAAAGTCTCTCTTTTCAATGTCATTTTTAGGGGCTCCTCCATATATTCAGGGTGTGCGGGTGTCTTTTTAGGGGCTCCTCCATATATTCAGGGTTTTCCGGTGTCTTTTTAGGGGTTCCTCCATATATTCAGGGTGTGCGGGTGTCTTTTTAGGGGCTCCTCCATATATTCAGGGTTTTCCGGTGTCTTTTTAGGGGTTCCTCCATATATTCAGGGTGTGTGGGTGTGTTTTTAGGGGCTACTCCATATATTTCAGGGTGTGGGGGTATTTTTAGGGGTTCTTCCATGTATTCAGGGCATGCTGTGCGTAACAGAGCTGCAGAGCAATGCGTATGTAAATTAAAAATGCTCTTTAGAAATTGCTCTCTGTAAACGACATTTTGCTGTTGTATAGATTACATTGTGAGGTCATAAATGTCATAGTTTATTCATGTAGCAGCTGATTCCCAAAATTTGAACTAAAAAAAAAAAAAAAAAAATCTTCCCAAACAATGAGTTTTGATACATTTTTTAGGCCACCCCAGCATATAAAGGGTTGAGACAATGATCCTGACATTTCCTTCTCCATCTGTGGTCAGGAGACGAGGACCCGAATACCAGCAGGACAATACGCCTTTGTGGAGACTGTAGAATTACAACAAATAAAATCAAATGTCTACGAGAAAGTCACGGCCTGCTGGCTGCAGCGGCTTCAGGACTCCTACGGTCAGTTTTAATACATGGAGTCAAATGGAAACACCGGAAAATGATCAATATAAGGTACGAGTAAGACACTACAGGATGGATCATCTGAGCTGGTGGTCGAGTACCGATCACTGCTGTCATAACATTTATCAGCTTGTGTTAAACACTCCAGGAACAGCCCAGAAACTCTGTAAAATTAGCCAAATGTTCCTTAAGTGATACCCGAATAAACGTGATATAAAAGCCCTGCAGCACCCACCCTCACTGCAACAAAAAGCTCAACCAACTCTACTGCTGCATTACAGCAGCCAGGGAGAGGGCAGAATACAGGGGGCGCTCAGGGTGTCACTCAATTCTGTACAGGGATAAGATTCAGGGGGCTGTGGCTTGCAGATGAAAACATGGAATGACTGAATCAAATTAAAAGTAAAAATGTAACCATTTTCAGTATACGTTTGACAGCAGAATCTCTGGATACAAAGCACGCGCTTTGACACCACCTCATGTTATAGACCTGTCAAGACAAGGTTTCCATGAGCAAAGGCAAGGTTTATTTACTGCAATTGGCTACATAAACTCATCCCACTGCTATGATGGAATTTTCTAAACGCCCGGGGCATGTCAGTTAGAGAATTCAGAATGAATGCGTGCATGCGTCCCTAGCAGGGTGCAACGGGTTGGTATGAAGAAAGGGCGACGACTGATCTCTTCTTATAACAACATACACCTTTCCTCTTGTAAAATGCCCCCAAGCTTCATAGGTCTCCATTTTTGGGCCTTCCTTACTTACTAGATGTTGACATGGCTGGAAAATTTGTTTAATTTCAAATTCATTTCGTTCCGTTTAGCTTCGTTTCGGAATTTCGTTACCCATCGATTCAAATTACTAAATAAAACCCCAATTAAAAATCTAATTTTTCTTTTATAATGAAACCGTGTAACAAATTAAATTAGTTAGATACTGATTTGTTTCAAATTCAGATTAAAAAAAAAAAAAAATATATATATATATATATATAGATCGATTCGTTATTTCGGAAGTACTTCCAAAATACAAATTAATGAAATTCGTTACGGACAAACGGACACCTATATTACAGACCAGAGGCTACTTACCCATATCGTGTTGCTTCATAAATCCCCTTAGACCCAACCGTTTGTATACGAATTATCTGCCCAGACGCCTTTCTGAACATTTTCATTACAGCAGAGGAACCAAATATGGCGGCTCTCCATCTCCCAAGTGGTGGATGTATTTGGCATCGGCTAAGGCTATATATAGAGTGCGCTATAGGCACGCTTTGTGGGTTGCACGCAGCCTGCATTGTGTTCTACCGAACAAGTGCATTGAGGTATCAGGTTCACATTAGGCTATATTTTTTATATTGTAGTGGCATTTTTAGGAATCTGCATTTCTAGAAAGTTCTCGGCTATTTGGCAGGTCTAAACCAGATTCTGCTTTGGTGGCACCCCTTTTACTGACATTACCGGCTGGATGGAGTAGAGGTAACATCACGGCTCTATAACCGTGGAGACCAAGGTTTGCATGCTGGTCAGAGCACCTCTCCAGTAAGTGTCCTTGGGCAAGACACCCAACAGTACATACCTGCCACCACACAACATCAGCTGTCGAGTCCAGTGGTAACGTCTCTGCTCCTCAACCAATGGGAAGCAAGTCAACTCCCATTCAGCACAACCCTCCAATACAACTGGAGAAGCGAGTCTCGACTTTACGGGAAGCGAGTTCAACCTAACCACCAGGTCGCTGCTCTACAATCATGGAAAGACGACTCTATTCCACTCAGAAGATGCCACCAGCCAGTGTCCTCGTGTGAGACACCTAACGATATGGATGCGCCTGACAAAATACTTGTACATCTCATAGATTGTAAGTTCCCTTGGGAACAGGGTCCCCCTGAATCAGGCCGTATCATACACGTGTGATATTCCAATGTACCTTGTACACCGATCCTGTAAAGCGATGGAGGAATATGTGGCGCTAAATAAATAAATAATAATTACGCACAAGATGATGTCATAGCGAATCGAGCCATAATGCCAGGGAGCCATAAACCACCACTGGCATTGGGACCCAATGGAACCACGCACTACCCTGTGCGAGCTTGTTAATGTGGGATCACACCGTGACCGGAGGGACACTTGGAACTAGTTATACCCAGTGTTCTTCTGCTTTGAGGCAGATCGCGCAGCTCTCTGCGCCACGAGATCACAGGCAAGGAATTGATTTTTTGATGGGTTCATATATTAGTGTTAGAAGGGATTTTGCAAAAGCTTCAGCCAAGAACAGGGCTACATTGAAACGGCTAGCTCTGAGCCATCATTATCAGCTCCTATACAAAGTATAAGAGCCTATATGGGAAAGAGCCGCTAATGCTGCGATGCAAGCAATGCTCCCTGCAAGATCGAAGCAGCCGCTTACGTTTATGGCAAGAGACAATCACATTGCGGAAGTTTGTATTCAAATGTTACATTTTTATCTTGGAGACCTATCTTCTGCAAGACAGTTTATTATTTGCTTTCGGCAGAGTCCTGCAGGGCGGCGTCTTACTGGATTAATGTCCATTAACCCCTTCACTGCGGAGCCATTTCACGTCTAAAAAAAAAAAAAAAAAAAACACTTTTCTGTATTAATTATTGTTATTATTTTCTTTTCTTTACTTTAAACATTGTCGTGTTTGGTATCAGTGGAAAGGCCATGCTCTGGCCTTTCTAAATGATACCAAACATGACCCTGCTAGCTGAAAACAGTCAGGATATATCTGGGTATCATCTGATCTCCACCCCTATCTTTCCTTAGGCGTCAATGAGGACGTTCCCCAAATGTCCTCAGCAGCGAAAGGGTTAATAATGAAAAATCCGTAATAATCAGCCACCTTATCTTGACATAAAAATATAAAACTAACCTGAAATTGACCCGCACACATCAAAATAACGAATAGTAGACATGTGCATTCGTTTTAGTACTAAAACGATTTAGTCCGAATTTTGGGATAATTTAGTTTTAGTATGACTCAAGAGAAACGAAACTGCTCAGTACAAAAAACGAAAGAAACTAAAATAAAATGCACTACATTTTAGTTTCAGTCCTTTTTGTGATATTACATTGATGAGTGAAGGAGACCAGCAATGAAGATCGCAACATCGCAACATCCGAAGTTCTGCACCCTCCACATGCCAATGCAGTAGGATGTTCTATACAGAGAGTGGCATTAATTAATGCAGTAGTATGTTCTATACATTATACAGAGAGGGGTATTAATGCAGGAGGATGTTATATACATTATACAGAGAAAGGTATAAATTGAGGAGAATGTTCTATACAGAGAGGGACATTAATGCAGGAGGATGTTATCTACATTATACAAAGAGGGGTATTAATTAATGCAGGAGGATGTTCTAAACATTATACAGAGAGGAGCCTTTTTTTTTTTGCCCTTTAAATCCAGTGGCTGTGAGCGCTGAGATCGGCTGCTTGTTACATTATATCTCAGTACAATGTATCAGGCTCAGTTGTTACAGTAACTGACTGTAACAGCGCTCAGAGTTTCAGTAAAACAAGGAAATAATATTGTTCTAACCTCTTACATATAAAAATATTATTTACTAGTTTTACAGAAACTCTGAGCGCTGTGATGAGCAGCAGTCAGTTACTGTAACAGCTTTGCCTGACACGGGGCAGTATTACAATGTTGGTGCCAACTTAACCTGTTGTAAACTGAAAACCTCCATAGGCTATAATGGCTCTGGGAAGGTTACAACAGCTCTGGTTAAGTTAGCACCAACTATGTAATATGGCCCACATTGTGCTGAGAGTGAGAGATACTGTAACAAGCAGCGATCTCAGCCCTCTGAGGAGCCACCACAACAATAGTAATTGTATCCACTGGTTTTCGGATGAACGAAATTAGTTTTCATACTAAAGAACTGAAAACGAATTTCTTTAGCAACTAAATAAATTGCATTTTAGTACTAATCCATTAGTTCAAAACGAAATTTTGTGCTGTGCACATGTCTAACGAATAGTGATTTGTTTTCTTTAAATCATTTCTATTAAAAGGGGTCGAGAATAATTCACGAAAAAGAAAAAAAACAAAACACAGTAAAAAGCTTGCGTGATTGTAGGGTTAACAAATAACAAGGGGGTTTTGGTACGTTAAGGTGACACGAGGTATAGTGAGAGACAGCAGAGAGGCGAGAACGAGTTGGATGCTTCAGATACTTCACATTGCTTCTGTATCAACAGAAAAAGAATGTGCCCCTTCAACAGAGTACAAGGAGCGGCTTCACGATAATATGTACAGATACAGCACATGGTCTTTGTACACAGCACGGAAAAGATTCAAACTACACGAATAGGGCTCTAGAAAAAGGCAGGGCTTGAATCTACGGGCCTAGTAGCCACGGGGATGTAGAATGTGACATCCGGCTGCTAGATTTCTGCCTTATTACGCACAAATCTGTATCTCAGAACTTTGGCTGGCTCCTGAAAGCTTGCAGTTGGCTTGCTGGCTCCTGAAAGCTTGCAGTTGGCTTGCTGGCTCCTGAAAGCTTGCAGTTGGCTTGCTGGCTCCTGAAAGCTTGCAGTTGGCTTGCTGGCTCCTGAAAGCTTGCAGTTGGCTTGCTGGCTCCTGAAAGCTTGCAGTTGGCTTGCTGGCTCCTGAAAGCTTGCAGTTGGCTTGCTGGCTCCTGAAAGCTTACAGTTGGCTTGCTGGCTCCTGAAAGCTTACAGTTGGCTTGCTGGCTCCTGAAAGCTTACAGTTGGCTTGCTGGATCCTATGTTTGACCATTATTGGTCAAGTACTGGTTGATGACAGACATGCCATGCAGTTCTGCATTCTGACGCAGATGACATCATAGGTAGAGTAATCCTGAACGCGGCGATATATAGGAAGGATGCCTTAAAGTGAGCCACTGGACTTCATTTGCATGCCCTACCCAGAATTCACTGTTACAAACAGCGAGCGCAGCACGAGTAGCTCTGCGTGCACAGCAAGTCTCTAGAGGTGCTCAGACATGTAAATGGTTTTCACGATTTGCATAGCGGGCGAGTTTAATCTCACCTTTTTCGTTCACCGTAATCTTAATGGAAAAATATTTTACATAGAATGAGGAGGTGGGACGCACGCAAATTCAAAAATTGTGTGTGTGTGGGGGGGGGGTGTGGATTTACTCATTTTTAGTCCCTCGCCAGCGCATTTTCTACTCTTCTGCTCAAGGACTCCTGATCCTGGAAGTCCCTGAAGCTTTTCTGGGCAATTTGTGCGGCGTAGGAACCGCAAATTGCACAGCGCTACGCGACTTACACACTTAACATATGCGTGTTCCATAGCGCATGCGCAGAACTATGAAATCGGAACTGCGTGCATGTCCTGATCCCTCATCTCGGAGTACGCGTGCTACACTGATCGGTAACTAGTGATGTCTGCAGGCTGAGGGCATAATGACGTCACCCAATCTGGTAGCCAGCTGGGTGGGGTAGAGGAAACTCCTCCACTTCACCCCATATCGTGGCAGCAAGGAGGAGGTGGCACTCCTTACATCCGGACCACTTTAAAAACAAAAAGTGATCAGGAGGAGGGGGTTTCATTAAAATGTCCTTTTCTCTTAGGATCCTTCCTCAGGACACCCGCTGGGGAGTTCTGAAGTATATGTCAATTTGGCCCAGTATTGTCAGGGTTCCATACCGCCGCTCCTAGGCTGCGCTCCGGTCCCGGGCACTGGCGGGCATTCCGACGCTCGTAGCGTCCATCAATCCTCCTCCCTCGTGGCCAACCTGCAGAGTGAAGCGCGCGTGCGCACGTTTTCCCGGGCTAACAAAGGGCGTCGTACGCTGGAACGCGCGGGACGGCCGACGGCAGTTCATGTCAGGGATCCCAGGAATAGGATGTAAGGAGCCCAAGGAGTTGGTGAAGGAGGCAAGGTTAACAGCACTAGCCGAGTCAGGATCACAGTGGTACACGGAGGTCGAGGTCACAAGCCAAGTCAGGATCACAGCGGTACACGGAGGTCGGGGTCACAAGCCAAGTCAGGATCACAGCGGTACACGGAGGTCGGGGTCACAAGCCAAGTCAGGATCACAGGAAGTATACACTATGGGATAGGAAGAGCAATACTGAGGGAACTGCTACAATAGTGAAGCGAAGATAGAATGGCCAGTCTGCCCTTAAGTACCCACGGAGCTCCTCCCTACTCTGAGAAGCCGATGACGTCACAGACGCGCGCCGCGGGCCGGCCGCCATATTGGTGGAGCCTGGCCGCGCGCGCGTCCATTCTGGGGCATGTGCTGGGCCAGCAGTCTTGGGCTGCGACGCAAGCCCACGGCGGATACCCGGGAACCCACTCGTCGTCCCCTCCGGGAGTCATGGACCCGCAACAGAGGTGAGCCGGGTCTCCGGGCAACGCCAGGCCCATGCGCCAGCCGCAATCCCACCCCCTGAGCAGCAGCCCGAGGAGGCGGGGACCGCCGGGCTAGCCGTCCCGGAACCCGCAGCCCTGACAGTTCACACGTCAGAGACCGCCCGAGAGGTTCCCCATAAAGAGTCGCCTGGCTGATAGTTCAGTACTAGTTTATTCTAGTCTGTTGCGCTGTTTATTACTTGTTTCCTGAGACCGTGATTCTGACCCATGCCTGGATATATTACTACGCTGCCTGCTTTAACCCTTCGAACCTCTGCCTGGAGATATTGCTACGCTATCATACCGCTCAGCTATAGGTACATCTCGCATATTGGCTCCAACGCTGCCACTGCTACATGCAACCCTGACAAGTATCAAGCGGTGGATACGTACACGCAGCCGTGAGCGCAGGATTTGCAACATTTATTTATTTATTTAATTTATTTATTTATAAAAGTATTTTCCCAGGAAGGATACATTGAGATTTCTCGCATATGTCCTGGGTTCAAGAACATTGAGTGGTTACAGAAATACACGGTAGTAAAATGCAAGATATTAACACAAAACCAAATATACAGATTAACAGAAAAATAAATAGGTAGGGAATAGTCATTATGTTACATTTCCAGGTGCATTCTGTATATAGTCATTATGTTACGTTTCCAGGTGCATTCTGTATATAGTCACTGTGTTACATGTTTACAGGTGCATTCTGTATATAGTCACTGTGTTACATGTTTACAGGTGCATTCTGTATATAGTCATGATGTTACGTTTCCAGGTGCATTCTGTATATAGTCACTGTGTTACATGTTTACAGGTGCATTCTGTATATAGTCACTGTGTTACATGTTTACAGGTGCATTCTGTATATAGTCATGATGTTACGTTTCCAGGTGCATTCTGTATATAGTCACTGTGTTACATGTTTACAGGTGCATTCTGTATATAGTCACTGTGTTACATGTTTACAGGTGCATTCTGTATATAGTCATGATGTTACGTTTCCAGGTGCATTCTGTATATAGTCACTGTGTTACATGTTTACAGGTGCATTCTGTATATAGTCACTGTGTTACATGTTTACAGGTGCATTCTGTATATAGTCACTGTGTTACATGTTTACAGGTGCATTCTGTATATAGTCATGATGTTACGTTTCCAGGTGCATTCTGTATATAGTCACTGTGTTACTTTTTTACAGGTGCATTCTGTATTGAGGTATGTTAATATGGAGCTCTTAAGAGACTTTAGACTGGGGGAAGATTTGAGGGCGTCTGGGAGGTTATTGCATATTTGTGGTGCTCTGTAGGAAAATGAGGAGCGAGACACTTTCTTTTTGTATTGTGGTATTGCAAGTAAGGTGCTGGTCCTGGAACGGAGGTTATAGGATGAGGGAACTGCTGGGGGAAGCAACCTATTCAGGTAGGGTGGCAGCTTCCCAGAAAAGCTCTTAAACACCAGGTTGGAAAGGTGAAGGGTGCGTCTAGATTCCAGTGACGGCCAGTTTAGCTCTTTTAACATGTCACAATGGTGGGTCATGTAGTTACATTGTAGCGCAAAGCGGCAGAAGGAGTTATATAATGTAGTAAGTTTATGAAGGTGTGTTTGCGGGGCGGCTGCATACACTACATTTCCCTATTCAATGGCCGGCATAAGCATTTGTTGTACAATCTGCTTTTGTTACCGCGGGGCTCAGGCAGGATTTGTTTCTGTACAGGGCACCTAGTTTGGGGCAAAGTTTAGATGAGAGTTTTTCGATGTGGGGCCAAAGGATAGATTAGGGTCCAACCACATACCTAGATATTTGAGAGAAGTGACTAGTCAGCGTGTCATTTGATCTTGTCTTGACACATAGATGGGGATTTTGCAGTTTATGTAGTTTAGGTGCTGTTCCAAAGAGCATTGTAACAGTTTTGTCAGCATTTAAAAAACATTTGTTAGGTTTGATTCACTTTTCTACCTCTGAATTGTTCTTGCAGCACAGCCTCCATCTACGGGAGATTTGGTTTGCTGGTATAGATTACAGTGTCGTCTGCGTACATGTGTAGAGTTGAGGCTTTGCAGACATTGGGCAGATCATTTATGAATATTGTGAATAGAAGGGGGCGAGTATCGAGCCTTGGGGTACACCGCACATACATACATCTTTGATCGATATATAATCTCAGATCTTTAATAATACACAGAAACAGGACTATGTTTACACGGAATTAAGGGGCAGATGGACGACTGACAATATCTTTCATGTAGCGAAGTGTAACAAAACTAAATGGCTACAAAGTGCTGTCAGCAGTGAGTAAGGCCACAGGATGAAGTGGATTTGGGGTGCTGCTCCCAGCAGCGTTAGGGCGCGTTAGTAAGAGTCAATATTAAGCTTTAATGATAAGGATAGACTGAAGGTAATGCCAGGCGGGCTGGCATGAAGCCCTGGGTGTGAAATACAGGTTAATATATAATTAGATGATAGAAATCGTGAGAAGACAATGTATCCGTCATGGAGGAGGGAGTAATATCGGGAGAAAGTACACGGCTTTTAATCCAAACAATGACTTTGGGTTTGGACTTTTAATGTCCTTTCCAAGAGGTCATAAAAATAAATCACAATGCTAAAATGATCTTGAAGCAAATTCTCCCATCATGCCTATGGAAAGCCTTCATGAAAACCCGTGGTACCACACTCGCTTTTTAACAACCAAGACAAGAGTTTTCCTCCCACGTGTCTGGATTTAGGAAGGAAGGCCTATTTTGTGGGAGCAAATCCCTCTGTCCTATTCAGAGTTTGTAAAGCAGGGGTCAGCAGCTGTGGCCCTCCAGATGATTTGAAACTACATCTCCCATGATGCTCAGCTACACATTAGATTGGCCGAGACCCAGACTCCTTGGAAATCTAGTTACAAAACAACGGGATTGTCAAAAAAGGTACGGACCCCTGCTCTAAACCATACTAAGGGCTGCTAGAAAACGTTCACTGCCATTAAAATGCATATTTATTTACAGCGATCACACCGTCGGGTCACACCGCACCGTCGGGTCACACCGCACCGTCGGGTCACACCGCACCATCGGGTCACACCGCACCATCGGGTCACACCGTCTGGAAATATCCACATCTCTGGCCCCACCTCCGAAATGTCCATTTGACATGTTGGGACTCGGTGTGACGCAGACTCCTATTGTATTGATGGGTTAATATACTGGGCGGCCCGCCCGCCCGCCGTAGCACACCGCCAGATCTAACATCTGCAAAGGCTTTAATCATGACATGTGGCCCAGACAAAGAGGCCTTTATCCTATGCCTGGCGGTGGCTGGTATGGCGCAGTCCTGTGTTTTAGAAGCTGGATCCTGCGCGTTCCTCCCCATGAAGAAGGATTTGTACATCTCAGAAGAAATCACATACCCCTGGACCACTCGATCGTTAGGACAGGTCGACCTCTACCCGGTTATTTAGCTCTGCAAGACTGTTCAGTAGCCACATACAATTTGGCGCGAAGAACAGGGGTGAGTCACACAACGGAGCCAGAAGAATCCGCCAGACATAAACACACAGTGGGCTGTTGACTAAACAGTTACATTTACTGAGGGATATTCAAGGCCGGACTTCTTAACTAGATTACTGGTTCATTACATATAAAGCCGCATTATCAAACACATTATTAAACAAATGACACGGTTTTTTTTCCTTTGAAGTAATTGCAAGTAAAAAATTATATATATATATATATTCATGATGCAACATTTACCAAAATCTGTGCAAATGTTTTACTTTAACACTCCGTAGAGGAGATGATATTTGAATAAGGCAGCAGGAATTCTATTCTGATCCAGGCCGAGATAAGAGCTGGCAGCTGAATGAGATAAAACAGGGAGCTTAAAAGCCTTCTAACCTACCCCCTGGTGATGTCCTTTGAATACATCCCACACAATACAATGATGTGAGTCGGTGACTGACCCATTCACTCCATTATATGACCAAAGCCACACAGTGAGGAACAAGTGATGGAAAGATACAACACAAAATATCACACAATGGATGCGCCCAGTGACACATATAGAGGAAAATATCAAAGAATGGATGCGCCCAGTGTCACGCATAGAGGAAAATATCACACAATGGATGCACCCAGTGACTAGGGATGTGCGTTTCGGAATTTCCCGATTCGTGTTTTCGGATGCGGACGATTTTCCGAAAATTTTTAGATCCGAAAATGGCAGATCCGAAAAGTTTTCCGAGCCGAAACTAAATATTTTCGAATGGACTTGAAATGTGTCAAATCGAAATTTATTTTTGCTCTATTCGTGATTTCGGTTCCATTTCGGTAATTCTGGACATCGTATATTTAACTATTATCGGTTATATCGCTGATTCTGTAAATTTTGTATTTGTAAATGCGTATCACTTGTTTCTTGTGGCATTCGGGTCAGTTTAGCGTTTTTTAAATCGTTTTGTTCATTTTTTTTGTTCCTTGGCTTTCATACCATTTTAATATGATTAAATAAAGTTGTGAAATGGAAAAACAAACCAAAAATTTATTATAAAAAAATATATAAAAGTATAAAAAAAGTAAACCATAGCAGTTTCCGTCAAAACGAATAGAGTTAGACACTTTGAAACGAAGAGAACAGAGGTTCCGAAAAAAACGAAAATTTCCGAAATCTCGAAAAGTCGATACAAAAAAACGTAACAAAAAAACGATAAAAAATGTACACGAAAAACGAGTCGAACCGAATCGAAACAGACATCGGTCGAAACGAGCCGAATCGAAAAGTTTAAACATCTGAACGAGCCGAAAAAATAAATAAATAAATAAATAAATAAATAAATAAATAAGTGCACAAGCCTACCAGTGACACGTATGAACATGAGAAAAACAATACACATGTAACATATCAGCAACATAAATAAACACAATAAGGACGTTTCATTGTTTGGTGGTACTGGCCCTTTAACGGTTTGAGTAAGGGGGCTGCATCCCTTTTTAATAGATTTCAAATAGGAAAAAAACGACAACAAAAAAAAGCTAACACCCACACACCTGGTTTTAGGGGAGTAGCCAGCCCCCCAACATTACACAGACGCTTGTAGATGGAGACTCACGTTTTAATAAAACTGCGTCGGAGGCAGGGCCAGCGACGAGACTATTTCCAGCCTTTTTCGATGTCCCAATCAGCTAGCAGTGTGGCTGATTGGGTATCACAGGAGACAGAAGGGGCTTATTCACTAAACACTGTCGTTTTACGGTTGTTACAACATGATGATTGAAAATTCAAACAAGCATCGAGGGAAGCTTCAGGGAATCTTCTGCTGCTGCTGTTTGAATTTCCCTCTCAGGACCAGCTCAGAGTGCTGAACCCTCAACGTTCTGAAACCTAAAAGATGTGACCTCTATCCATCACACTCGCTTGAGGACTTGTCCTCGTTTATTGCTCTCTCTGCAGGCTGGCTAAGCATCATGGGAAATGTGGTTGTAGAATATTTGAGGTGCGCTTCTCTGGCCTGGAGCGTTTATCAGGCAGAAGCAGTAAGACCGGTGTAATAGTGGAGATGATATAGTATCTAGGAGTATCTCACCATACGTCATTGGGAGTGATCGGAATAAGCTCTGTAAGAGGGAGGATCAGTGTCACAAATAGGATTAAAAAAGGAGTAGAAAAAAAAATCCACACAATAGAAAAAGGAGAAAAAAAGAAGAAAGTATAAAAGTAGATTAATATATTTTTATACACTCAGGTGGGGAGTCTCGTGTGACTCGCTAAGAGCAAGGTGTGATGCATCACGGTGCAAACCGCGCCACGTACATCTCACCCATGCTGTGCCCGATACTGCTATAGCCAGAAGGAATTAACACTGACGAGGCCAGAAAGACAGAGACACGGCTCGGAGTCCCACACATGGCTTTCACAATGGCTGGATTAAATAAAAAAGCCGGTATGTAGGCCTTGGGGGTCCCTGGGTGCAAATGTACATTGAAAGGTAAACGTGGATGTGCGTCATTTTAGAGGCAGTGCCGCGTGCCAGGCTTCAGGCTCTGGGTCAGCGGCTTGGACACCTACGCAGAGGCCGAAAAGTCTAAAAAAAAACAAAAAAAAAACGTGTATTGAAGCAAAAGAAGTGAAAATCCAGGAAACCTTTTAACTATAGCGTCAGTACCGGAGTACCGGAGCCATCACGGCTACACCACGAATCCTATCCCGAAAGATCTAAAAAAAGGTAGGAAGAATGTTCTGGAAATTTATTTTTTACTAGTAAAAACTTAGAAATAATGTGTGAAACAAGCCGGTAACAGAAGAATAAGTCTGACGCGTTTCGCCCTTTGGTGTAATGGAGGCCTCACTTAAAAGGGACACTTCATCCTGACCTCTATACACTTTGAAAGTGGTCCCCTTCCCCCCACATCAATCTGGTGAAATGAAGTGGAAGAGTTTATCCGCCACGCAACCCAGCAGCCGGGATTTTTGGATTTCCCGGTCACCAGGTCACACATAGAGAACATTCTGAGGTCACCCTGTGAAACCAAACGCTCTGCAGCGATGAGAGAGGCTGTGGTGGATCAGATCTGTGCATGCGCGCGCAGCTCCCACCCATCGCTCTGTGCATGCGCACGCAACTCCCACCCATCGCTCTGTGCATGCGCGCGCAACTCCCACCCATCGCTCTGTGCATGCGCGCGCAACTCCCACCCATCGCTCTGTGCATGCGCGCGCAACTCCCACCCATCGCTCTGTGCATGCGCAACTCCCACCCATCGCTCTGTGCATGCGCAACTCCCACCCATCGCTCTGTGCATGCGCAACTCCCATCCATCGCTCTGTGCATGCGCAACTCCCATCCATCGCTCTGTGCATGCGCAACTCCCATCCATCGCTCTGCGCAGGCGCTACAGAACTTGGATACTTAAAGTGTGGAAGTCTCGTAGCAACTCCTACGCTACACAAGTTTTATAGGAGCGGAAATCGCAATATATCAATCTCCAATCTTTTAATCCACACAGTGTTTAAATCAAACCTACATGTCTAAATGATGAGCAACCTCTGTTTAGCCGCTACCCCGCTCTAGATCCCAGACTCCTGTTAGGGTCTCGAATCTTCATAGCGCTTTGGTAATTATATTGTAAAGCCACAATAGGAACAATAAGACGCCGACATCACAAGCAAGGCTTGCGCAGATTTACTTGTGTTCGCCGGATTAAAACGCGTCGGCGGAGTTACCGTGAAGGCCAGTTATTTATTCTGGCTCGGCGGTGGGCTCAATGCCGCGATCAGTGAGATAAGTAAACATTGCGTTGCCACGGCGAAGTTAAATATTTTACAGGCTAGGTATTAAGCGAGCCAAGTGTGGGCGTGGGACGGCATGAATGAAGAGAGAATTCCTGTAAGTTACACACCTCTGAGAGTGCCGGATGCAGGTCTTACAGGCCAGGAATGCGAGGGGGGGGTGGGGGCTGAGTGAATTGGCCGAAAAGAATGTTTATGGGCAATAAAAAAACGGGCATGCAAATACAGATTGGACTGCAGAGGTTAAGTCCAAGAGGAACACATGGAAACGCAGTTCCCCCACTAGTTTTGCAGCAGGGAACGCTGTTCCCATACACAAAAATGCTTTTACTCAAGTGTTCAAATCCTGGGTTTCCTGTTGAATCCTAGATTTTTGTGCCTTCTCATATTTTTGCTAAAATCCACATAAATTCAGATTTGAGTGTGTCTTTGTGTTAGGAGTCTTGACGAGTTTCCACACTTCCTTTTTTTAGGACTGAACACATGGGACTCTTAGGCCGGCGTCAGACGAACGCAGTGATCACATCCGTGTTGCCGCACAGTTTAACATCCGTCGTGGCATAGAATCATGAGCAATAGAGACCCACACACTAAGTGTGTCCGCACCGAACTGCGCACGCACAACGCACGTGGCAAACGGACGCAAGTTAGGCAAGAACGTAAAAACCACTGGACGGACGTGCAGAGTGCGCCAAGTGTTTTGTGAGAGTGATGAGGAGACGTCAGACGCAGCGCATTTGCGACGTCCAGCACCTTGACGCACACAATGGCTTTTCATATCCTTTTCACATTATCATTTTTCACAATATTTTTTATTTCCCCCAATTCCCTTTTTTCCTACGTCCGTCAAGAAAAAAAAAACAGACCGTGTGGCGTCTACAGTATCTTCCGTCAGTACGTCTGTCCGTTGCGCACGCACGCAGAGTGCGCTCGGTGTTCGTCTGACTCTAGCCTTAAATGCTTCTACCTGTTCGGAGTCCCGGACCGTCAAAATGCTATGTGATTTGGTGCACAGGAGCTTACAATCTAGGCCAGTGATGGCTAATCTGGGCAATCCTGGTGCGTTGGGACTACATGTCCCATGATGTAATGCGAGCCTAAGGAAAAAAACAAAAGTTCCATCGGCTTGGATTTTGAAATTATACTCTTTTACGGCTGCACGTGTATGATCAAAACATCTGGAGGAGGGGGCAAAGTTGGTCATCACTGACATAGGTCACCTGTGTTCACCCGTCTGATCCTGTGACATCACTCTATTAAAGAGTCATGTCCTCTGATCTCCACCCTCCCCATTTAATGCACCCAGAAAAAGGGCTGCTATCTTGGGGCCCCCGTTGCGCCGCTGGTCAGGCCCCCTTTCCCTCAAGTACCTATTTCGGTGACTAATTAGGAATAAAACATTTCTGCCCCCTCTTCCGCTTTCCTCATTTTAGAGGGAATGGGCTGCGTCTCCGGTGATCCAGCAAGGGGGTGCTAAGAAGGGGTCCTTGGTGGGATATCATTCACACCTTTACCTGGTGCAGAACATACCAACCAACCACTCCCTCAGTGGTCAAAGTGCTCTGACCAGTCCCCGATGCCCCGGCCCACCGGGAAATCTATCGATATCTTGTTGTGCCAGTCCTGGGTGTCAGGGATGGACCTTTAAATTTGTGGCATGTACCAAAGCAGCACTGCGTTTGGCAAGGCCCCTCTGGTTTTACTGAGCCCCTGAACATATCATAGGCGGTCACCCCCTGATGGTGGCCTTACCCAGAATTCCTGCGCTGCCGCATTAAAAGAGATTGGGGGCTTAAGCCAAGGATAATTAGAAAAAGGGAAATATATATATATATATATTATTTTATTTATTTGGCTCAGGCAGCAAGGCCTGACTAAACGCTGAATAGGCTCAGGCAGCAAGGCCTGACTAAACGCTGAATAGGCTCAGGCAGCAAGGCCTGACTAAACGCTGAATAGGCTCAGGCAGCAAGGCCTGACTAAACACTGAATAGGCTCAGGCAGCAAGGCCTGACTAAACACTGAATAGGCTCAGGCAGCATTAACGCAGGTATTTTTAGTGGACAGATTTATGAGAAAAGGGACCACCCTCGCAGAGATTGGCCGCTGAAACCACCCGGTAGAATAATAAAGACGTGTGTGTTTTGCAAAGGGGAGGGGGGGTAAAGAAAAAACATTGAGTTTCTCCAGAAATGCTACAGCCCAAGGCGTCCAGTCTGTAACACCCCTTAAAGCGAGGAACACGGGATTAGAAAGGTCACGTGAAAAAGAAAGGTTTCACATCCGCAGCTTTATAGGACGCCCCGCCAGACCAGAAAGCTAGCGGACGCGCCAGTATACTTCATATCGGACGCTTAATCAGAACCGGTTTATGATCTTGGTCGCGATAAGTCCAGATGTTGCTCAGATTCTTCCAACTGATTCAAATATCCTTTATTCTTCTGGAGCCGTTTACACAAAAATCGGAGGAAATGTACTTAAAAGTATAATACAGGTTATAGGCCGAGATCTGTTAGAATCCCTTTATCTGGGGGGGGGGGGGTCGGCAACCTTGGCTGTCCAGGGGGCTTTAGAGCTACATTATCCATGAGACCCTTCCAATCCGGTAGACTAAGCTCCTATGAGCAGGGTCCTCTACACCTCGTTTCCATCCCATGTCCATTTATCTCGTTCCCTTTGGTTATTGTAACGCGCTGCAGAAAATGTTGGCGCCATATAAAAAAGATATTATTAATAATCTAAGGAGTGGCTGAGCATCATGGGAAATGTAGTTCCAAAACATTCGGAGGGCTAAGGTTGCCGACACGTGAGCGACAGGAATCGAGCTGGTTTGCAGCGAGTTAAAGTGATGGAGGAGTCTGCACGTGCGTTGCGTCACGTTGCAGAGGCCGCAGTGTATCGGTTTCTTTACTAGAAACCTGAAGTTCCACAATCTCTTTGACACACATTAACTGTTACAGTAATGTGAAACTTAAAGGCTGCTCCTCGGCTCGGCCGTCCTTCCTTCCCGTGGGCGACATTATTGGGTTTCGTTGGTTTCTGGTCGTTCGGTCACAAATTAAAAATATTGAGGCTTCCGTGATGAACGCGTCGCGTTTTCTAACTGATTTATTTAGAGACGCATCAAACATTAAACAGAAACACACACACACCGTATACACACACACACACACACACACACATTTAGAATTCTGCAACTAAACAATAAAATCCAAGCAAAAACAACCAACAGAGGCGAGAGGAGAGACGGCCACAACCATCTTGGTTTCCTCTTCACATTTTGTTGTTGACGGGTTACACATGAAAAGTGCTGCCCCGCAGCATGCACGTAACAGGAAAGCAAGGCCCGCATTGAATCAGGGCAGCTCCTCGCAGAGGCCTCTTTGATTGACTTAGCTGGAGAAGCTGTGTGTTCCCGTGTCCCACCAGCGCGCAGAGGCGACGCGGAGATCAAGGAATACATGGTGGATCTGGAGGCCGCGGCTGAGAGAAGGGGGGGGGGGGGGGGGGGGGTTTCTTGTTAATACGAGCTAAATATTGGACATGGCGGGGGGGGCTGATTCGCTTAACGGAGAACTCGCCAATGGGTCATTTAAAGCAAACCTTAGCCATCCAGATGTTTTGAAACTGCAGCACCCATGATGCTCAGCCGAACCTCAAAAGGCAAAGTAGTTCTGAAACATCTGGGGGGGGGGGGGGGGGGCAACGCTGCCGACCACGGATTTAGACCCGGGACCTCGAAGCAGTCTGTAAGAAATGAGAAGCCTTTAAAGTGTTACTTTGTAGCCCGTGCTCCTCGGTTAATCCGGCGGTAACACATGCCGGGATGTGACAGCAGGCCTGGATGGGATGCTACATGCATGTGTGCGTTGCTGCAGGACGCCGCAGGGCCCCCACGCTACACGCTTTTCTCATTCTATGATGGAAAGCACGGCAGTAATTAGGATGAAGGCCTTCGTGAGGAATGCTGTCGTGTATCGTCTAGGAAAATGGAAAGCAGGATTAGCACAGAGTTGGCACGGGTGGAGCAGAGGGAGGCTTTTTTTTTTTTTTTTTTTTTTTTTAAAACGCTGGTGGAGATCATCCGTCTGCCATATAGGGAAGCGCAGCAGAAACATTTGATTCCCCTATTCAGCAGCGCTCGGCAACGTTAAGTATATGCTTTGAATCACTGGCGCGCAGGCTGGGTGTGCCCTTATCATCAAAGGGTCAGGACGCCACTGTCCCGCAATGACGGAGCGGGTACATTGTGACTCGCGTTCTGCCGGGCCGGCACTGGCTGCCAAGGCAGGCCGGTATAATCAGAGTGTGGCACAGAGAACAACTGCGTGAACAGCTGCCAGGCTGCTAGTGGGCAATGTTTATTATTACGTTTATTAAGCGCCAACCCATTCCGCAGCGCCGTACAAGATGTACAATGGGTAAAGACAATACAAAAACCCGGTTCATTTAAATACCATTAGGGTCCTATCCGAAGACTCAAAATATCCCATGATGCACAGCTACTCGATAAGTTGGCAACGCCTCATGGGAGATGTAGTTCCACAAAATCTGGAGGGCCAGGTTGACGACCCTTGCTGTATATCCGCACCCCCAACTCTCGCCTTCAAAACTTCTCCCGAGCTGCTGCCCCCTGTCTATGGTACTTCCTCCCCCATAACATCAGACTCTCCCCGTCTCTCCAGTCCTTCAAGAAGTCTTTGAAAATGCATTACTTTAGAGAAGCCTATCGGCTCACTCCATGATCCCCCCCACTGTCATGGACGGCTCAAGACACTCTCCTTTTAGATTGCAAGCTCTTGGGCAGGGTCCCCTCTCCTACTGCTGTTCTTCGTGTTTAACTTGCATTGACATTCGTTGATCTGTCTTACCCATTGTACAGCGCTACGGAACTTGGTGGTGCTTTATAAATACTTGTAACTGTATAGTATATGGGTACAGCTATAATACATGCAGACCCCAGACACTGATTCTGTACCTTACTATTGAATCGCTGTAAAGCAGGGGGGGGGGTATTCCTGTAGAAAGAGAGCAACGCGTGACATCTTACACTGAAATGTATACCAGGCAACGTCGTCAGAAACTACAGTGGAAAGAGCGGTGCAAAGTCCTTTTAGTTTGAAGTAAACCCACAGCTCTTTCAGGGAATGAACGGTGCTTAGTGAATAATCCCCTAAATGTGCAGTAAGCAGGGCAAGGTTCTAGGATAGGGGCAGGTGGGGTGTGAGGAGCTCAGGGATATGAGTGTGACCCTATAGAGGGCTCAGATGAATATTTAAACCAGGTCAACTTGCCAAACCCAAACACAGAATGACTACTGCTAAAATAATCTAATGGGGACGGGCGGGCGGGGACAGAGGACCCTGGAGGAAAGCATCCACGTCACGTGCTGGCGGAACCAGATTAGTCATGTCCAGTTTTAGCTCTGTCTGGTGGATGCATGAAGCGGCCGCCCAGCAGAAGCGGTACAGACATTCACCTTCCAGCAAGGAGAGTCAAAAAATAAAAAAGGTTTCAGAGCCGCATAATAACCTGAAATGTCTCTACCAGCTGATAAACACACGGTCCTGCAGTAAAGGATCCATTTTTTCTGCATAGCACAGGCTTATTGGTTGCGCCATCAGAGACATGAAAATCCACAGGAAAAGGCGATACAATAAAAACATTAAAAGAAAAGGCTAGCAGAGGGATAACCAGGGGATGTGCACAGCCGCCGAACTGACACATCTGTCTACATATTGACACATTAAATGGTAAATAATCAATAACATTGTGTCAGCCCTTTAGAAAGGAATAAAATGTGATTGCAGATTTAGCTTTGGAAAGGACAGCGTGGATTTCTATAGAAAGAGGTGGGTGGAACGATATATATATATATATATATATTACACACACACGGCTTGAGAATGTAGCATACAATCCCCAGGCCACCCCTTATGATGTTTGGGGGAGCACAGGCACTGTCAGCTGGAAAAAGGCCCCTTTAAACCTAGCAGATTGAGGTCGGGGGGTTATTGGATCTTGATTTTAGCCCATGCCAGGCACAGGCCGCTGCTCTGGCACTCAAGGCGTGATGGCCAGCTCAGCCTGGCACCTGGCCATTGTACCATTGCCCAGCCCGCTCTTCTTACCTTGTCTTCAACTCCTTGAACTCCTCCCGGATTTTGCCGAGTTCCAGCTGGAGCCGGGCTCTCTCCTTGGCCACCGAGTCCAGGGTCTTGCGGGCATCGGCCAGCTCCGTCTCGTACGCCGATTTGATGCCGGACACCTCTCGGCTCACCACCTCCTCGGATTCGGTGATCCGAAGCCTCAGCCCGGCATTCTCGGACTCCAGGGAGCGCACCTTGTCGATGTAGACGGCCAGGCGGTCGTTGAGGTCCTGCAGGTCCTCTTTCTCCTGCAGGCGGGTGATTCGGGTCGGGGAGAGCGGGGTGGAGGAGTGGGTGCTCCTGGTGTTGCGCTTTTGCCCCGGGGTGTCCATGGCTGAACGTTGTGTGGCGGAATCTGACGGGGATTCAATGCGTTCTACGGTGGAATCTGGAGGATTGGATGTGGTCTGAGCTGCTCTCCTCCTCCTCTCGCTGACAGACAGGCAGTGCTGGGGACTCACTGTTACATGGCTGAGTTCAGGCAATGGGAGGATCACAGGAGGAGCTACAACAAATGAAAGTGAAATGTTAGGGATGAGCCATGTTCCAGCACAGCCAGAGCGATCACACAGGCTTTTCTACAGCTCCGCTTGCTTAACACCCTGAGGAAGAGGCCCAGCTTGCCACAGAAGCTTGCACTTCAATGGATTTAACCCACAAATAGGATTATACAGAAAAGGGTTATTCACTATGGTGAATTCTCTAGAGAGCATTCACATATAAAACATTTTGCCTCTTCTTCCCCTCCACCAAGGGTGTTTCCTCCGAACCGGCTGCAGACCCTACTCAGTGAGGGGTCAGGGTGCTCCTACCAGACCCACATGCTGCAGCCCGCAGGAAATGTGTCAGAATCTTGGTGGGCCAATCCTGGGGACTCTTACATCTGTGGCACATAGACAAGATGCACAGGGTTTAGCACCTTAGCAGTTTTGGCACCTAAGGGGTTAAAGAAAGGCATCGATGGAAAGGTCAGACTGTGTGGGACCCCGGACTGAGATGAGAGTACCGGGCGGGAGGGGACTTAAACGTGTTACGCGAGGATGTAACACGTACGTCCTTCGCACTCATGGGGTTAAACCTGCCGAACAAACCACCGAAAATCAGGGTTAGAGATTAGGGTTTTATTAAACCGTTTAATTTTTTTTTTCACTTTCAGCAAAAAGTCTCTTTAATTTTAGGATTTTTCTAGGCATTTTTGGGATCTTTTTTGTTAAAGCACTTATTTTTTTTCTCTGAACGCAGCTATATTATTTTCTTTCAGTCCGGATGCAGTCAGCAATGGATACTGTCAGGGTTATTCAGAGAATCGAAAAGTCACAGCACGTTCGGTGACTTTTCGTTCTCTTCAATTCGGTGTGATTTGGCGATCCTATTTTGGCGACCCTGCGGTGTATTCAGCAAGCACCACAATGCAGGGAAAAGCCGCCGCAAACTCACCGCAAAACCCGGCGAACGCACACCGAAACCCGCAAAAACAACATTAACCCCGCCGAACACACCGGAGAAACCCGACTAGCTGACGATCACAGCGCAGAGCAGCCGCCGGAGAAACCCGACACCGCAGACGAAGCAGGTGGAAAAAAAAAAAAAAAAAGAGTAAGCTTGAAAGTTTGAAACACTGTTTGCAAAGAAACTACTGAACAAAAATGTCTGAAATTTACATTTTAGGCTAGGGTCAGACGAACTCATTTTTCACGTCGTCCGTGAAAAAGTGCGTTCGAATGAATGGACGTATTTTTTCACGGAATACGCGATAGCGGTCATACGATGCGCATTTTTCGTCCGTGATTTTGTACGGATCATCAATAAAACCCTTTTTACGTCTGGACGTTATGTTGGCCGGACATTAGCAGGGTCTGACGTCTCCTAATCATGCACACACGCCGCTAGCGGACACAACGCACTCTGTACGTCAGTACTAGCGGTTTCACGTTCTCGAAAAAATGCATTTGTTTGCCGCTTGCGTTGCGCGGCCGCACTTTCGTGCGGCTGTACTTCGTAGATTGCCTGTCATTGGCCTTCATTTGCTGCTACCACAGCCGTGATAAAATGCGGCTGCACGCGCGTTCACACTGCGTTCGTCTGACCCCAAAGATCCAATGAATTATAATAAAAAGGGCTGTTACAGTAAAAACAAAAAAGTTGCCAAAAAAATCCCCAAAAATGCCTAACATGCTAAAAAAAAAATCTATCAATGAAGAGACTTTTTGCTGCAGAATTTTATAATGAACGGTTTATTAGATATTGAATTAAAACGGGAATATTTTTAACATTGAAGCCTATGGGATTCTCCTGAATAAACTTGCCGAATTAAACCACCAAATGGCAGGGCATTTTCGGAAACTTTTCCCTGCTGTTTGTGTTCTCTGAATAGCCGAAGCAGTGCTTTTTTATGGGGATTTCACTGCCCTCGAACAGGCACCGTATGTGCAGGCAATTCGGCAACATTTGGCAAACTGCCTGCTCTCTGAATAGCCAAGTGGCCAGGAAAGGCAACCGAACACTAATTTTCACTGTTCGGTTACCATTCGGATCTCTTTGAACAACCCTGTATGTTTCAGAACAATAGAAAACTCCAGAGCACCACGAGGCTACTGTCCATGGTGCCGATTCGGAACCAAGGACAGCAGCCCCGCAAGGCTCCAGAGCTTTCTATGGTGCTGAAACATATTCATTGCTGAACGCAGCTGGACTAAAATAAAATAATACAGCTGCGTTCAGCAAAGAAAAAAAGGCTTGTTGCTTTAGAATGAATTAAGAAGCAAAATTTAACCAAAAAAAAACTCCTGAAAAATGCCTAAAAAAAAATAAAGGAAACTTTATGCTGCGAATGAAAACAACGGTCAATATATTTCGTGTTGGCGTTTTCGTGATTCGCATTTGCAATTTTTTTCATCTTTTGGAAGTGAAAACTGTGATTTTCATCCGAATTTATTTTCGGAACGCCACGAAATGCACATGTCTAGGTGTCATGTTTGGCCTGCCAGGCCACTGAACGGGTCAGCCTTTCCTTTGTCCGGGTCCCCTTCTAGAGAGATGGGAATGGATCACGGAGCAAGACTTTCACACTTACTCCGTTCAAAAGGAACCATTTCCATTGATACTCCCCGATTCTAAATCACCCCTGCTTGGAATGTGGATAAATTAAGTAATGCCTCTAAGGCTAGGGTCAGACGAAAGCATTCTTACACGCGAACGTAAAAAAGTGCGTCCGAACGAATTGACGTATTTTTTCACGGAATTCGCGAAAACGGTCATACGATGCGCATTTGCGTGCGTGATTTTTTACGGATCCAAACCAGGAAACTTTGGGTGTCTGGACGTTATGTTGGCCGGACATGAGCAGCGTCTGACGTCTCCTAAATCACGCAAACACGCCGCAGCTGCGCACTCTGTACGTCCGTACTAGCGGTTCGGCGTTCTCGAAAAAATGCGTTCGTTTTCCACTTGCGTTGCGCGGCCGGACTTTCGTGCGACCGTACTTTGTATATTGGCTGTCATTGCCCGTCATTTGCTGCTAGTGCGGCCGTGATTATGTGCGCCAGAACGCACTTTAAAAGTGCGCTCGTTTGACCCCAGCCTTATAGCTACAGTCACTTGTATCGCCAACAGGTTCCTTGGCGCTGTACCATTTAATAATATTTTACCAGGACATAGGTGCAATTTGTCTATTCACCAGTAGTTTGTGTCGCCCTGCAGCATTCCTAAACAAAAACCAAAAGATACAAACCAAACAAGACACTTTGTCAGATCGGCTGTGTTTACTGGACATATTACAATTTAAAGCAGAGGGAGAGCACTGGAAAGGTGCTGCCCTGCAACATGTAGAATTCTACATACTGCAGGATTGTATTTTTCATGCAGTGTCCACATTACAGAAAGTGTCCTAGAAAGCGAGGAGGAATCCGGAAAGCAACCCTAGTTGTCCATTCCATGTTCCTGGTGTTCTGGCTGCACGCCATGAATACTAAAAAGGGTTTATTCACTAAGCAGTGAATTGGGAGATGGATAAAAATATTGCAGCTTTTAGAAACGTAGAGGTGGTGCGGGAATACCTGATTTGTGGGAAAAAACCCAGTTCCAATGCAGCTATTCTGGTTTAAAATTTGAATTCTCCACCAAATCATTGCTTGGTGACGAACACGGTGGAGAAAACTCATTCATTTGGAATTGCTGGCATGAAAGGGGGGGGGGGACACAAAAGAATTTCCAGCATCGAGATTTCGGTTGTAAAATCGTCCATAGTTCATCGTAACGTACAACAAATACACCCTACAGAGCGATTGCCAAAGGTTAGTTAGAGGAGGATCATAGTGAAAGTTAACCTCTGCAGAACCGCAGGTAGATTCACACAAAGGAAAGGGTTTATTAGCTAAACAGTGACATGAAAAGCAAATTATGATACTCGGGAAAGAGCCAGATTGTGTCTAAATTGGAATTAATAGGTCTTCTCCCAGTGGTTCCAAACCCTGTCCTTAAGTATCCCTTAACATGTCAGCTTTTAAGGATCACCTTGGGGTAATGCAGACTGACTCCTGCAAACACTGAACAGCAAATCATATGACCTGTGCTTCACATAGCCTGCAAACCTGGCCTGTTAGGCAGGGGTCAGGTGACCGCACGGTTTGCTGTCCGTTGTAGCTTTTCAAAAGGAGTCAATAGAGAACAACACACGAAGCACCTGTGCACTTTTTCACGAAAGGGCAACGGACGCCAAAATGACACTGATGTGAAAAAGCTACACGGACGTTTAGAAACCCCTGCATACGGCTCCCCCCCCCCTTTTTCTCAACATCAGTCATAACTGATACAATGTAACCACAATCTCATCCGATATAAAGTGCATCCGTAACGGTGCGCAATCAGTGCGCTCGCCTGACCCCAGCCTCGGGGACCCAAGGACTGTGATGAGCACTGGGACCCAAGGATACTGATGGGCAGTGCATGAAAAATGACACCCCGCAGCATGTGGAATCCATACCCTGCAGGTGAGAAATCAAAAAGGAATCACAGGTGGCCGGCCTTGATTTCCTCCCTGCAGCATATGAATTATACATTGTGCAGGGCATCACTTTCCCTGCGATACCCTCTGCATGAAACTGGAATATGGGTCTCGGAAAACATGGCCGATCTGGCAACTCCAGAGCATACAGCACGATATACAAGTAGGGTTACCAGGTTTTCCTGGACACATACTACTATTTCACGTAGACGGGAGCGCAGGGAAAAGTGCTGCCCTGTAACATGTATAATTATAGTTACACAGGCTGAAAAATGTAACAAGTCCATCACATTCAGCCTTTCACTAGGGTTGCCAGGTCGGCCATGTTTTCCTGTACACAGATTAGTATTTCATGCAGAGGGGAGCACAGGGAAAAGTGCTGCCCTGCAACATGTATAATTCATATGCTGCAGGAAGGAAATCAAGACAGGTCACATTTTTTCTCACTTCTTAACTGCAGCGTATGGATCCTACATAACATAAGCTTGCATTTTCCACGAGGTGCCCGTCGGCATGAATAAAATGTGTCCAGGAAAATCTGGCAATCCAGGAGGCACAGCCTGGCTAGTGATCTTACCATCTAAAGGGCTTCACCCTGGACCATGAAATTCACAGCTTCAGTAAATAGGAGGGGGTCTGGATAACGGAATACAGTGGATACTGAGTATTAGCGGTAACTAGTACATTGATTACAAATACCAAGAATAGAGACACTTACAGGAGCAGTAAAGGGCCCAGGTCTCTCCTCAAACGATAACACCAAGACTGGAGTCTCTGCAATTATCCAATTATCTCCAACAGGCATGTCCAGTGTCTGGCTAATTAACAGGTCCATGGCCCCTGAGTCTTGCTTATACTTTGATGATATTATCCATTAGGATTTAAGATAAGAATCCCTAAAGCGGCTCACATTAAAACCTCAGGATTGAGAGCTGCCTGGACATTATAGGGATTCCAGTGACAGCCAGGTGCAACGTAGCTGCAGGGTGATGCTATGAATCAGACGCTCATCCTCCAGGGTTGCGCCGTTATCATACCTCCCAAGCGTCCCTATTTAGGAGGGACAGTCCCTATTTCTTTCTCTACTCTTCTCAAAATGCTGTAGTGAGTAAACACTATACACATTCACAACAGGAGGCAACACAAGCGATCTAACCGGCAACTTAAAGGGACACGCGTGCTTTGCTATTGTGCTTTTAAAAACGTGCAATGCCTTTTGAGTGAGTCAGTAGTGACATTCAGCAGACATAAAAAGCAAGTAAATGTGATATTTGTTCATATTTACCTGCCTTGCTTTCTTGGTGTTTTCCAAGCCTACATCAGGAGGCACTTTGAGCTAACCAATCACTGTGCATACCTAGGTATAGATAAAAAATGCACTGAGCATGTGCGACTGAGTTGCTCCTCCTCCCTCCTGCACTGTGAATGGAGGGGAGGGCGGGGCTGAACTTTCACCCCCAGCTACTGCAGAGACAAGGAAGGAAAGATATCCATGCACACAGGGAGAAAAAGAGAGAGCAGAGATATCTCTAAGAGGAGAGGGGTGACATCTGAGTATGTGAAGTAGTGGGGTGCATGGGGGCTGTGAGCGATATGGAGCAAGATATGTAGTTCATGTGAAGTTTTGATGGGTTGTCATGGAACTGACGTAGCGCTCCCCGCTTCAAACCCCAAGACTTTTATTTTCCTGGTAAAAAAAAAAAAAGACACAGACATTTGCTTTGGGAAAGACTTTATGTTCATTTATATTGCGTGGTGTGATTTTAAATGTACTGTAAATTGTCCGGTTTTAGTTGTAAATGTACTTTTATTACTGTATGTGAATGGGCACGTGGAGATGTGTTTTAAAGATGCAACCTGAAGTTATTTTCAATGCCCTCTTTTGTGTGGAATGTGTAAATAATGTGTGATTATGCAAGAATGCTATCTGTTATCTGGTTAAGGAGTTATGAGTCTGGGGCAGTGTTTGACTTTAATCTGATCTATTGGAACAATAGATTATGCAAATGTGTGTGATAACTGAATGCTAAGGAATGTTTTCTGTAAATACCCAAAATCTAACTGACCTAATGTAATCAGAGTTCATCTTCCAGCGGTCTGGTTTATGCAAATTATACCTGTTGGACCTGGGCATAAATAGTGGCGTTTTTCAATAAATGTCTCGGAATCCTGTTTGAACATACAGCTTGCCTGGTGTCTCATTCAGGGTACCCACAATCACCCTCAGACTAGGGATGTGCATTTCGGGTTTCGGAATTTTCACGAAATTTCCCGATTCGTGTTTTCGGATGTGGCCGATTTTCCGAAAATTTTTAGATCCGAAAATGGCAGATCCGAAAAGTTTTCCGAGCCGAAACAAAAACTTTTCGGAATTTTCGAATGGACTTGAAATGTGTCAAATCGAAATTTATTTTCGCTCTATTCATGATTTCGGTTCCATTCGTGATAAAAAAAACACGATAGAATCGCCAGAATTATCGTAGACACTTTGAAACGAGGAAAACAGACGTTCCGAAAAAACGAAAATTTCCGAAAAGTCGATACAAAAAACGAGCAAAGTGACACGAAAATACGAAAAATGGTCGATATTCCGAAAAAAAATGTACACGAAAAACGATCCGAACCGAACCGAATCGAAACAGAAATCGGTCGAAACGAGCCGAATCGAAAAGTTTAAACAGCCGAACAAATCGAACCGAATCGAACCAAAAAAAAATCGGTGCACAAGCCTACCTCAGACGGCACAGAGCGACCTTCTGGAAATTCAAGGAGGCTCCAAGGCAGAGGATCAGACCAAGCAGGTCTGAAGCTACAGATCAGGCTGCTCGAGGCAACTCAGCGGCCGGGCTGATCTTGGTAAGGGGGTGTCTGGAGAGCAGGACAGGTGGAAGGAGGGGGTTTCTGTCACATGGGTGGAGTAGTGGGTGGGGAGGAGGCGGGGAATATTCAGGAAGTGGGAGCTGAAGAAACACCCCTAGCTGAGGGGCGTGGCCAGAGAAGATAAAATGACAGAGTTTAAAGTAAGAAAATAAACTTTTTTTTTTTACACATTTTTAAACTTTTATTGATTTATTCTATTTTGTCTATACTAGGTATAAAAGGGTTTAAATGTCAATTTAAAACAACTTTTTCTAGACATGCATATCCCTTTAAGCACGAAATAGCGTTGAAGGGACTAGAAGAACATCTTAATGCACGGGTATTAGGTTTGTACGTGTCAATCATTGAAGAGGTACAGTTTGTTTCAAGTGTCTCTTTTTGAAAAATAGTCATTGTCCTTCTGTCCCAATTTTTAGGGGCTCCTTCATATATTCGCAGAGGGGGGGTGCCTTTTGGGGCCTCCGCATATATTGAAGGCAGGCAGGGGTTCCTCCATATATCCAAGTGCTGAAAGTGTCTTGTGGGGGGCACATCCATATATTTCAGGAGCGCAAGTGTCTTTTTAGGGACTTCTCCATATATTCAGGGCTGGATTAACATAGGGGCTATTGGAGCAGCAGCTCCAGACCCATGACCCATAATAGGTCCAGAGAAAGAATAGCTAAAGGGGATATTCAAAGAAAGACAAATTGGCTCCAAAATTGCACCAAACAGTGAATGTCCCCGTATGGTGCAATTTCGGAGCCATTCGGCTATTCAAAAACCTGGCAGTTCACCAAATATTGGCGATTTACCAGCAAAAATACGGTGATCTTCGACAGAGTGGAATCCCCCATAGACAAGCAATGGTTAATCTATTTAGAGACACCGAACAGCAGAGGTACGTTCGTTGGCTTTTTCCAGCGGCTGGCCGGCGCTCTGTTCGGCAGGTCGTCAGCTTTTTTCGGATGTGTTAGGACGGTTTTGCGCTGGATCGTTGAGTGCGTTCGACATTTTTTCGGTGGCTTATCGGATTGATCTGACGTTTTTTCGGCAGTTTCAGTGGTTTTGCGGTGTTTTACTCTGTTTGATTCGGCAGTTTTTCGGATGCATTCGGCGGCTTGTTCCCTGCACTTCGGAGACCCTACAGTGAATGCCAAATTCACTGCAGGGTTGGCGAATTTGACTCCCTGTAGTGCGGGGAACAAAAGAGCAGACGAAATTCCAGGGGATTTCAGTGCTCTTTGGATAATCCTGTATGTCTGCATTGATGGGCATTTGGATTCATGTATCTCTGACTCCATAGCAGCTACAGGGTCATTTGGAAAGGCCGGAGCATGACCTTTCCATTGATACCAAACATGATCAGTTTTATGCAACAATAAAAATAAAATAATAACTAAATATTTTTTTCTTTCTAACACAGCAATATTTTTCACTTTTCAATTATAAAGTGAACAATGATGCTGCACTAACTCACCATCTTATTTCTCATGTCACCAACAAGCATGGAGGCGATATATTCAGGGTGTGCGGGTGTGTTTTTAGGGGTTCCACCATATATTCAGGGTGTGCGGGTGTCTTTTTAGGGGCTCCTCCATATATTCAGGGTGTGCGGGTGTCTTTTTAGGGGTTGCTCCATATATTCAGGGTGTGCAGGTGTCTTTTTAGTGGCTCCCCCATATATTCAGGGTGTGGGTGTCTTTTTAGGGGTTCCTCCATATATTCAGGGTGTGAGGGTGTCTTTTTAGGGACTCCTCCATATATTCAGGGTGTGTGTGTGTGTGTCTTTTAGGGTCTCCTCCATATATTCAGGGTGTGTGTGTCTTTTTTAGGGGTTCATCCATATATTAACCACTTCAATGCGGAGGACGCGCTCAGCGCGTCCTCCGCATGGCTGCTGGTGTGCGGAGGACGTGCTGAGCGCGTCCTCCCATTGGGGTCAGCGTTCGGCCGGGTTCCAGCCGATCGCTGGCCTCCCCGGTGCTGGCTGACATCCTCGATGTCAGCCCAGCATCCGGAACCGCAGCCGCTGCATGTGCGGAGGAGGCGCCTGAAAGGGAGGGGGGGAGGTCCTTCGGACCTCTCTCCCTCCCGATCGGCGGCGTTGCGGGGGTTAACCCAGGCACCATTTGGAAGGGCACAGCCTGCCCTTCCAAATGGTGCCTGGCATTAACCCCTGGGGAGCTGGATCGCGAATCGGCGCTGAAAAGCGCCGGTTCGTGATCCTTTCCCGGAGCTGGCCGACATCTTGGATGTCGGCCAAGCCTCCGGGAACTCCCCCTGAGGACTGGCGTCATCGTGCATAGCACGAGGACGCCAGTCCTGGAGTTAACCCCTAGCTGCCACCAACTGTGGAGATAGGGAGTTCATTGGAACTCCCTATCTCCCGATCCGTGGCAGCTAGGGGTTAAAGTTTGGTATGGTTGGCTCGGCCAGAGCATGGCCGTTCCAACGATACCAAACTCGAATGTGAAAAAAGTTTTTTAAAAAAAATAAAAATAAAAATTAAAAATATATTTAAAAAAAAAATAAAAAAAATAAACATTTTTTTTTCTTTTTTTTGGTTCGTTAATGCAGCAATATTGTTCCCATTTCAATTATAATGTGAACAATGATGCTGCACTAACGATTTTTGTATGCGGTGCGTTTGTTAAAAATCGCGTAATTTTCCCCAAAAATAAATGTAACGAGACCCCATCTCTAATTTTTTTAACAGGCGCACCCCATACAAAATATAACCGCAATTGCTCGCATGTTAAAATGTGAAAAAAACACTTTACACGTTGTAAATTATTGAAAATACATATTTTATTGCATTTTTTGTTATAATATACAGACATGACATAACGTATACATATAATAATGACATATTATGAATCTACCGAGTCTGACGGAAAGAACGATATATAATATGTCTGGGTCATATACTAAAATAAGCCTTCAAAACACGTTTAAACATGATGAGCGAAACCAGTAAAAATGACCTCAGCACAGAGGTGTGAAAAGCCTCAGCAGCGAAAGGGTTAAGGATGCGTGTGTCTTTTTTAGGGGTTCATCCATATATTCAAGGTGTGCGGGTGTCTTTTAGGGGCTCCTCCATATATTAAGGGTGTGTGTGTCTTTTTTAGGGGTTCCTCCATATATTCAGGGTGTGCGGGTGACTTTTTTAGGGGTCCTCCATATTTTGAGGGTGTGTGGGTGTCGTTTTAGGGGCTCCTTCATATATTAAGGGTGTGTGTGTCTTTTTTAGGGGTTCATCCATATATTCAGGGTGTGTGGGTGTCTTTTTAGGGGCTCCATATATTCAGGGTGTGTGGGTGTCTTTTTAGGGGCTCCTCCATTTATTCAGGGTGTGTGGGTGTCTTTTTAGGGGCTCCATATATTCAGGGTGTGCGGGTGTCTTTTTAGGGGTTCCTCCATATATTCAGGGTGTGCGGGTGTCTTTTTAGGGGTTCCTCCATATATTCAGGGTGTGCGGGTGTCTTTTTAGTGGCACCACCATATTTTCAGTGTGTGCGGGTGACTTTTTTAGGGGTCCTCCATATTTTGAGGGTGTGTGGGTGTCGTTTTAGGGGCTCCTTCATATATTCAGGGTGTGTGTGTGTCTTTTAGGGGCTCCTCCATATATTCAGGGTGTGCGGGTGTCTTTTTAGATGCTCCTCCATATATTCAGGGTGTGTGGGTGTCTTTTTAGGGGCTCGTCCATATATTCAGGGTGTACAGGTGTCTTTTTAGGGGCTCCTCCATATATTCAGGGTGTGTGGGTGTCTTTTTAGGGGCTCCTCCATATATTCAGGGTGTGTGGGTATCTTTTTAGGGTCTCCTCCATGTATTCAGGGTGTGTGGGTGTCTTTTTAGGGGTTCATCCATATATTCAGGGTGAGTGTCTTTTTAGGGGCTCCTCCATATATTCAGGGTGTGGGGGTGTATTTTTAGTGGCACCACCATATTTTCAGTGTTTGCGGGTGACTTTTTTAGGGCTCCTCCATATAGTCAGGTTATGTGGGTGTATAACAGAGCTCCAAAGCAACAAAACGCCAGCAATGAGTCTGTAATCTATAATAAATACTGTTAGTTTGCTCTTGTTCTGAATGTCCTTTTCCTTAACGTAAATGATTCTTAGTTGTCGTGTCCCATTACCTTTAGATTGTCAGCTCATGGGATGTCTTGCAGAGCACTCTGTATAAAGTGCTGTATTTGCTGGACCGTTATCTCGCTCGCTGACTCTTGCTTGTATTTCATAATTGTAAAGTCTCGTGGGATATGTTATTTATTTATTGATATAGTATTTTACCAGGAAGGATACATTGAGATTTCTCTCGTTTTCAAGTATGTCCTGGTTGGTCTTATATAAACACAGAATAATAACCGTGTGCCTCAATGGCAATATAAAATATTGGTAATTAACGTTATCAGCCCATAAAATTAATAAACCGAATTGAACTGGTTTTTACTTTTTACCAGTCTATACAAAGCATCCACTTTCACGTCAGCTGAAGGCAGATCTACATGAGCATTCCAGGAGCTCGCTGCCCTGCTTCCAACCTCACCTGCTGTGAACTAGGCTTGTGCACCGAATTTTTTTTTCGGTTAGATTTTTCGGATTTTTAAACTTTTCGATTCGGCTCGTTTCGACCGATTTCTGTTTCGATTCGGTTCGGTTCGATTCGTTTTTCGTGTACTTTTTTTCGGAATATCGACCATTTTTCGGATTTTCGTGTCACTTAGCTCGTTTTTTTGTATCGATTTTTCGTAAGTTCGGAAATTTTCATTTTTTCGGAAAGTCTGTTCTCCTCGTTTCAAAGCAATAAATTTCGATTTGACACATTTCAAGTCCATTTGAAAATTCCGAAAATATTTCGTTTCGGCTCGGAAAACTTTTCGGATCTGCTATTTTCGGATCTAAAAATTTTCAGAAATTCGGCCGCATCCGAAAACACGAATCGGGAAATTTCGTGAAAATTCCGAAATTCCGAAACCCGAAACGCACATCCCTACTGTGAACAAGATGTGTCTCATCCTCTGCAGGGATGGGGTCTTTTTCATTGTTTTCCTTTCCGATGGCTGTGGTCCCTGAGCTGTCACACAAATCCTGAAATTGACAGTGAAAGAGAACAACCCATTCCCAGACCTCTCCGCTTTGACAGGTCTGAAATCGGCAGGGTGGGAGGCATGGCCAGGAGAGGTGAGGTCTTGACACAATTTGTGTCACCGGGCATCTTACATAGTAACAAACATAACAGATAGATGTCACAATGTCTCGATGACTCCTGATGTTTCCTCATATTATCTGTATGATGTCTAGTTACAGTTGGACATGTCAAGATACAATAAACAAAGGCGTCTGTCAACGGCCGTCAGAGACATTCTAGCAATAGTTTATAGAAGCAAATGGATTTATAACGCATTGTAACAGTGTCCATAAATGATCAATAATGGGAGACTCATAGCGCACACATATCTCTGAAGAAGTGGAGGTGACATCCACGAAACGCGTCGGAGAACTCTTTTAATTGGTTTTATTTGGCCGTTAATAAAATACCCTTTTTAATATAGTAGAAGTGGTTGGTCACATCCATATGTACAGTTTGTGTTGCGCTATGATCTGTTCGTTGTTTCATTTTATACAGTTATTTCCCATTTGTTTATCTTTAATCTGTACCTTGGTTTCCGTCGGAAAGAGGAGACGTGGGGAAATACCTGAGATTTGTATTGTATAAATATTTACTAGTTTTCATGGTGCTGGTTGACACGGAAAACCATAAATGAGATGGAAAATAAGTAAAAAATTGTTAGTAAAGTCAGGATTGACCATATAAAACGATAAAATAAAAGGACGCACTCAAACGGGGGCCTCACATGATGGAATCGCAGGTTGGTCCCCAGCATGTCATCAAATCATAACCCAGTATGACTCAACTTACTGGACCTGGTCAGCCAACGACCTGGAGATCTGGCCACGTGCAATGTCCCCGAGGGTCCCACCTTGTAGATGCACAGTATAGGGAAGATAGAGGTAGCCCTAATGCTGGTCCAATGAGTAACCACCATAGCATGGCAGATCGGTGTGCCGCGAATGGTTCCCAGGGTATCATGGGAATTTGCCACCCAATGGCAGAATGAGGTGTGTGAGTAACAGGACAGTGATACAATAGGGGTTCTTCACAGAACACCGAAGTGTCCCCGCCGAGCACAGCGCCAACCAGCCGCAGAAAAAAGCCGACAAGCCGCCGGACAGGTAAAAAAAACCAATATGCTTGAAAGTGTCAAAATTGAAACAGTTTGCAAAAAAACGACTGAATGAAAATGTCTGGAATATACATATAAGATCCAATGAATGATAATAAAAAGGTCTTTGCCCATGATGTGCCATGTTAAACTTCCAGTGACTAGTATGAGAGAGTGAGAGCGATAACACCAAATTTAACACACCTGCTCCCCAGTCACACCTGAGACATTGTAACACTAACGAGTCACATGACACCAGGGAGGGAAAATGGCTAATTGGGCCCAATTTGGAGATTTTCGCTTAGGGGTGCAGTCGCTTTTTGTTACACAAGCTGTGCATTCACTACTTTACATTGTAACAAAGTGACATTTCTTCATTGTTGTCACATGAAAAGATAGAATAAAATATTTACAAAAATGTGTGGGGTGCACTCACTTCTGTGAGATACTGTAGCTGCTGTCAGGTCTCAGCATGCAGGGGTGAGGTTGCGAGCCCAGGATGCAGTGATACAACTTGGAGACTTTGTACGGTGAAGTCAGACGGGGGTTTATTAGGGTAAAAGACAATAAACACAACAGAGGGGCGAGGCAGGAAAGTCTCTGGTTATGCAGAAAGGGCAGGTATAACAGAAGGGGGTCTCGAGACACGGTTACAGGCAAGGATTGTCCACAGAGCGTCCAGGGGAATAGCCAGGGGTCCGGTACACATGATATCAGTCAGAATAGCAGAGCTACTTCTCAGGTTGAGAGCAAAGAGAGACTGAGCTGAGGCAACAGAGTGCAGAGCATCATGGACAAGGTGCGCCTCTGCTAAATAGTGAATCCAGGCCTTGATTATACCAGCTGATGCTGTTGGAGAACCCAGCAAGGAAAGTCCATCAAGGCAGCACCTTTCATGCAGCAGCACCGATTTTGTCCTTTTTTACGCCTACGAAGGCAAGGGACCTTACAGCTACTCGCTGGCTTGTGAGTGTGTCCACTTAAGAGCATTATTATGGTTGAATTCAACAGAAAGCACGATTAATATCAGATTTTTTTTATCTTGTCGGACTTTATATATTACCCTTGTTGAATCTTTGCACAAACATCCTCGCGGTAATATTGTTTTATGTTAGATGCTGCTTTGAGAGATCTGGGTGTTATGTGCAGCACGTTTATATTGCACACGCTGTGCACCACTGCTGAACATGATCCTATTGCGCATATGCATGATGCCTTGCACTTATAAAAATATATGTGCTCAGGAGAGGATCAGGCCCCTACTGAACGATGGTATGTCAAGGTATCTCTCCACGTTTCGGTGTGGAGCCATTTAAATGTTTTAACCCTTTCACTGCTGAGGACGTGTGGGGAACGTCCTCATTAACTCCTAAGGAAAGATCGGGGTAGAGATATGGGGTTCCTTTGAACCACGATATTTCCCGACTTTTGGCAGCTAACAGGGACATGTTTGGTATCATTAGAAAGGCCGGAGCCTTTCCAATGATACCAAATATGACCATGTTTAAAGTAAAGAAAAAAAAATTCTAAACATAATAATAATAATAAAAAAAGAAAAATGTGTTTTTTTTAAGATGTGAAATGGCTCAGCAGTGAAGGGGTTAAATAAATTTGTATCTATCGTTCACTAACCCCGCAGCAGGTGTGATATGTGAAAAAAGAAAAAAAAATACCACACCTTTGCCCCACACAAATACACCTATGAATTCACACACAATCCATCCAAAACATCACTGGAACACCAGGAGACTCTGATCATCCCTGCGTTCAAGACAGGGATGCCAGATCAGCCATGTTTTCCTGGCATGTTACTTTGTATTCATGTGCGTACAGACATTCCATGCAGATGCACTGCTATTAAGAACAGGCGACACAAATATCAGTGCTCTCTCAGCTATGATCACAGTGGAAACATGTTCGGGCAGACCCCCGGCTCATCACTTTCACACCCAGTCCAATCCACTGTCCTGAAATAGGAGCTGAGGGTTTATTTGTGGCCCAGGCAGGCAGGCGTCTAGACGTGATGACGAATCGGAAGTCACCTTCAGTATGGATCCTGCAGTTCTCCGGCAAGGTTCTAAAAGTGGTCCGCAGCTACGAGGCCTTGGTTGCCATGCCGACTCCTCAATTTTCAGAAATATGCTCCGGGGCAATCAAGTTGAGAAAATGCCACTTGGGCAAACAGGAATTGTGGGACCCACGGCGAAGAGCGCCAAATTGTGCCGAATTGACCTTGGTGAATTCCACCATAGTAAAAAAAAAAAGGCAGTCTCCTAATAGCAGGTTAAACCAATAAAAATGTGTTAAAAAGTCCTTTAAAAATAATAAAATAGTGTGTTAAAAAATAATAAAGGTCTTTTAAAGAACTAAACAGTTATATGTAAAAAAATAATAAACGGTCTTTACAATTTATTTTAACAAATATATTTTGTTTATTACGTTGAAACCTGTTGGATTTCCTGTTTAAACCTGTCGAATCAAAACAGCGAAAATCTGGTTATTTATCACGGAACTTTCGGTGCAATCTGGCATTCTGCGTATCAATCAATCACTAGTTCTCTATGAGACAATGTCGGTGCTGCCGAACTGCAGCGAATTGCTCTGATGCACCGTATTTCGCTGTCAGTGCAATCTGACAGCTTTGTGAATAGACGAATTGCCCCGAAATTGCACCTGTGGTGAAATTCACTGTTCGGTGGCAAATTCAGACGTTCGTTTTTAACCCTCTCAATATTCTTGCCCTGTATAAACTATATTGTTGTTATGATTGTGTCCTGCTTGTTTTAGCAGCATTTGATACAGTCCTAACCTCAACATCTGAGGGTTGGGATTTAGGGGTTATTATTTCAGAGGATCTAAGGGTAAGTAGTCAATGTAATAGAGCAGCAGGAAATGCTGGCAGAATGCTTGGAAATGCTGGCAGAATGCTCGGTTGTGTAGGGAGAGGTATTAGCAGTAGGAAAAGGGAAGTGCTCATGCCACTGTACAGAGCACTGGTGAGACCTCACTTGGAGTACTGTGTGCAGTACTGGAGACCGTATCTCCAGAAGGATATAGACATCTTAGAAAGAGTTCAGAGAAGGGCTACTAAAATGGTGTACGGCTTGAAGGAGAAAAGTTACCAGGAAAGGCTTAATGATCTTAACATGTACAGCTTGGAAAAAAGACGAGACAGAGGAGATATGATAGAAACATTTAAATACGTAAAGGGAATCCACAAGGTAGAGGAAGGGAGTATATTTAAAAGGAAACAAAGTAGCAAAACAAGAGGACATAGTCTTAGATTAGAGGGGCAAAGGTTTAAAAGTAACATCAGGAAGCATTATTTTACTGAGAGGGTGGTGGATACATGGAACAGTCTTCCAGTAGAAGTGGTAGAGGCCAAAACAGTAATTGAATTTAAGCAGGCATGGGATAGGCATAAGGCTATCCTAAACAAAAGATAAATCCAGGTAAAGTATCCATGTAATTGGGCGACTAGATGGGCCGAAAGGTTCTTATCTGCCGACATTTTTCTATCTTTCTACCTTTAAATGCATCATAGAATTATAAAGTAGGTGGCATTTAATGGTTTCGTTCGGTCACAAATGGCTAAATCCTGTCGAACTCCCTCCTTCTGTAGAGCTGTGCACGGTGCTTTATAGTTTCAATAATGTGAATCATCAATATAGCAGCTATAGGTTGGACAGCCCGTCAGTGGAAGCACGACTATATATAACTTGTTCAGAGTAGAGATTCTGAGGTCGGGTAGATTTATTAGAGTCAATTGCTTTTATATAAACATATTAAATGTGCCGGCACTCCAGGATAGTGCGGCAAAAAAAATAAACATTAGTTTTTTTTTTGCCGAACAGTCCTGGAGTGCCGGTGTTCCATCGAATAATGCCAGAGCGCCAGATAATGCAAGCGACGCGCTGCGCATGCGCCGGTGCCGATACCAGCTACAGTCCGTGACGTATGCGAAAATCGGCTACGAGCGTCGGATTGTGCAAAGCGATGCTCTGCGCATGCGCCACTGGAAGGGCTTGAGCACGCACAGCCAGAGGCATTCAGAGGCTCATTCTGCACATGCGCGTGCCGACGCTGCAGAGGAGGAAAACGTTTCTTCTTACAGGGTTATCCAAAGAGATTCGAAAAGTCACCGCACGTTCGTTGACTTTTCGTTCTCTTCAATTCGGTTCCTTTTGCCGATTGCATTTCGGTGACCCTGTGGTGTATTCAGCAAACAGCACAGGGTCCCCGAATTGCAGGGAAAAGCTGCCGAAAACCTGACGAAAACTAACCGAATGCACGCTGAAAACAAGCAAAAACATCTGGATTAACCTTCGAAAAAGCCGAACAGGAGCCGAACAGGAGCCGAATCACACAGAGCCGAAGCAGCTGTGACGTAGAGGAGGCAGTGAATAAATTAGAAAAACCATTTGTATGAATCTGGGAAAAAGAAACGCTGTTTGCAAAGAAACTACTGAGCGAAAATGTCTGAAATTTTCACAGGAGGTGAGTGGGGCTGCTAGTGGGGAGGAGAGAGGCATGGAGATGTCTAAGGTGGAAGGAAGGGGTGAGTGATGCTGCTAGTGGGGAGGAGAGGGGCATGGAGATGTCTAAGGTGGAAGGAAGGGGTGAGTGGGGCTGCTAGTGGGGACGGAAGGGGCATGGAGATGTCTAAGGTGGAAGGAAGGGGTGAGTGGGGCTGCTAGTGGGGAGGAGAGGGGCATGGAGATGTCTAAGGTGGAAGGGGTGAGTGGGGTTGCTAGTGGGGAGGAGAGGGGCATGGAGATGTCTAAGGTGGAAGGAAGGGGTGAGTGGGGCTGCTAGTGGGGAGGGGAGGGGCATGGAGATGTCTAAGGTGGAAGGGGTGAGTGGGGCTGCTAGTGGGGAGGAGAGGGTCATGGAGATGTCTAATGTGGAAGGAAGGGGTGAGTGGGGTTGCTAGTGGGGACGGAAAGGGCATGGAGATGTCTAAGGTGGAAGGAAGGGGTGAGTGATGCTGCTAGTGGGGAGGAGAGGGGCATGCAGATCTCTAATGTGGAAGGAAGGGCCGAACAGGAGCCGAATCACACAGAGCCGAAGCAGCTGTGACGTAGAGGAGGCAGTGAATAAATTAGAAAAACCATTTGTATGAATCTGGGAAAAAGAAACGCTGTTTGCAAAGAAACTACTGAGCGAAAATGTCTGAAATTTTCACAGGAGGTCAGTGGGGCTGCTAGTGGGGAGGAGAGGGGCATGGAGATGTCTAAGGTGGAAGGAAGGGGTGAGTGGGGCTGCTAGTGGGGAGGAGAGGGGCATGGAGATGTCTAAGGTGGAAGGAAGGGGTGAGTGGGGTTGCTAGGAGTGAATGAGGCTGGCCATTGGGTTGGGAGCTCTAGTTCCACTGAATAAATGATACATGTGCGCATTAAAGGATGAGTCACCTTAAAGCTAGTTTCCAGCAGAGCTATTCATCGACACATGGGCTGGAGTTACAGACACGATACAGTCTTTGTATGAATCACTCCTATGTTCTTTTCTCCTTGTTACCAAAACACATTTGTAAAAGACAACCACACCCTGTAACTACTTCACAGTCTCCCCCTCCACACCACCCACCGTCCACAAAGCTTTCACTGTCTGGGGCATACCAACGCCAGGGCACCAGAAACAGGGGGGGGTATCTCCCGACAGGCTGGCAAAAGCCAAGCAACCACAAGAATGCCTTCCTGACGCATTTGCTGCAACTGGCAGAAAAACAGATGCCCCCCCCCCCCTTTCCCAGGGGGAAACAAAATTCAACGTCTTGAGTAATGATAACGGTGGATTATAAAAAGATGGCGTCATGGCGTTCCATGTTACATGATCCTGTGCGTTAGTTATTATCCTGAGGACATGTTAGCAGCAGACGCAGAGTGTAGTATTTGTAGGAACGCTAGGAGCTGTCACAAAGTGAATAAGGGGGTGATTGATGCTCCTCCAAAACGACTCTGATTTATTAAGATAAAATTCCATGTGTGCAGGACTGAAACATTAGTATCGCCTCGATACCGAGATGAAGGGGATATTCGCTTTTGTCGGTTCTCTGAGCTTTGGTAGATACATTACGGTGAATTCACTGGTTAGGAAGCTGTCACTGTAGTTCTCTGTACTTTTCACTGTTCTTCCCACCATAGTTTCATAGTTTGCTGTGGGATTTCCACCGGAGTTTCGTCGTACTTTTATAGCGTAGCTTTCACTGCTGTTTCAGTCGAAGTTGTCCAACGTGGTCTTAACAAACCCAGAAGACATCTATTTTTCTCGTTATGTTCTATACATGTTACTGGGCTGGTTACGCTCATGCACGGCACCATTTTCCTGTATATATGTATATGTTTGTCGTGTTTGCAGCTGTCCCGTACCGTGTCCCAAAGTGGAACATTTCTGGGGAGGGTATAAATGAAAACCCACCAGTTTGGCTCATAACTGAGAAACAGCATGAGCATATGAGGTTGCTCAGGGAGCAGCTTTTGGCTTCATTAAATAGGACCTGCCTTACCAGAGGTGCCTTGACGTGGCAGGTGAGCTTACACTTCAATGGCCATTCAACAGGGCCGGCCCAAGCCACTGTGCTGCCTGGAGGGACAGATGAAATGCTGCCCCCCCAAGATAAAAAAAAAACACGTGGCATGTAAAAGTGTATCCAGGGCTCCACAGCATTACAACTCACAGTAATGTTCAGTGAATATCAGCGTGAGTTTTATTGCTGTGAAGCTCCGTGATACGCTCATACACACCACACATTACTGTGAGTTATATTGCTGTGGAGCTCTGTGATCTCATACACACCACACATTACTGTGAGTTTTATTACTGTGGAGCTCTGTGATATGCTCATACACACCACACATTACTGTGAGTTATATTGCTGTGGAGCTCTGTGATACGCTCACACACTGCATATTACTGTGAGTTTTATTGCTGTGGAGCTGTGATACGCTCATACACACCACACATTACTGTGAGTTATATTGCTGTGGAGCTCTGTGATACGCTCATACACACCACACATTACTGTGAGTTTTATTGCTGTGGAGCTCTGTGATCGCTCATACACACTGCACATTACTGTGAGTTTTATTGCTGTGCCTGTGGAGCTCTGTGATATGCTCATACACACCACACATTACTGTGAGTTTTATTGCTGTGGAGCTGTGATATGATCATACACACAGCACATTACTGTGCATTTTATGGCTGTGGAGCTCTGTGATACGCTCACACACTGCATATTACTGTGAGTTTTATTGCTGTGGAGCTCTGTGATACGCTCATACATACCACACATTACTGTGAGTTTTATTGCTGTGCCTGTGGAGCTCTGTGATACGCTCATACACACCACACATTACTGTCAGGGTTATCCAAAGAGATTCGAAAAATCACCGCACGTTCGGTGACTTTTCGTTCTCTTCAATTCGGTTCCTTTTGCCGATCCCATTTCGGTGACCCTGCGGTGTATTCAGCAAACACCACAGGGTCCCCAATTGCAGGGAAAAGCTGCCGCAAACCTGACGAAAACTAACCGAATGCACGCTGAAAACAAGCAAAAACATCTGGATTAACCTTCGAAAAAGCCGAATATGAGCCGAACAGGAGCCGAATCACACAGAGCTGAAGCAGCTGTGACGTAGAGGAGGCAGTGAATAAATTAGAAAAACCATTTGTATGAATCTGGGAAAATGAAACGCTGTTTGCAAAGAAACTACTGAGCGAAAATGTCTGAAATTTTCACAGGATGTCCAGGGAATGATAATAAAGAGGGCTGTTACAAAAAAAAATAAGTAAACTGAAAAAACAAAACAAAAAAAAACCGGACTTTTAAAAAAAAAAAAAAAAATGCTTAAAGTATCCTAAAAAAATCTATAAATAAAGAGACTCTTTGCTGCAGAATTTTATAATGAACGGTTTATTAGATATTGAATTAAAACGGGAATATTTTTAACATTGAAGCCTATGGGATTCTCCTGAATAAATTTGCCGAATTAAACCACCGAATGGCAGGGCATTAGGGGAACCTTTCACTGCTGGTTTGTGTTCTCTGAATAGCCGAAGCAGTGCTTTTTCATGGGGATTTCTCTGCCCTCGAACAGGCACCGAATGTGCAGGCAATTCGCCAGTATTTGGCGAATTGCTTGCTCTCTGGATAGCCGAATGGCCAGGAAAGGTAACCGAACGCTGATTTTCAGCGTTCGGTTACCTTTCTCAAGCAATTCGGATCTCTTTGGATAACCCTGTGTGAGTTTTGTTGCTGTGGAGCTCTGTGATACGCTCATACACACTGCACATTACTGTGCATTTTATTGCTGTGGAGCTGTGATACGCTCACACACTGCATATTACTGTGAGTTTTATTGCTGTGGAGCTCTGTGATATGATCATACACACCGCACATTACTGGGAGTTTTATTGCTGTGGAGCTCTGTGATACGCTCATACACACTGCACATTACTGTGGGTTTTATTGCTGTGGAGCTCTGTGATACGCTCATACACACTGCACATTACTGTGGGTTTTATTGCTGTGGAGCTCTGTGATACGCTCATACACACCGCACATTACTGTGAGTTTTATTGCTGTGGAGCTCTGTGATACGCTCATACACACCGCACATTACTGTGAGTTTTACTGCTGTGGAGCTCTGTGATACGCTCACACACTGCATATTACTGTGGTTTATTGCTGGGGAGCTCTGTGAGACGCTAAAACACTGCATATTACTGTGCGTTTTATTGCTGTGGAGCTCTGTGATATGATCATACACACCACACATTACTGTGAGTTTTATTGCTGTGGAGCTCTGTGATACGCTCATACACACCGCACATTACTGTGAGTTTAATTGCTGTGGAGCTCTGTGATACGCTCATACACACTGCACCTTGCTGTGGGTTTTATTGCTGTGGAGCTCTGTGATACGCTCATACACACCGCACATTACTGTGAGTTTTATTGCTGTGGAGCTCTGTGATATGATCATACACACCGCACATTACTGTGAATTTTATTGCTGTGGAGCTCTGTGATACGCTCATACACACTGCACCTTGCTGTGGGTTTTATTGCTGTGGAGCTCTGTGATACGCTCATACACACCACACATTACTGTGAGTTTTAGTGCTGTGCCTGTGGAGCTCTGTAATACGCTCATACACAATGCACATTACTGTGGGTTTTATTGCTGTGGAGCTCTGTGATACGCTCATACACACTGCACATAACTGTGGGTTTTATTGCTGTAGAGCTCTGTGATACGCTTATACACACCACACATTACTGTGAGTCTTATTGCTGTGGAGCTCTGTGATACGCTCATACACACCGCACATTACTGTGAGTTTTACTGCTGTGGAGCTCTGTGATACGCTCACACACTGCATATTACTGTGGTTTATTGCTGGGGAGCTCTGTGAGACGCTCACACACTGCATATTACTGTGAGATTTATTGCTGTGGAGCTCTGTGATACGCTCATACACACCGTACATTACTGTGAAATTTATTGCTGTGGAGCTCTGTGATACGCTCATACACACCGCACATTACTGTGAGTTTAATTGCTGTGGAGCTCTGTGATACGCTCATACACACTGCACCTTGCTGTGGGTTTTATTGCTGTGGAGCTCTGTGATACGCTCATACACACCGCACATTACTGTGAGTTAAATTGCTGTGGACAGGGCCGGTGCAAGAATTTTAGCCAACAAAGGCGAAGGGTCACTTTGGCGCCCCCCCCCAAACCCCATGACTAATCCACGTATCTCGCTATCCCACAAAATACTTCACTAATAATCCTATACTTCATGATCAAACCTATTATCCCGCATTCTCTGTGTTTCTATCTCCTGAGTATGTTAGTAAATCCTTCTAATATAATGATCTCTTCTGTCACCCATGTGTCTCCTACCCTCCACCTCATCTCTCACTCTGTCCTGTCTGCTAATCCTCCCAAGACCATCCTCTACCCTCTGGCATCTTCCCCCAATGTGATCTCTGCCCTTCTCCTCAGCCCCCTGTAATTCCTGCCAGCCTCACTGCATCCCGTCACACCCAGTGATCCCATGCTGGTCTCCACTGCCCCAGTGTCCTGCCACTCTCCTCTGCCAACCTCCTCGGCTCCCACTCAGCCCTCTGCCACCATTCCCTGCCTCAAAATGTGACTGTGGTCATTCTCCTGTCCCCTTACGTGCCCTCACCAGGGCTACAATAAGTCAGTTCCAGCCCTCACTATGCCCCTGTTAAGCTTAATAGTCATTCCAATCTAAAACGCTGTCTTCCCCAGCCCCGTCACCCTCTACAGTCCTCAATGTGTCGCCGCTCATCCTCCCTAACCTAGTGTGTTCTATGCCACCCTCTGCAACCTCAGACATCAGAACCCAGATACATGCATACCCAGACGCACCAGACCCGAGTGTGAGCAGTGAGGGACCAGATATTATCATCATTTATATAGCGCCAACAGTTTCTGCAGCGCTTTACAATAATTAAAAGGGAACAAGATATGGATAAATGGACATAGGATGGAAACAAGAGGTGTAGAGGGCCCTGATCATAGGAGCTTACAATCTAGAGAAACCTTGAATTATCTTCAAAATATCCCATTATAAAATATAATTACACACAATTGTGTGCCTTTTTATATATACAATACATTGTATAACTTGAATAACTTTAATATATTGAGCTTCCAGAGAATAGTAGCAGATATTTGACATTTACAGCAAGTTTGCACCAGGCCTCAGTGTCAGCCCCCCACCACCACCACGTGCCAGTGCCACCACGTGCCAGTGCCACCACGCTGCAGAGCCAGGACTGTTCTTTTATCTATGTTAGTTATCTTAGCACTCTTGTGTCCTCAGCAAAACTGATGTGCACATTTCTTTGCACAATGTCCTGGATGCTCTGACCAGTATTAACCCTGTCTATGGGAGAGGAAGGAGGGGGCGAGGAGAATCTGCCATGTCTTGCTGCTACTTGGGGGAGAACTTCTAAACATGTACAGAAGGGCCAAGAAGACTTTCCCCTGCAGAGGGGGGAGAGCAGGGACCAGTATAGAGTATATGCTGCCAGCTCTCACCCCTCCCTCCCTGTGCAGTGTGTGCAGGACGTGATGCTGGTGGAGACTATAAGCCACCATGGATCCATGTAAGTGGGAAAGCTGTGACATGTGTCAGCTGGGATGTCTTGTTACCCTGTCTCTCTCCACCTGTTACCTGCATCTCTGCAGATCACGGCATGTCAGGGTGTCAGGGCTGCTGGCTCCTCTCCTCCTCCACACAGCTGCAGCCACGTGCTGATGGTGATCATGTGCGAGGAAAGGGGCGGGTCATTTTTCAAGAGGCTCCCATTGGCTCTCTCCTGGCACACAGAGACAGGGGAAGCAGGGGGAGCGCTGATGGTGGGAGGGCTGCTTTCTCTCCTCTCTCCGCACCTGGGCAGTGTCATGGAGGGGGCGGGCCTCTCCCCTGCACAGCACTGATCTCTCCCTACAGAGAGAGACAGCGCTGACAGGCTGAGAGGATTCCAGCGTACAGTGGCGTAATCCGGATTTTAGCGCCCCCTGGTGGACAGGCGCCCCTAGGCAGGAGCCTGTCCTGCCTTATAGGTAGCGCCGGCTCTGGCTGTGGAGTTCTGTGATACGCTCATACACACTGCACATTACTGTGAGTTTTATTGCTGTGGAGTTCTGTGATACGCTCATACACACTGCACATTACTGTGAGTTTTATTGCTGTGGAGCTCTGTGATACGCTCATACACACCGCACATTACTGTGAGTTTTATTGCTGTGGAGCTCTGTGATCCGCTCATACACACCGCACATTACTGTGAGTTTTATTGCTGTGGAGCTCTGTGATACGCTCATACACACCGCACATTACTGTGAGTCTTATTGCTGTGGAGCTCTGTGATACGCTCATACACACTGCACATTACTGTGGGTTTTATTGCTGTGGAGCTCTGATACGCTCACACACTGCATATTACTGTGAGTTTTATTGCTGTGCCTGTGGAGCTTTGTGATACGCTCATACACACCACACAGTACTGTGAGTTTTATTGCTGTGCCTGTGGAGCTTTGTGATACGCTCATACACACCACACAGTACTGTGAGTTTTATTGCTGTGCCTGTGGAGCTTTGTGATACGCTCATACACACCACACAGTACTGTGAGTTTTATTGCTGTGGAGCTCTATGATACGCTCATACACACCGTACATTGCTGTGAGTTTTAATGCTGTGGAGGTCTGTGATACACTCCTACACACCGAACATTACTGTATCACAGATATTCCCGTTTTTTGAAAAATAGCTTTTCTTTTTTCTGTAACATACCTTTTTATGATTATTCACAGGATCTTACATGTTAATTCCAGACATTTCATCCAGTAGTTATTTTTGCAAACGTTTCAAGTTTTTAAAGTTTTAATATCGTCTTTTTGTTTTTTTTAACCAGTTCGTCGGCTTGTTGGCTTTTTCTGGCAGCGTGTTCGGCAGATCATCAGCTTTTTTCAGTTGCGTTCGGCGGGTTTGCGGCGGATCGTAAGGTACGTTCTGCGGCATTTCGGATCGTATCAGCGGCTTATCCGGCAGATTTTCAGTGATTTTTCGGCAGATTTTCGGATCCGTTCCCTGCACTTCGGGGACCTTGCGGTGAATGCTGAATTCACCGCAGGGTTGGGGAATTTGATTGTCTGAAGTGCGGGAAACAAGAGTATGGCCCATGTGGACACTTAAACTGTTGCAGATTTTAAAGCCAGTTTTTAGGGGTTATTGGCTCGACAGAGTCCAAATTTTAGTTAGGACAAAAAGTGTTTTTCACTGGAAAGCCACGGCATTCTTACCTTATTTCTCCGACTCTAAGACGCGTGTTTTGCCTCGTATGAAAGCCTTTCTGCACATGGGGTGCGTCCGCAGGTTCATTTGCGTCTTTGAATCGCTGCTGTTTTTCAAATGATTTTATTTCGACACGTTTCGCCCAATGTTAAGGCTTCACCCCATTTTTCAGAGACCTTTATATGAGGAAAGGTACCCCTGAGAAATGAAGAAATAGGGGGCTTTAGATACAGGAGAAAAGAGAACAAGAGTAAGAGTTAATTAATAAAAGGAAGGCTGGCAGATCCAGCATCGTTAAAATATGAGTCATTCTTACCACAGAAATGTTTTCCCCCTCCCGAAAATACACTCCTTGGTCTCCGCCTGCAGCTTAGATGTGGGGTGCAGAATGGGGTGTTTAGACAGTCTGTGGATGTGCCGGTGTGGCATGCACGGTGTGTGTGTTTTATAAATATATGTAGCAAGTCATGTAGCTTGCAACTTGTCATCTGTCCAAAGGGGACACTTGCATGTTAGGCAACATCACAGGCTGAGACATTATAACAACGTGTAACTGTAAAGCGCTAACAAGTTCCATAGCGCTGTACAATGGGAGAGACAAAATAACAAATATACATACAAGTTAAACACATGGAACAGTAGGAGGACCCTGTTCAAGAGCTTACAATCTAAGAGGAGAGGGGTGACACACTAGGTGAGGGTGAATAGCAGAGTATGTGAAGTAGCGGAGCTCATGAGGGCTGAATGGGAAGATGGTGTAAGAAATGTACGGAGGGGGATCATAGAGCGAGTCGATAGTTGCAACCCTGCACATTACTTTAGAGACGCCTAACGATTATTTTCATAATCGATTAGTTGGCCGTTTTTTTTTTCTTTCGATTTAATTGATTCATTGGATAAAATAAAAACATACACAAATTGCACATTTTTTGCACATAAGGTACAGGAGCACCTGGTGACAGTGACGGATTGATTCTGCGTTCGCATCTTAAGCCCATGTCTGCTTTCTACCCAAACGAACGCTGCTACAAGCGCTCAGGTAGACATGATGATGTCACCACGAAATCAGGATGAGAAGGGAAGGGGGGCACTCATCGCAGTCTGACCACTTTAGCTTATTAGAGTGTCCCTTTACAATAATTTCATGAACAAATTGAGCGGGAGGAACGTCCGGAGGTGGAAGGGAGGGAGTTTGGGCAAGGGGGGGTTTCAAAGAAAAAGGGGCAGCTCGGGAGAAGTTCTGAAGACGATAGTTGGGAGTGCAGGTACGACGAGACGGTAACATCAGATCATTGGCCGAGCGAAGTGGCCGGGAATAGGATGTACCTGTTAGTAAGGTATGAGATGTAGGAAGGGGCTCCGGTTATGGAGTCTATTCCAGACTTTTCAGATAACAGGGGCCTGTCAGATTAAAGTGATGACCCACTGGGGTACAATATTTATTTTCCTGATGTACACGTTGAGGACACGCAGAGGAGGGTAACCTGCACGCACCGGCGCAAGGTACCGCCGGAAGGCCGGGCCGGGCTCCTCTCCGCACCCCAAACAGAAATGAAGAGTCGGCCACACCCGGTGCCGAAAGGTTGGCAGCCCTGTATATAAATATATATATAAAACTAAAAAGAGGGACACTAGGAGAGTAAAGGGTTACACAGGAGAGTAAAGAGGGACACTAGGAGAGTAAAGAGGGACACGGGAGAGTAAAGAGGGACACGGGAGAGTAAAGAGGGACACGGGAGAGTAAAGAGGGACACTAGGAGAGTAAAGAGGGACACAGGAGAGTAAAGAGGGACACTAGGATAGTAAAGGGTTACACAGGAGAGTAAAGAGGGACACAGGAGAGTAAAGAGGGACACTAGGATAGTAAAGGGTTACACAGGAGAGTAAAGAGGGACACTAGGAGAGTAAAGATGGACACAGGAGAGTAAATAGGGACACTAGGAGAGTAAAGAGGGACACCGGAGAGTAAAGAGGGACACTAGGAGAGTAAAGAGGGACACCAGAGAGTAAAGAGGGACACTAGGATAGTAAAGGGTTACACAGGAGAGTAAAGAGGGACACTAGGAGAGTAAAGAGGGACACTAGGAGAGTAAAGAGGGACACTAGGAGAGTAAAGAGGGACACTAGGAGAGTAAAGAGGGACACCGGAGTAATGAGGGACACTAGGAGAGTAAAGAGGGACACTAGGAGAGTAAATAGGGACACTAGGAGAGTAAAGAGGGACACAGGAGAACCCTTTTGCTAATGCATGGGATAAATTATCCCATCCTGCCCCAGACCCCTTCACATTGTACTGAATAAATATATACTGTATAGTTTGTGTATCTGACCCCTTTAAAACCATGACCTATCCCGGAGTCCTTATGGATCATACTGGATAATTCTGTTACTTGTAAGAAAGCCCCCAGAGTTTTTCTCCAGCCCCCATTAAATGAAACTGGATGAAGAGGCAATAGATGGTTCATATTTCCATTAAGCCCAGACCGATCCCTGCCCAAAAATAAGAGTCAGCAGCATGTGCATTGGGGAGTACCCCTGATGTTTCCTAATGCTGGTATATAGGGTCCATCCTCTGCAAAGTAGATTTTCCAGTATTTTTTAGGGCCGTTTACCTTGTTTAAAGAAAAAGGTTTGAAATTTGATTGTAATTTTTGCTTACCAAAAGTATGTATTGTGTGCTGAATTTTCTAAGCAGATACATTGTGTGTGCTGACTATTAATAAACGCTTTATGGCTGTGATGGGCCAGACCCTGTGAGCCCACAGCCCCCTCCAGTACAATAAACTGGTAAATTAGTGCTTGGTGGATGGGACCCCAGTAAACCCCTTTGGCCTCTCCCCTGCCAGGCTGTTCCAGTTAACTATGGTTTCCTGCTTCAAACATTCAGAGTCTTTGTAACTGCCGGAGTTTCCAGAGACGCTGCCAAGAATTCAAATACAAATCAAAACTTTTCTTGGGGGAAAAAAAGGCTAAAAGTCTCCTTCGAGCCCCCACACGGGTAAAAAATGAGCAGCGGATTAATTAGTGAGCACACTGCTTGCTAATCAACATTAAGTAGGTTTTATGTACCCTGCATGTAAAAAAAGGGGGGCTATTATAGGGCTGGATTCACTAAAAGGATCACATTTCACGAAATGCAACCATTGCGGTATACAGTTGCTACATCAGTGTGTGAGAAAAATCGCAATATTCACTAAGGATCACGTCCGTCCACCGTATCTGCGATTTAGTTTTGAGCAAAAAACAACATTATATAACAAACATAAAATAAAATAAAAAAAATATGAAACTGCCCACTGTGCTCCAAACCCCTTTGGCAACACATACATTATTTTCCTTTATTTTTTTTTAAATTTTTTAAATATTGCTCATGACCAAATGTAAGCCCAGCTCACCACATTCACATTCAAGAATGTGAGAATCTACAACAAGACGATCCCTTTCCCAGCCTATTGCATACTGGTGCCTTACCTACACACATTGGAATATATAAATATATATATTCCATTTTATGTATTTTTTCCATGATGCAACATTTACCAACATCTGTGCAAAAGTTTTACTTTCCTGCTGTGATTTATCTAATCTACATAATTTAACATTTAGGCTAGGGTCAGACTAACGCATTTTTCACGTTGTCCGTGAAAATGTGCGTTCGAAGAATGGACGGATTTTTTCACGGAATACGCAATAGCGGTCATACTATGCGCAGTTTCATCCGTGATTTTGTACGGATCATCAATAAAACACTTCTTGCATCTGGACGTTATGTTAGCCGGACATTAGCAGCGTCTGATGTCTCCAATTCACGCACACACGCCGCTAGCGGGCGCAGCGCACTCTGTACGTCAGTACTAGTGGTTTAACGTTCTCGAAAAAATGCGTTCATTTTCCACTTGCGTTGCGCAGCCGGACTTTTGTGCGACCGTACATCGTATATTGGCCGTCATTGCCCGGCATCTGCTGCTAGTGCGGCCGTGATTAAGTGCGCCAGAACGCGCGTTCGCACTGCCTCAGTCTGACCCTAGCCTTAATGTGGTGGAGGAGGGAATGTTTAGATAAGGCAGCAGGAGGCTATTGATCTCCAGGCTATCTGAGATAAGAGATGGCAGCTGAATGAGATAAAGCAGGGAGCTTAAAAACCTTCTAATCTACCCCCTGGTGATGTCCTTTGTATACATCCCACACAATACAATGATGTCACATACAAAATATCACACAATGGATACACCCAGTGACACATATAGAGGAAAATATCACACAATGGATGCACCCAGTGACACATACAGTATAGAGGAAAATATCACACAATGGATGCACCCAGTGACACATATAGAGGAAAATATCACACAATGGATGCAGCCAGTGACACATATAGAGGAAAATATCACACAATGGATGCACCCAGTGACACATATAGAGGAAAATATCACACAATGGATGCACCCAGTGACACATATAGAGGAAAATATCACACAATGGATGCACCCAGTGACACATATGAAAGGAAAATATCACACAATGGATGCACCCAGTGACACATATAGAGGGAAATATCACACAATGGATGCACCCAGTGACACATATATCAGGATTATTCAAAGAGATCCGAATGGCTGCCGAAAGGTAACCGAACGCTGAAAATCAGCGTTCGGTTACCTCTCTTGGCCATTCGGCTATCCAGATAGCAGACAGTTTGCCAAATGTTGGCGATTTGCCTGCACATATGGTGCCTGTTCGGTGCCTGTTCGAGGGCAGTGAAATCCCCATAGCTTCGTCTATTCAGAGAACAAAAACAAGCAGTGAAAAGTTGCCGAATTGCCCCGACATTCGGTGGCTTCATTCAACAGGTTTATTCAGGAGAATCCCATAGGCTTCAATGTTAAAAATATTCCCGTTTTAATTCAATTTCTAATAAACCGTTCATTATAAAATTCTGCAGTAAAGAGTCTCTTTATTTATAGATGTTTTGGGATATTTTAGGCATTTTTCGGATTCATTGGATCATATGTAAATTTCAGGCATTTTTGCTCAGTAGTTTCTTTGCAAACAGCGTTTCACTTTTCAATCATTCAAGCGTACTGTTTTTTTTTTTCTCACTCCATTTGTCTGCGGTGTCGGGTTTTTCCGGCGGCTGCGCTGCGTGTGATCGGCTCCTGCTCGGGTTTTTCCGGCGTTTTCAGCGGGGTTAATCCAGATGTTTTTGCGGGTTTTCAGTGTGCCTTCACCAGGTTTTGCGGTGAGTTTTCGGCGGGTTTGCAGCGACTTTTCCCTGCATTACGAAGGCCCTGTGGTGCTTGCTGAATACACCGCAGGGTCGCCGAAATGGGATTGCCAAATTGTGCCGATTTGAAGAGAACGAAAAGTCACAGAACGTGCGGTGACTTTTCGAATCTCTTTGAATAACCCTGATAGAGTCCCCAGAGCAATCTTTCCCAACATCTGCCCAAAACTTAAGCTGCAGCTCAAAGAATGAGGCTCACCATTGGAAGTCAAAAGCAGAGTGCCAGTTTATTCTTACAGACACAGATACACTATCAAGACCCAACCCCCTTTGCATACAACCAAACAGATAACATCAGAGATAAAATAACTGAACAGGACCGTCAAACAATGGACAATGGGACCTCCTAAAAGGAGAAGGGGGAGTGGGAGAAAACAGGTAAAACAAAACATCTTCTATTAGAGAGAATTACACTATACAGGGAATAACACTGAGACATCAGAAATCTTTTGTTTGCTGGTGGATGTTTAAAACTGAAAAGCAAAATATTTTTCAAAAGGTCCAGCAATTTCCCAATAGTCTCTAAAACGGCGGAGGGGCTTGCGTCACAGAGATCAAGTTACATAGGGCTAGAGGAAGACAACAGGCTCTACACTGAGCTTGGGGAGGGCATGAGGATTTGAGATCAAGTTACAGAGGGTAACAGGAAGATGGAAGGCTCTGCACTGAGCTTGGGGAGGGCACGGGGAATTTAGATCAAGTTACAGATGGATACAGGAAGACAGAAGGCTCTGCACTGTGCTTGGGGAGGGCGTGAGGAATTGAGATCAAGTTACAGAGGGTAACAGGAAGATGGAAGGCTCTGCACTGAGCTTGGGGAGGGCACGGGGAATTTAGATCTAGTTACAGATGGATACAGGAAGACAGAAGGCTCTGCACTGTGCTTGGGGAGGGCGTGAGGAATTGAGATCAAGTTACAGAGGGTAACAGGAAGATGGAAGGCTCTGCACTGAGCTTGGGGAGGGCACGGGGAATTTAGATCTAGTTACAGATGGATACAGGAAGACAGAAGGCTCTGCACTGTGCTTGGGGAGGGCATGAGGAATTGAGATCAAGTTACAGAGGGTTACAGGAAGACGAAAGGTTCTACACTGAGCTTGGGGAGGACAAATAGATTAAAAATATATAAAGCACTTGGGAAAGGTTTAGACAGAAGCCATTTGACAACTTCTCAACACAAGAAAATGTGTGCGCAGCTTCGTCGGGTTAGTTTTAATTCTCCTGTATCATACCTTGTATCAATAAAAAAAAATGGAAAAGTACACATAGGAAACAATGTTTCTCAAATTTTCCAAAGGCGTTAATGAAAAAAAATAGAAAAAGGTCTATTTTTAGTTTATGATAAATGCAGACGATAATGTAGTGGTGGTGGTGAAGTCTCTTTTAAGATTTGGGGAAGGGGTGTGTGCTGTGGGGCAGACACTGGATATCCCCCGTCTGTGCGCTATTCGTGGGAGCCTCTAACAGAGTTCTGTCTGTTTGCTTATATCCATGGAAACAGTGCGGGGAAAGCCTGGGGACTTGCTGTATGATGTGGCTTTACACAGAGAGGGTTTCCTTGCTATTTCTGGCCTTGGCTGACATCTGCTGTACAAAATAAAGGGATTCCAGGTGTGCGTACATTTGTATGGTTACAAATAGATCCGTGCTGGCTTTGTCAGAGTACTTTGTAGCAGATTAAATGTATCCTTTGTTTGGAAATATGAATAGATTTATATCTTGCTATAATCGCAGCATTTGGACATTAATCATATTAAACAGGACAGGAATAACTGGACCTGAGTGTTCTGGACAAGACAAACTCAAAAGTCTCTGTAGCCTCTTTGTGAGGATTATTCACATGAAGTTTTATTCGTCAGATTTGCAAAATCGTGATTTCCAAATAATTTGCATATCAGGTATCAGATCAGGATAAAAGGCCCACTCTATGAAAACCAAACAACAAGCACCCCTTCCCTGCCGATTTTCCCCCGTAAAGGGCCAGTACCACCAAAAACTGAAATATCCTTCTTGTGTTTATTTGATGCTGCTGATATCTTACATGTGTTTGTTTTTCTCTTGTATGTTTAGAAAATATTTTCCTCTATATGTGTCACTGGGCGCATCCATTGTGTGATATTTTCCTCTATATGTGTCACTGGGTGCATCCAATGTGTGATGTTTTCCTCTATGTGTCACTGGGCACATCCATTGTGTGATATTTTCCTCTATATGTGTCACTGGGCACATCCATTGTGTGATGTTTTCCTCTATATGTGTCACTGGACGCATCCATTGTGTGATATTTTCCTTTATATGTGTCACTGGGCGCATCCATTGTGTGATATTTTCCTCTATATGTGTCACTGGGTGCATCCATTGTGTGATATTTTCCTTTATATGTGTCACTGGGCGCATCCATTGTGTGATATTTTCCTCTATATGTGTCACTGGGCGCATCCAATGTGTGATGTTTTCCTCTATGTGTCACTGGGCGCATCCATTGTGTGATATTTTCCTCTATATGTGTCACTGGGCACATCCATTGTGTGATATTTTCCTCTATATGTGTCACTGGGCGCATCCATTGTGTGATATTTTCCTTTATATGTGTCACTGGGTGCATCCATCGTGTGATATTTCCCTCTATATGTGTCACTGGGCACATCCATTGTGTGATATTTTCCTCTATATGTGTCACTGGGTGCATCCATTGTGTGATATTTTCCTCTATATGTGTCACTGGGTGCATCCATCGTGTGATATTTTCCTCTGTGTCACTGGACGCATCCATTGTGTGATATTTTCCTCTATATGTGTCACTGGGCTCATCCATTGTGTGATATTTTCTACAGCAGACTTTTTACTGCAGAATAAAATAATAAACGGTTTATTTTTTTAAAAATACTTTATTTAGGGTAGTACAGGCGATACAGGATTAAATTAAACATCATTCATCTATATGTCGTTCGCAAGCCGCCCACTTTTATATTTTATATGAAAAAAAAGAGAGAGAAGAAAAGAAAAAAAGTGGATACACGAGGGGGGGGGGGGTCTCCACGAGCGCACCAGCATATACCAGCTAGCCTTCTGTATCGTAGGGGAAATGTGTCTTATTCATCATTGGTGATACATACCAGCATTTACCCTACGACGCCGTATGCAAATTCGCGCAGCAACCTCAAGCCCTTAATCATCCCTCGTATCCCAAGTCTTCCTAAATGAGGACATAGTGTGATGAAGGGTAGCCGAGAGTTCATCCATCAACCTAATGTAGTACGTAATCTGGTGAACTCGAGTCAGAGGTGGTAAGGTAATCGAGCGCCACTGTTCTGCGACCGCCTTCCTGGCCGCCAATAAAATTTTTGATAGAAGACGATTTTGAGCAGGAGATAAGGACTGTAGTGGTCTGGCAAAAAGATAGGTCCAGAGGTCCATCGGAACAGGGATCCGAAATACCAGATGTAATAACACACCAACCTCCTTCCAGTAGTCTACAATCGTGGGGCAATTCCACCACATATGGGCCTGGGAGCCGCGGGCTCCACGCAATCTCCAGCACGTATCGGGGTCGAGGGATCTGCCCAATGTAGAAATGCTGGGGTAACGTACCACCTCATCAGGGTCTTCACAGATTGTTCCTGAAGGGTGGTACAAATGGACACTTTACGAGTAGCCTCCCAGATTTCTTCCCAGTCGTCACCTTCAATGTCGGAGCCCAGCTCCCTCATCCAAGCCGTCATATAACTGAGTGCCACTGACCCATTTGAGCTCATTAGGCTAGCATAAAGGAGGGCGATGAAGCCCTTAGGAGAAGACCCAGTCAGACAAAGGCGTTCAAAGGAGGTAAGGGGAGCCTCAGCACCTTGACGGATCTTCCGTTGAGTGATGAAGTGACGAAGCTGCAAGTACCTGAAGAAGTCTCGGGGGGAGAGAGTCGCTCTATCCGATAGCATATCGGAGGTGACCAAGTGTCCGCCCAGGTACATATCCCGTATACGATGTAGGGCACAATTGGCTAGGTTCACAAATGGCGTAAGTTGCAGTCCAGGAGCGAAGCGCCGGTTCCTCCACAGGGGCATGAGGGGTGATATAACATCACAAAGTCCTTTCTTAAATGAAAGTTTGTCCCACAGCGAGAAGACATGAAGAATCGTGGGGCATAGAGTAACCAATGGAGGGCGATCACGTCGAGGGAGCCATATCCTAAATCTTATATCATCAGGCCACATCAGTGCTGCTTCAAAATCTACCCAGCGTTTCGAGGAAGGCGGTGAATGCGCTGCCACTATCTGTGTCAGTTGAGCTGCGTGGTAGTTTTGGAGAAGGTTCGGCAGTCCCAAACCCCCAGATTCCCTAGAACAATAAAGGGTAGTCCTGGCCACCCGGTGCCTGCCCTGGCGCCACACAAAAACATCAATATTACTTTGTAGGAAGGTCAAGTCACTTGGGTCGAACGGGACCGGGAGAGCCTGGAACAAGTACAGAAGGCGAGGTAAAAGGTTCATTTTTATACAGTGAATCCGGCCAAGCTAGGATATGCAGTCCTTGTCCCAGGCCTCCAGGTCCCACCGAAGTTGTGCAAACAGTGGGGAGTAATTCGCTTTATACAGATCAACATAAGAGATGGTTAAATTAATACCCAAATATGGGATAGACGTGGTGGACACCTTAAAACCATAAAGGGCAGTTAAGTGAGGCGTCTCCTCCCCCGATAAATGGAAAGGCAAAATCACAGATTTGTCTGTATTAATTTTATAGCCCGTGATACCAGAAAATTGAGACAAAAGCTGATTCAATGCCCCCAGCGAGGCCCTAGGATCGGTCAGCGTCAGAAGGACATCATCTGCATATGCCAATACTTTGAAGGAATCCCCCCTAAGGGAGATACCCATAATTTCCAGTAAAGAGCGAATCCCTATTAAGAGGGGCTCCAGAGAGAGCGCAAATAGAATGGGGGAGAGTGGACACCCCTGTCGGGTCCCATTAGCTATGCGGAAAGGTTGAGGAGGTGCGCCTGGGATCAGTACGTCAGCCATAGGGCTAGTGTACAGATCCCGAACAGCCGTTACAAACGAGCGCGGAAAGCCCATGAACTCTAGTAAACCAAAAAGATAGGGTCACTCCAGGCGGTCGAACGCCTTCTCCGCATCTAAGGACAGAATCAGAGAAGACGTCCCAACCTGTTCCATATACAAGGCCATATCAACTGCCCAACGGGTATTCTCGTACGCTTGGTGCCCCAAGACGAAGCCAACCTGGTCAGGATGAATTAAAAAAGGCAGAATGGGGTTCAGTAGTGTTGCTAAAATTTTGGCGTAAATTTTATTATCAATGTTCAATAACGAGATCGGTCGATAACCCGAGGCGTCGAGAATGTCCTTCCCAGGTTTTGGTAAAACCGCTATAGAGGCGAAGAGGAACTCTTGTGGTAATGGGGTGCCTTCCAGAGCGGCGTTAAAGACTGATACTAGATGTTGGCCCAGCGTAGAGAGGTAAGACTTATAATATTGGGCTGTGAAGCCGTCAGGGCCTGGGGCTTTGCTGGGTTTAAGTGATGTGACTGCAGAACGGACCTCGTCCAAGGCGATTGCAGAGGCTATTGCTGTTATATGGGGGCTTCTAAGCGAGGGAGGTGTTTAACGAATGGTTTATTAGATAAATTCTGAATAGATTGCATAAAAACGGGAATATTTTTAAAATTGAAGCCTATGGGATTCGCCTGATTAAACCTGCCGAATGAAACCACTGAACAGCAGGGCAAATCGTCAATTTTTCCCTGCTGTTCGGTGTCTGTGAATAGAGTAACCATTGCTTCTCTATGGGGGATTTCACTGCCGTCAAACAGGCACCGTATGTGCAGGCAATTCGACAGAATTTGGCGAACTGACTGCTCTCTGAATGGCCAATTGGCCACGAAATGGCACCATACGGGGAAATTCCCTTTACGGTGACATTTCAGGGCCAGATCGGCTCTCTCTGAATAATCTGTAACGTTTAATAACAGGAGTTCCACGGTTACAGTTCTTCCCTCTGTAGCTCATCGCTTTCAGTTGATTGAAGAAAAGAAAAGAAACTTTGAAGTTAATTGATTTGAGTGCTGAGATTGGATTTTCCTTCTGACAATTTCTCTCTGTGACGCAGACGTCAGGTTTCCCCGGCACGAGAATTGGAAGACTAGAGAGGACAGTTTTTACGATGATTACAGGGACGAGATGTACACAAACTGGCTGAGTGAGTCACTGTATCCTGTATCCATGGCTCGCTGCCTAGCAACCCAAAATACTGCCAAAATTCAATTCGGGAGCTTGGGGCGTCACCAAGAAACACTCAGAATTTCCTTCAGGCTCGTTGAAAATGTCAGCAAATTTCCTCTTTTTTTTTTTGGTTTCCTGGCAGTGGTGGATTAAGACTTTTTTTCTTTGTGTGACTCACACAAAAAGACGTATAACAGATGCGTAGAAGTACACATTTTGTGCAGAGTTCCAAGTAGAAAGCACATTGTAACTCTGTAGAAACTAGACAGGTGGTTACATACAGAGGAAACGCATGTATAAAATATATACAAACAAGTCCGTAAGCTTAGTCCCTCACCACCTTGCATGCATCGTTCTACGTCGAGGCAAAAGCCCCCAAAACGCCATATCCAAGACCCCAAAATTTAAGACGGGCTCATGGGTCTTCCAATAAAAATAAATACTGTATTTCAACAAGATTAAAAAATGAGGCGGACCAGTCGATGTTTTGACCTACTAGGAGGTCTATCTCAAGATCAATAAAAATACATATAAAACATATTTCTATGAGCACAAGCCCTTATGATCCTTAAAGGGGCACTCTAATGACATTTTAAACCCTCCCCCCTTTTTATGGCCTTAAATAATTGGGTAGATGCTGCTGACAGCTAACCGGTTTTATTGTTCATCTTCCCTTTAATTTACCATTTCTCCCCTTTCAAAACCACCTCCCTCTGTAAAACATCCTCCTACCTGATAGAAAGTATGTCTAACACACTTTTGAAACGGATGTGGTTTAATGTCATCCTTCTGATGCTATTAAACATCTCTATTATACAGTATATTATAATAATATGCCGGCTATTGAATACGGAGATGTAGTGTATACAGCTGCCCCGCAAACACACCTTCATAAACTTACTACATTATATAACTCATTCTGCCGCTTTGTGCTACAATGTAACTACATGCCCCACCATTGTGACATGTTGAAAGAGCTAAACTGGCCGTCAATGGAGTCTAATCGCACCCTCCACCTTTCCAACCAGGTGTTTAAGAGCTTTTCATGGGAAGCTACCACCCTACCTGAATAGACTGCTTCCCTCAGCAGTTCCCTTATGCTTTAACCTCCGATCCAGGACATGCACCTTACTTACAATACCCCAATACAAAAAGAAAGTGGCTCGATCCTCATTTTCCTACAGAGCATCACAATTATGGAATAACCTCCCAGACACCATCAAATCTTCCCCCAGTCTAAAGTCACTTAACATTAGGGATGTGCACCGATTTTTTTTTTCGGTTCGATTCGGTTCGATTCGACCGCTTTCTGTTTCGATTCGGTTCGGCTCGATTCGTTTTTCGGGTACATTTATTTTTCGGAATATCGACCATTTTTCGTATTTTCGTGTCACTTTGCTCGTTTTTTGTATCGGCTTTTCGTTATTTCGGAAAATTTCGTTTTTTTCGGAACATCTGTTCTCCTCGTTTCAAAGCTGTCTAACTCTATTGCCCCAGCAGTCCAGCACATTGATTTGCCCCAGCTCATAGGATATTGCCCCAGCACATGGATTTGCCCCAGTTCATAGGATATTGCCCCAGCTCACACATGGATTTGCCCCAGCACATGGATTTGCCCCAGCACATGGATGCCCCAGCTCATGGATTTGCTCCAGCACATTGATTTGCCCCAGCACATTTACAAATACAAAATTTACAGAATCAGCGATATAACCGATAATAGTTAAATATACGATGTTCAGAATTACCGAAATGGAACCGAAATCCCGAATGGAACCGAAATCATGAATAGAGGGAAAATAAATTTCGATTTGATACATTTCAAGTCCATTCGAAAATTCCGAAAATTTTTCGATTCGGCTCGGAAAACTTTTCGGATTCGACTTTTTCGGATCTAAAAAATTTCGGAAATTCGGCCGCATCCAAAGACACGAATCGGGAAATTTCGTGAAAATTCCGAAACCCGAAACGCACATCCCTACTTAACATACCTCGATACAGAATGCACCTGTAAACATGTAAAATAGTGTATATATACAGAATGCACCTGTAAACATGTGACTACTATATAAAGAATGCACCTGTAACCATGTAACAAAACATAACAAGAAAAAAGAATATGTCATCTGTGCTTCAACTTCCCATTTGGGGTTGAAAACAAAAGCATGGAAAAAGGAACAGCAGCAAAAATGACTAACTGGTGTTACAGCACAATATACATACATACAGAAAAAAATGGTGTCACGCCTGTACTCAGAGCGGCTGCAACAGCCAGGAGTAACAGCCCAGTTCATGTATAAAACATAGCAAGAAAAAAAATATGTCATCTGCGCTCGTTTCTATATATATTTCCATGTGCAACAAAACACTGTCAGAGGTTGTAGTTTGCTTAAATGGCCATTGAAGCGTAAGCTCACTCGCCCCATCAAGGCTCCTCTCGGTGTTAGTCATTATTGCTGCTGTTCCTTTTTCCATGTATTTGTTTTCAACCCCAAATGGGAAGTGTTTGGTGCGTGTATAAATAAAACCCACCATTTTTCTGCCTCTCCTTAGCTGAAAAGCAGCAGGAGGGCATGCAGTTGCTCAGAGGAGCAGCTTTTGGTACATTGGTTAGGACTCACTCTACCGAGAGGTGCCTTGATGGGGCGAGTGAGCTTACGTTGCAATGGCCATTTAAGCAAACTAAAACCTCTGATAGTGTTTTGTAGCACATGGAAATATATAGAAATGAGAGCAGATGACATTTTTCTTTCTTGTTATGTTATGTACAGAATGCACCTGAAAACATGTAACACAGTGACTATATACAGAATGCACCTGTAAACATGTAACACAGTGACTATATACAGAATGTGCCTGTAAATATGTAACACAGTGACTATATACAGAATGCACCTGTAAACATGTAACACAGTGACTATATACAGAATGCACCTGTAAACATGTAACACAGTGACTATATACAGAATGCACCTGTAAATATGTAACACAGTGACTATATACAGAATGCACCTGTAAACATGTAACACAGTGACTATATACAGAATGCTCCTGTAAACATGTAACATAGTGACTATATACAGAATGCACCTGTAAACATGTAACACAGTGACTATATACAGAATGCGCCTGTAAACATGTAACACAGTGATTATATACAGAATGCTCCTGTAAACATGTAACATAGTGACTATATACAGAATGCACCTGTAAACATGTAACATAGTGACTATATACAGAATGCACCTGTAAACATGTAACATAGTGATTATACACAGAATGCTAGTGTAAACATGTAACATAGTGACTATATACAGAATGCTCCTGTAAACATGTAACATAGTGATTATATACAGAATGCACCTGTAAACATGTAACACAGTGACTATATACAGAATGCACCTGTAAACATGTAACACAGTGACTATATACAGAATGCGCCTGTAAACATGTAACACAGTGACTATATACAGAATGCACCTGTAAACATGTAACACAGTGACTATATACAGAATGCACCCGTAAACATGTAACATAGTGACTATATACAGAATGCGCCTGTAAACATGTAACACAGTGACTATATACAGAATGCACCCGTAAACATGTAACACAGTGACTATATACAGAATGCACCTGTAAACATGTAACATAGTGACTATATACAGAATGCGCCTGTAAACATGTAACACAGTGACTATATACAGAATGCACCCGTAAACATGTAACACAGTGACTATATACAGAATGCACCTGTAAACATGTAACATAGTGACTATATACAGAATGCGCCTGTAAACATGTAACACAGTGACTATATACAGAATGCACCCGTAAACATGTAACATAGTGACTATATACAGAATGCGCCTGTAAACATGTAACACAGTGACTATATACAGAATGCACCTGTAAACATGTAACATAGTGACTATATTTCCTACATATTTATTTTCTGTGTTAATCTGTATATTTGTGTTTTGTTTTTAATATCTTACATTGTATTACTTGTATTTCTGTAACAATTCAATGTTCTTGAACCCAGGACATACTTGAAAACGAGAGAAATCGCAATGTATCCTTCCTGGTAAAATCCTTTACAAATAAACAAATAAAATATATATCGCCATTATTTCTATATTTTTTTGTATTACATTGTGAAAATCCCAATAGAGTTCTTTACGCAAGAAAAAAAGTAAAAAAACAAACAAACACACAAAACGTTTACAATATAATTAATCACCTACACATATACTGTGAGGCAGCGCTGTGATGCAACGCGGCTTTTTGGTGGGGAAGACGTTTATGACTTTTTTCAATGTAAATTCAGGTTTTTATGGTCGTTTCAAAATTTGTTTTGTGCCTTAATATGTTAAATAATATATGCCGGGATGTTTACCAAGGGGTGAAACGGTGGGTTGTTGTAAATTTTAAGCTCAACTTAAACGTGTTTGTCACTCTAGTTTTGATTCAGCTTGATAATAATTTGGGCCTAAAATGTGGAATTCCCATCAATTCATCACTTAGCGAATAAACCCCCTTTTCTTTCAAGAACCATATTATCCAGCGACGGAGAGTAGAATTGCTTACGGTTTGCTGCTATGACTCAAGCCATTCCTAATATAGAAGCTTTCCATGGCCTTATAAAATCACGCTCTACTACCGCCTCTGCTGGGCGGCTCCTGCCAGGAGCAACTGTGCCTTTACCGTTGTACAATGATGTGAAGTAAGCACTGGAAACAGGGAGATGATGAGGCTGCCTCGTCTCAGACTCTAAATATGAAACAGATAACAGATGAGGTGAGATACTGTGGATGCACCAAGGAGGAAGACTGGACACTTCACATGGTGGAAGACTGGACACTTCACATGGTGGAAGACTGGACACTTCACATGGTGGACGACTGGACACTTCACATGGTGGAAGACTGGACACTTCACATGGTGGAAGACTGGACACTTCACATGGTGGACGACTGGACACTTCACATGGTGGACGACTGGACACTTCACATGGTGGACGACTGGACACTTCACATGGTGGACGACTGGACACTTCACATGGTGGACGACTGGACACTTCACATGGTGGAGATGAAGGACGTGACAAAAGGGAGACAGGTGGCTGAAGAAATGTCCAAAATATTCAAAACTAAAAGGTAGGGCCGAGCTTGGAGAAGGAAGTCAGTGATGAAAGATGCTTAAAGAAGTGGTGAGACAGCACCGTGAGACAGATGGAGTGGAAGGTGGAGAAGAAATAAGATACAATGTAGCTTTGCTAGAGGTGAAATTGGTCGGATCAGGCGGACAGTGCGTATTGTGCCGCCCTCTGCACCGTGGCGTAAGGGGTAAGTTTGCAATTATTTTAATTTTTTTTTATTAAAATTTATTAATAAATTTTAATTATTTTTTAAAAAAACTCTCTCCAACCCTGAATAAAATCTCACGCCGTGACGAGTGAGCGAGGTTGTAATAGTGTAATAGCTAGTGGCCAGAGCCATTAATTATTATTATTATTTATTATTATTATTTATAAAACGCCAGCATATTCCGCAGCGCTGTACAATGGGCACAGTATAGACAAGGTTATGATACACTGAAACATTTTGACAAAAGTACAGGAGGAAACAACACTACTACCACCAATAAATGAAATGTCCTTATTGTGTTTATTTATGTTGCTGATATCTTACATGTGTTTTGTTTTTCTCTTGTATGTTTATATGTGTCACTGGACGCATCCATTGTGTGATATTTTCCTCTATATGTGTCACTGGACGCATCCATTGTGTGATATTTTCCTCTATATGTGTCACTGGGCGCATCCATTGTGTGATATTTTCCTCTATATGTGTCACTGGATGCATCCATTGTTTGATATTTTCCTCTATATGTGTCACTGGGCGCATCCATTGTGTGATATTTTCCTCTATATGTGTCACTGGGTGCATCCATTGTGTGATATTTTCCTCTATATGTGTCACTGGGCGCATCCATTGTGTGATATTTTCCTCTATATGTGTCACTGGATGCATCCATTGTGTGATATTTTCCTCTATATGTGTCACTGGGCGCATCCATTGTGTGATATTTTCCTCTATATGCGTCACTGGGTGCATCCATTGTGTGATATTTTCCTCTATATGTGTCACTGAGCGCATCCATTGTGTGATATTTTCCTCTATATGTGTCACTGGGCGCATCCATTGTGTGATATTTTCCTCTATATGTGTCTGGGTGCATCCATTGTGTGATATTTTCCTCTATAGGTGTCACTGGGTGCATCCATTGTGTGATATTTTCCTCTATAGGTGTCACTGGGTGCAACCACTATGTGATATTTTCCTCTATAAGTGTCACTGGACGCATCCATTGTGTGATATTTTCCTCTATATGTGTCACTGGACGCATCCATTGTGTGATATTTTCCTCTATATGTGTCACTGGGCGCATCCATTGTGTGATATTTTCCTCTATATGTGTCACTGGATGCATCCATTGTTTGATATTTTCCTCTATATGTGTCACTGGGCGCATCCATTGTGTGATATTTTCCTCTATATGTGTCACTGGGTGCATCCATTGTGTGATATTTTCCTCTATATGTGTCACTGGGCGCATCCATTGTGTGATATTTTCCTCTATATGTGTCACTGGATGCATCCATTGTGTGATATTTTCCTCTATATGTGTCACTGGGCGCATCCATTGTGTGATATTTTCCTCTATATGCGTCACTGGGTGCATCCATTGTGTGATATTTTCCTCTATATGTGTCACTGAGCGCATCCATTGTGTGATATTTTCCTCTATATGTGTCACTGGGCGCATCCATTGTGTGATATTTTCCTCTATATGTGTCTGGGTGCATCCATTGTGTGATATTTTCCTCTATAGGTGTCACTGGGTGCATCCATTGTGTGATATTTTCCTCTATAGGTGTCACTGGGTGCAACCACTATGTGATATTTTCCTCTATAAGTGTCACTGGACGCATCCATTGTGTGATATTTTCCTCTATATGTGTCACTGGGTGCATCCATTGTGTGATATTTTCCTCTATATGTGTCACTGGGTGCATCCATTGTGTGATATTTTCCTCTATATGTGTCACTGGGTGCATCCATTGTGTGATATTTTGTGTTGTATCTTTCCATCACTTGCTCCTCACTGTGTGTCTTTGGCCAAAGAATGGAGTGAATGGGTTAGTCACCGACTCACATCATTGTATTGTGTGGGATGTATTCGAAGGACATCAACAGGGGGTAGATTTTTAACCTCCCTGTTTTATCTCATTCAGCAGCCATCTCTTATCTCAGGCAACCTGGACATCACAATAGACACCCTGCAGCCTTATCTAAACATTCCATCGTCCACCTCATTAATTGTTAAATACTGTAGAAGCTAAACCACAGCAGTAAAGAAAAACTTTTGCACAGATTTTGGTAAATGTTGCATCATGGGAAAAATCCACAAAATAGAAACAGGGGATAAAAAACACCTAACTTTATTTTCCCTTTTTACACACAATTACTTCAAGCAAAGAAAAAAAAATCAAGCAGCATGTGTTTTATAATGCGGTAATCTAGTTACAGTTTAAGTAAGTGGTAGTGTCCTTTAAAGACTGCTGTTCGGTGGTTTGATTCGGCAGGTTTATTCAGGAGAATCCCATAGGCTTCAATGTTAAAAATATTCCCGTTTTAATCCAATATCTAATAAACTGTTTATTAAATCTGCAGTAAATCTCTTTATTTATTTAATAATAAAAAAAAATTCCGTTGCTTTTTTAATAGCTGTTTCTCTTTTTCCTGTAACAGACCTTTTTATTATCATTCATAGGATCTTATATGTTAAGTCTAGACATTTTCGTTCAGTAGTTTTTTTGCAAACAGTCAGGGTTATTCAAAGAGATCCGAATGGCTGAAAATCAGCGTTCGGTTACCTTTCTTGGCCATTCGGCTATCCAGAGAGCAGGCAATTCACCAAATCCTGGCGAATTGCCTGAACATACGGTGCCTGTTCGAAGGCAGTGAATTCCCATAAAAAAGCACTGCTTCGGCTATTCAGAGAGTAAAAGCCAGCAGGGAAAAGTTGCCGAAATGCCCTGCCATTCAGTGGTTTAATTTGGAAAGTTTATTCAGTAGAATCCCATAGGCTTCAATGTTAAAAATATTCCCGTTTAATTCAATATCTAATAAACCGTTTATTATTTTATTCTGCAGTAAAGAGTTTCTTTATTTATAGATTTTTTAGGATATTTTAAGCATTTTTTAGTTTTTTTTTTAAGTTTACTTATTTTTTCTGTAACAGCCCTTTTTATTATTGGATTTTATATGTAAATTTCAGACATTTTCGCTCAGTAGTTTCTTTGCATACAATGTTTCACTTTTCAAACATTCATGCAAACTGTTTTTCTAATTTATTCACTGCCTTCGTCTGCGGTGTCGGCTTTTTCTGGTGGCTGCGCTGCGTGTGATCGGCTCCTGCTCGGGCTTCTCCGGCGTTTTCGGTGGGTTAATCCAGAGGTTTTTTCTGGTTTCGGCGTGCCTTCGCCCTCGTTTCGCGGTGAGTTTTCAGCGGGTTTGCAGCAGCTTTTCCCTGCAATTCAGGGACCCTGTGGTGTTTCCAATTCTCTTTGAATAATCCTGAGTGTTTCAATTTTGACACCTTCAATCGTAATTTTTTTTAAAAAAATTGACCTAGTTTGTCAGCATCTTCCGGCTCCTGGTCGTCGCTGTGTTCGGCAGATCGTCTGCTTTTTCTGGACGGGTTTGGGATCATCGGATCGGATCCGATTATTTATTGGATCAGATTGGATCCAATATTTTCTGCATATTTTTTAAAAGACCAGCTATAAAACTGGCGAAATGATCGAATCTGATACTTTCAGCGGGTTCCCAGCGCTTTATGGAATCAAATCTGATAATTTCGGTGGTTTTGCGTTTTGTTTTTTTCATTCGGCGGTTTTCGTGGTGGGTTTTCCCCGCACTCCCGGTACCCTGCGGTGAATCCAGAATTCACGGCAGTGTCAGAAAATTTGATTCCCCCGGATTTAACAAGAGACCGCCGAAATGTCAGCGACATTTGTGTGTGTGTGTTGTTTTCAGTTAAAAAAGTACATCTGTGAATTCTAAATGCTTTTATCTTGTTTTATTCACTGGCATTCAACGTTCTTACCTTTTTCCTTGAAAGCTGTGGAACACAGGATATTGTTCTTCCCAAAATATTGTCCCAGGGATTTACAATGTCATCATTAAGAGGGCGGCAGAGGATTAAGAAACCTACTGAGTATCGGTATCACCCTGTAAGACATGTAATGTAAATACAATAAAAGACTGAAGTAGCAGGGTAGCCTAAAACAAAGGAACAATCACTGATTTATTACAAGACATAAACAGGAGACTAATCTAGGTGTGTAGGTGACTCTTTACGCCTGCAGGAGTATGGGGACAGCAGAATTTGTATTAAAAAATAAAAAAGGAGGACGATATCAATTCGTATTGTGTAAAATATAGTCACGCCTTGAATCAAATGAATCGCGCTGAACTGGCATCGGTGAAATCCACTGAACTGTAAAAAGAAAAAACAAGGAAGACCTTTATAAATCAATGAAAATGTGTCTAAATAATATAAAAAGGTCCTTCAAGAAATAATAAAAAGCTCTGGTACAAAAAGGCTTAAAAAAAGATAAGAAAGCAAAAATGTCGCCTAAAAAATACACAAACTACAAAGAGGTCTTTTAATAACAAAATAAAAGGGGTTTTTGCAACAAATAAAATGAATAAACCGTCTTTTAAATTAATAAGGATATTACTATTTTACTTTGAAAACTATGGGAATCGCCTCTTTAAACCTGTTCAATTGAAACACCGAAATGCAAAGTATTTCGATGGAATTTTGGTGCAATTCGGCATTTTGTGAATAGAAGACACAATAGTACAGGAGGGGTGGGGTCGCGCCTATTCCCCGATGGGGCGGCTGCAACCACCAAATGCATCAAGCCCAACAACATGTGTAAAACATAACAAAGAAAAAAAATGTCATCTGTGCTTATTCCCATTATACCGTGTGAAACTAAACACAATTAGAGGTTTGGTTTCTTATCAATGGCCATTATAAAACTAAGTTCGCCCGCCAAACGTCAAGGCATCTCTATAAGGGCGAGTCCTAACCAAAATGAAACCACAGGCTGCTACATAGCAAACCATACCTGCTCATGCTGCTTGTCAAACATGAGGTAGACTGGTGGGCCTTTATTTATGCTCCCCCAGAAACAAAATCCACACAATAGTCTGCTATGGGACTCACCTTCATTTCTTCCCTCTGCGGCCCTGAACCAAGCATTCAAGCAAACTCCATCACAGACTCACCTTCATTTCTTCCCTCTGCGGCCCTGAACCAAGCATTCAAGGTATCCACCATTTCAACAAGGCATCCAACATCATACCCCAGGCTGCCATGATCTTGAAAATGTATTTTTATGTCTGCATTTATTATTCTCTGACTAATTTTTTAAAGTATTTTGAATCTCCCTCCATTTCAGATAGAAAAAAAAATCTGTTTGTGTTTCCTCCTCCTCCCCACATGTTTGTTAATTGGTGCTATCTGCATGTCACAAACATCATTCCCTTTCCACAGCAAACTCCATCACAGACTCACCTTCATTTCTTCCCTCTGCGGCCCCAACCAATCCACCCAGGGCCTGTCCCTAATTTCAGGCATCCTTTCCAGCTGTCTCCATTTCTCTCCCTAATTACCCTTACTAAACCCAAAAATCTGGTCCATTTCATGCAATCCCTATGATATTCTACTGGCCACCAGTTTCACCTTCTTTCTGCTCCCATTTGTTTAAGCTCATGGGATGTCTGCCTGAGCTTTTGGTTTAAAGTGATATAACCTGGACAGTTACCCAACGACCAGGGTTTTATTTCCTCTTGTATCATGTAAGTCTGCTGTTTGTGCTTCTCCCATTGTAAAGCGCTATGGAATTTGTTGGTGCTGTATAAGTGCTTGTAACTGTAACTTTGTATTTTTGTAACAATTCAATGTTCTTGAACCCAGGACATACTTGAAAACGAGAGAAATCTCAATGTATCCTTCCTGGTAAAATCCTTTATAAATAAATAAATAAAATGGGACAATTTTGGAGTCAATGAATTGCGGCAAATTGCACTGTATTTCGCTGTTGATTTGCATGTGTTTGGCGAATTAACAGCTTAGTAAATAGACAAATTGCCCTGAAATTGCACCGAATGGTATTTCCTAGGGCTGAAACAACTAATCAATTAGGCTGGGGTCAGACCAGCACACTTTTAACGTGCGTTCTGTCAGGTATATTACACAGAAAAGGCGAATTTAAAATGGATGCCTGTAGCCATTTTGTTTTAAAGACAGTTTTTCTTTCAAAGTATTCTCTAGGTTTAGAAATGAACAAGATTCTTTTTTACAAAGTTCATTCCTGGGTTAAGAAGTCCCAGACATGAAGGAACCTAGAATGAATGTGAGATAATGCTAAGACGTGTCATAAGTAAATTTATTGGTCTATTCTAAGTTTTTAAAACAAAAGAGATTTTGTCTTTTGAGTATAGGAATAAGAGTTAAAGCATTCTGTAATATAGAATTATATTCACAAAATATATGTTTATAATCAAGGTATATTTTATTATAATTACAGTATGAAATATATACTCCAAAATATTGTAGAAAGTATATAATTGGTAAATAATAAAAATTACTAAAGAATAGATTCTGTGAGTTAACCAGGAAGAATTTAGCTGATAAGGCTCTTAGCAACCAAAAGGGAGGAGAGCTATAAATCTCAAGAAGAGACAGTCTAGAGACTGAAGACAAGGGTCTTTGTTAAGCTAAGTCTGACCTTTTGACCCTAAGATAAGATATTAAAAAGAATTAATGGAATTAATATAAGAAGTGCAATACTGCCCTCTACAGGATAGTAAAAATAATGATTTATATTATCATTAATATTAACTGTGTGGCTATAATAAGCGGGAAAAAGTTTTTGGTAAGTCAGTCAGAGATTGCCAGCCATCGGGACGCATCGCAATGCACTCAGACGTCCATTATACATGACACTCTGAGGAGTCAGAGATTTCAACAGACAGAGACTCACATCAGACTCACATCACCATGCACTCAGATCCCAAGACATGAGGCAATTAATATTCTCACCAAATCTCTAACTCACATGCATTGATTATCTAATATCGATAATTTTCACATATTCCAAAACAAAGCATCATATAGAAAATTCCAAGGCAGACTCATCAACATCCAAATTGGACAGGTAATGTATGAAATAAGGAATTAATGTAAAAATATATTTGTAGAGATTTTTGCAACGTAGACTGAGACTTCTCGGATAAGGTTAAGATCCAAATTCTAAGTATTTCTAATCTGCAGATGGAAATATGAAGAAGTGGATATAAGGATTTATTCCTAAAGAAATGTTGCAAGATTGATACCTATATATATATATTGAATTTGGAAATTACTGTGATTAAAATTAATAAGCAAGGAATTATATAACTACAAAATAAAAAGCAAAAGATTAGAAGTTTAATTCTCGAGATTAGGGGAGGATTCACTAAATAAGTTTTTATTACTTATCATCAAATTAGCTCATCTTTTGTTGATCCATGTAGCATAGAGATATATATATATCTATAAGAGCTGGCTGGTTAAACATTGTTTGCTGGGAATTGCATGTTGTATTAAGCAGAAATGTTTATTAACCATTTGTGTATTAGTTACTAACTGAGAAAATAAATGATATTAATCATATATGCAGTTACTAACCGGAGATACATATATTGTGAAGCTAGTTTCTATATGCTGATGGAGTGTGGTTTATAAATTGTTGTTCATGATATGAGATTTGAAATTCTTTTGTATACGTAATAAATATATATATATTTTTATCCGATTATTGATTATTGTATTTTTTAAAGCAAAACACAGACAATTAAAAGAATTCAGGATAATTTCTAAGAGATATAAACGATTGAGATTTGTGTCTCGTATAGGTTTCTTATGAAATAATAATCCCTGATATATTGGAGACAACTGCCGAACATATTGGAGGCTTGGCTGATAAATCCAATATATACAAACGTGTTGTATTCACGTGCAGAGATTATATCCGACAGTTCTGGCGCACATAATTACGGCCGCACTAGCAGCAGATGACGGACAATGACGGCCAATATACGATGTACGGCCGCACAAAAGTCCGGCCGTGCAACGCAAGTGGAATTTGAACGCATTTTTCTGAGAACGCTGAACCGCTAGTACTGACGTACTGAGTGCGCAGCTGCGGCATAGCGGCGTGTGTGCGTGATTAGGAGATGTCAGACGCTGCTAATGTCCAGCCTACATAACGTCCAGACGCAAAAAGAGTTTTATTGACGATCCGTACAAAATCACGCCCGAAAATGCGCGTCGTCTGACCGTTTTTGCGCATTCCGTGAAAAAATACATCAATGCGTTCGGACGCACTTTTTCACGTTCGCGGGGAAAAATGGTTTCGTCTGACCCTAGCCTTAATCGACAACTAATCGATGATTAAAATAGTTGTCAACTATTTCCATTATGGATTAATCGGTGTCGATTAATCGTCCTGTGTACAGCACACACTGTTTAGAGTCAGACTGAGTTAAACGTAAATAACCTCAGCTTTGGAGCTGATTGGAGAAGACGCGCCACTGCTTTACTCGGTAGGATTTAGTTCTAGGGTTACGTCAGACACAACCAGTTTGTTTTTATTCCATTGACAACAGTAGCAGAACTATAACACAAACAATAGGATATTGCCACTGGGTGAAGGATGCCTGTGTTTTATCCTTACTTGAAGCTTGAGTCCTGTGCCACCACCCCACCCTCCCTGCCACACCCTCTTTGGTCGGGAACTGCCATTTCCTTCCTTTGGTCTGGTCCCTTTCCCCAAATGCACTTCCACGCTCAGATCCGGTCTTTTGTCCATACCCACTCCCTCTCACACTCAGGTCATGTCACTTGAGCAAAGTCACTCCCTTACACCTCCAGTCCCTCCTCCCACTCAGTTTGTTCACAAAATTTTTTAAATTGGACACTCTACGCACCATGACCACTTTAGCTTATTAACCCCGATTTAATGCTGACATCATCGATGACCAAGTGCTTGTAGCCGCTTTCTTTTGAAAAAGCAAACATGGGCTTAAGCTACGCATGTAGCATCAACCCATCCCTCTGACCAAGCACTCGCAGCATCAACCCATCCCAAGCACTCACAGCATCAACCCATCCCTCTGACCAAGCGCTCGCAGCATCAACTCATCCCTCTGACCAAGCACTCGCAGCATCAACCCATCCCTCTGACCAAGCGCTCGCAGCATCAACTCATCCCTCTGACCAAGCACTCGCAGCATCAACCATCCCTCTGACCAAGCGCTCGCATACCTTGGGTGTGAAAAGTACGCACAAAAGTTACGTACATTACGCAAATTGCATCCCTATAGACACACGCTATACAGTAACAGGTTCTATGCATCTCTATAGACACACAATATACAGTAACAGGTTCTATGCATCCCTATAGACACACAATATACAGGAACAGGTTCTATGCTTCCCTATAGACACGCAATATACAGTAACAGGTTCTATGCTTCCCTATAGACACACAATATACAGTAACAGGTTCTATGCTTCCCTATAGACACGCAATATACAGTAACAGGTTCTATGCTTCCCTATAGACACACAATATACAGTAACAGGTTCTATGCTTCCCTATAGACACACAATATACAGTAACAGGTTTTATGCTTCCCTATAGACACGCAATATACAGTAACAGGTTCTATGCTTCCCTATAGACACACAATATACAGTAACAGGTTCTATGCTTCCCTATAGACACGCAATATACAGTAACAGGTTTTATGCTTCCCTATAGACACGCAATATACAGTAACAGGTTTTATGCTTCCCTATAGACACACAATATACAGTAACAGGTTCTATGCTTCCCTATAGACACGCAATATACAGTAACAGGTTTTATGCTTCCCTATAGACACGCAATATACAGTAACAGGTTCTATGCTTCCCTATAGACACACAATATACAGTAACAGGTTTTATGCTTCCCTAAAGACACACAATATACAGTAACAGGTTTTATGCTTCCCTATAGACACACAATATACAGTAACAGGTTCTATGCTTCCCTATAGACACGCAATATACAGTACTATGTTCTAGTGTCTAGTTCTATGTATTCATATAGGAATACAATGCACGGAAAGGGATCTGTGATTCTCTATAGACCCACAATGTACGGTAAATTGCATTGCTATGGATATAAGGAAAGAGGTCTGCCTCCCTATAGGAACAACACGTACAGGAAGGGATTATATGTTCCCAAAATAATACGTTTATGCACACGCGCACCCACAATTGAGTGTGCACAATGAATGTGAATTTAATTTGAAAGCTGAAAGTAATCATCTTTTTTATAGTGTATAACAGCAGGTTTCAATATACAAACTACTCCCCTTTTATCTTCTCCCCCATGTCCCCCACTCATACCTAAAATAGCACCTCAATCTATGTGATCTATACCAGATGTCTGGTTTATGCAACGGGTTTAGGGAAGCCGAGACCGAGAAAATGTTCCAGCTCAACATACCTCGCTCTTTTTATTAGTCTTTATGCACCTAATTCAGCCTTTGCATGGAGTATGGCTCTGAATGGGAACTGTGCGTCGCGTGTAACGTGTAACATGCTTCTCATTTTGGAAAGTATGAGGCCCATTCAGTAATTGGCAAGCAGAGCAGCAATTTAATCGTTAACACATTGAGCTCTCATTCCGATTTCCAACCTCAGAGCCCACTGAGAAGCTCCGCCTGGAAGGAAGGAAAGAAGACATACTGTAGGGGTTATTCAGAGAGTGGTGAAAAGCAGGAGAATGACTGGAGAATGGAAAATTCTAGGTAAATAGCCAAACCAGAAAAATTCTCCCTTTCATCTCACTTTCCAAATCGGCTATTTAGACCTAGAATTTTCCATCCTCTAGTCATTCTCCTGCTTTTCACCGCTCTCTGAATAATCCTGATACTGTAGAAGTTATTCAGAGAGAGCTGATCTAGCCCCGAAATTGCAACAACCAGTGAATTTCCCCATTCGGCTACTCAGAGAGCAGGCAGTTCGTCACATTTCGGCAAATTGCCAGCAAATACAGTGCCTGTCTGATGGCAGTGAAATCCCCCATAGAGAAGCAATGGTTAATATATTCACAGACACCGAACAGCAGGGAAAAGTTGCCGAAATGCCCTGCTGTGGTTTGGTGGTTTCATTCGGCAGGTTTATTAAGGCGAATCCCATAGGCTTCAATGTTAAAAATATTCCAGTTTTAATCCAATATCTAATAAACCGTTTATCATTTTAATCTGCAGCAAAAAGTCTCTTTATTTATAGATTTTTTAGACATTTTTAGTCCAGTAGTTTTTTCCAAACAGCGTTTCAAATTTGACACTTTGAATCGGTTTGCTTTTTTTGTTTTTTTTTTACCCGTCCGACGGCTTGTTGGCTTTTTTCTGCGGCTGGTCGGCGCTGTGTTCGGTGGCTCGGCAGCTGCATTTGGCAGCGGCTGTCCATTGGGTTGGCGGCGGCAGCCAGCAGGTTGACGGCGGATTCACTGCACTTCAGGGACCCTGCAGTGAATGCTGAATCACCGCAGAGTCAGCAAAACGGACTCCAGAGCAATAAAACGCACAGTAATGTGCATTATGTATGAGCGTATCACAGAACTCCACAGCAATGAAACTCACAGTAATGTGCATTATGTATGAGCGTATCACAGAATTCCACAGCAATAAAACTCCCAGTAATGTGCATTATGTATGAGCATATCACAGAACTCCACAGCAATAAAACTCCCAGTAATGTGCAGTGTGTATGAGCACATCACAGAGCTCCACAGCAATAAAACTCACAGTAATGTGCAGTGTGTATGAGCGTATCACAGAGCTCCACAGCAATAAAACTCACAGTAGTGTGCGGTGTGTATGAGCGTATACCACAGCTCCACAGCAATAAAACTCCCAGTAACATGCAGTGTGTGTGAGTGTATCACAGAGCTTCACAGCAATGAAACTCACAGTAATGTGCGGTGTGTATGAGCGTATCATAGCGCTCCACATCAATAAAACTCACAGCATATCATAGAGCTCCAAAGGAAATCTCACAAATTAGTATAAAACAAAATATTGTTAAAAAAATATACCTACCTATTTTTCTTTTGCAGAGAGGAAGCTGACATCGTCTTTATCCAGGACCAGGCAGCAGAACCATGCCTGAAGACCCAGATCAAGGCCCCGGACCAGGGCCCAGGCACCCCGGACCAGGGCCCAGGCAAGAAGACTGAGATCATGCCCGTGAACCCGGACCGTGGCCAAGGCAAGGTCACGGACCATGGCCCTGGCGACGCCACAGACCAGGCACAAGGTCCCGGATCAAGCCCGAAGCCCCTGCAAGCGATTGTGGGCCATCCAGACTCCAGGGCCCGGGTGCCGTGGCACACGTTGCACTCCTGGTAGTTCCGCCCCTGGATTTAAGGGGATATTCAGAGAGCACCAAATGTTTGGGGGCTCACTTGTTCGGCGAGTTCAATTCGCTGCCACCTGCGGTGAATTCAGCATTCACCACAGGTTCCCTAAGTGTGCCAAAGGGATCCGATGAATGCAGCCGCAAACCGCCGAATGCAGCCGACAATCTGCTGGACAGACAGACTAACTCCGACCAAAAAAAGACGATCAGCTGCCGAACTGAGGGTAAAGAGAAAAAAAAAAACTGCAATTTTAAAAAAGGCGTTTAAAACAAAAAAAATGCATGAAAATAATAAAAGAGGTCCTATAAATAATAATAAAAAGGTCGGTTACACAATTTAAAGAAAAAGCATTTAAGAAAAGCAGAAATCTAAATCTACACCTAAAAAAACAAGAAACGTGTCTAGAAAAAAATTCTAAAAAGTAAATACGGACTTTTCTGCTGCAAATGAAAAGAATAAATGGTTGAATAAAAAAACAATAAAAACGTTTTTAATTTTACAATGAATCCTATGGGATTCGCCTGTTTAAACCTGTCGATCTGAACCAACAAAAATCAGGGCATTTCACTACTGTTCGTGACTCTGAACAGATTAACCATTACTGCTCTATGGGGAATTTCACTGCCAACGAAGGACGCCGAATTGCGGCGATCTGAGCTGAATTGCACCATATTTTGCTGACAATTCACCAATATTTAGTGAATTGTTAGCTTCCTGAATAGCCGAATTGAAAGAAATTGCATTTTTCGATACGATTTGGTGGCAAGTCCGGCAGTCTTTGAATAACCCCTTAAATAAACATGGGCCGCAAAGCTCTTGGTAAATGTTGCATCATGGGAAAAATACATAAAATTGAAACAAGAGATCAAAGCTTAACTTTATTTTTCCCTTTTTACATGCAATGACTTCACAGAATGAAAACAAAAACCACCAGCATGTGTTTTATAATGTGTTTAATAATGTGGTTTTGTTTCTAATGCTCAAGTAATCCATTTACAGCTTATGTACGTGGTAGTGTCCCTTTAAGCTTCACTTTTCGCTCCCCGCACTTCAGGGCGATTCCTAGTTCGCCGACCCTGCGGTGTATTTAGCAAGCCCGGCAGGGCCCCCGTAGTGCGGGGAATACTCGCAGAATACTCACCGAACACTCACCGAAAACCGCCTCAAAAAAACCCGCCGAACACGCCAGAAAAATCCAAGCAGCTGCCGATCAAAGCGCAGAGCAGCCGCCGGAAAAAGCCGTCAGGCAGACAAACGAGGTGAAAAGAAAACAATTTTGCAAAAAAACTACTGAACGAGAATGACTGGAATTATAATAATAAAATAATAAAAATAATAAAATATTATTATAATAATAAAAAGGCCTGATACAGAAAAACGATAAAAAAAAAAAACGGAAAGAAATTTTGGCCATAAAATCCCAAAAACTGCCTAAAAAGTCCTTAAAAAAAATCTAAAAATAAAGATACTTTTTGCCGCAGATTAAAATATTAAACGGATTATTAGATATTGAATTAAACTGGGAATATTTTTAACATTGAAGCCTATGGGATTCTCCTGAATAAATCTGCCGAATGTAACCACTGAACAGAAGGGCATTTCAGCAACTTTTCTCTGCTGTTTGGTGTCTGTGAATAGATTAACCATTGCTTCTCTAAGGGGGATTTCACTGCCTTCGAACAGGTACCGTACGTGCAGGCAATTCACCAAAATTTGGCGAACTGCCTGCTCTCTGAATAGCCGAATGGCCCCGTAATGGCACCGTACGCTGAATTTCAGTGTCCGGTTACATTTCAGGGCCAGATCGTCTCTCTCTGAATAACTCCTTATGAATCCTCTCCTCTCGCTGGTTGTATTTCCCTTTTGTGAAAGGACAGCGTTCATTGCGGTTGTTTGAAGCTTTGGCATGCACCGGTGCGCTCTGAATAACCCCCTATGTTTTAAATGCAGGAGTATAGTGTATGCCGAGGCGGCTCTCTAATTAGGCAATATAAGCAACTGCCTAAGGCCTCACTCTCACTGGAGCATCACGTGATGGAAAATGTGTGGAATATCCGAGCGCACGCGGTGCACTTACTCATTAATATTACACATGAATACACACACATTAATTCTGCTAAGAAAGTCCTTGATTTTTCTTATTTACAATTTATCAAGTTAAATTCTGCATTTTTGCATAAAAAGAGGGGCCTTGTATTTGGGCTTTGCCTAGGGGCTCACTAACTGTAGAGCAGTCTCAGAGAGTCAGCTGAGGGATCGGATCAGTGCATGCGCTTGCAGCTTCGATCCATCGCTCTGTGCAGGCGCTACAGAAATTGTGCACGTAAAGTGTGCACGTGCTGTGGCGCAATTTGCGGTTGCAACGCTACTCAAGTAGTGCAGGAAGCGCACAGAAAAGCTTCAGGGACTTCCGGCTTCGGGAGTTCCTGAGCTGAACAGGAGGAGCTGCGTGCCGCGACAGACAGAAGTAAAATCATTGGGCAGAGGCTGTGAGCGGGATCCGCCAAATTATTTAAGGGCAAAAAAAGAAGGGAGCTTTAAGTTGTTACTATTCAAGAGAGAAAAGAGCAAAATCATTTAACACACTAAAATAAAGCCCTCGGAAAATCTCTAACCTCTCATCCCGCGGTGTTGAGGCCGTCGCAAAATGCCACTTTTGCTCACCGCGGGGAAACTGGAGAGCAAATAGTTCCCAGCGTCCTTTCACGCTTCCTGCGCGATCCTGCGAGCTCACGGCAGGGACGTGCTGGGCTCCAAGGAGTCCTATTATCTTGGATTCTTATGGACTCCAGGGCTTGTAACAGCGGCAGTGAGGTGCCGCAGCTTCCATCAGGCTGCACCTCTGTTTTATTCCAAGATCAGCTGCTAATACAGCGGCAGGATCGGAATAGGTTCTGTAAAAGGGAGACGGTGAGGCTTTATTAGTGTTAGAATGCTGACAACTTTGTATTTGTCACAAAATACATTTCAATGCCGCTGTTACATCTGCCAAAGTCTCTGTATCAACGCCCCTCCGGTTTACACCAATCCAGATCAGTGCACCAGTGCCCTCTAGTGACACTTTTCAGAAACTACAGCAAAGTGAATTTTTAGCTCCTGAACTAGTCGGCTAAATATTGATGACGTTTCTGGTTTGACCACAGAAACCGCAGGTTGTGCATTATAAGAGGACAGCTGGGCAGCTGCTCAGATACATTTTTCAGCAAAGCTATTGCTTACGGCAGATGTCGTGCTTTGCTTTCGAAACATGTATGCATGCCCAACGACCTGGAAGTATATCGATTTGGTTAATTATGCAGGCGTGACTGGTACTTTACTTGCCCTTCCTAAACTTCAGGACCCCCCCCCCCCCCAATCCACTGCAGCAACATGAATTGATGACATTCACTGTGAAGCATTCCTGCTGGATTAATCTCACGTATGAGGGCAAATAGATTTACTGTGCCTGTAATTTGGAAGGATTGGGAAAAAGCCTGATACATGGGCTTCTATCCGCAATGAAACTCTTGTAATATTCAGTTGTCCTCTAAATATATTGTAAAAAGTATCTGCAGGGCCGGTGCTAGACTATTTTGCGCCCTAAGCAAGATACTTGCCCCCCCCTAAAAAAATTGCCAACTGTTGAAATGCGGGGGAATACACAATGTGCACAGGGGCTGCACACAGTCGTTCGGTGCCCATTTTACCCCTCCGCTGGCAGGACCAGGGATCGGTCTGTGCCTCTTTCTTTCCTCTGCCCTCTGTGCCTCTTTTCTTTCTTTCTTCTATGCCTCTTTCGTTCCTCTGTGCCTCCTTTCTTTCTTCTTTATTTTGTGCCTCTTTTCTTTCTTTCTTCTATGCCTCTTTCTTTCCTCTGCCCTCTGTGCCTCTTTTCTTTTGTTCTTTCTTTCTTCTGTGCCGCTTTTCTTTCCTTCTTTCTTCTATGCCTTTCTTTCCTCTGCCCTCTGTGCCTCTTGTCTTTCCTTCTTTCTTTCCTCTGCCCTCTGTGCCTCTTTTCTTTCTTTCCTCTGTGCCTCTTTCTTTCCTCTGCCCTCTGTGTCTCGTTTCTTTCGTTCTTTCTTCTGTGCCTCTTTTCTTTCTTTCTTCTATGCCTCTTTCTTTCCTCTGCCCTCTGTGCCTCTTTTCTTTCTTTCGTTCTGTCTTCTGTGCCACTTTCCTTCCTCTGCCCTCTGTGCCTCTTTTCTTTCTCTTTCTTTCTTCTGTGCCTGTTCCTCTGCCCTTTGTGCCTCTTTTCTTTCTTTCTTCTGTGCCTCTTTCTTTCCTCTGCCCTCTGTGCCTCTTTTCTTTCGTTCTTTCTTTCTTGTGCAATTCCAGTGCAATTGCAAAACCTGTCGCAACCCTAATCAATGAATCACTGGCGACTGGATACATACCCAAACTCTGGAAGACTGCAAGGGTGGTACCTATCCATAAAAGTGGTGACAATACTTTGGTATCCAACTACCGCCCGATATCACTGTTCCCTGCAATGTCAAAAATTCTGGAAAAAAATGTGTCTACACTCAATTACTCGATTACTATCAGTATCGGAACTATTTAACCCCAGATCAATCAGGCTTTCGAACAAAACATTCAACTACAACCGCCCTTTTAAAAGTTTGTAATGATATCCAAGCGGGCATGGAACAAGGAAATCTAACTGGAGCCATCTTCCTTGATTTTGCCAAGGCCTTTGACACAGTAGACCATGGCATCTTGTTAGAAAAACTTAAAAACTCTGGCATTGGTGATCACACACTAACCTGGTTCCAATCATATGTGTCTGATCGGTCACAATATGTGTCCATTTCTGACAGCACTTCCCTTCCCCTCCCAGTCACGTGCGGTGTACCCCAAGGCTCGATACTCGGCCCCCTGCTATTCACAATATTGATAAATGATCTGCCCAACGTCTGCAAAGCCTAAACTGTACATATGTACGCAGACGACACTGTAATCTATACCAACAAACCAAATCTCCCGCAGCTGGAGGCCGTGCTGCAAGAACAATTCACAGAGGTAGAAAAGTGGATCAAAGATAACAAACTTTTTCTAAATACTGAAAAAACAATAAGGTGGAAAAAATGCCGCAGATAATGTGTAGATGGTCGGTCTTGGGTAGCAGCAAGGGCACAAACGCACACTCCCAAGTGCGAATAGTCAATGGATAAAATAATGGGTAGAGTCCTCGCGCTTACGCCAAGTGTCCAGTGAGTAATACTTCAAGATAATCTAGAAAACATAATAGGAGACATACATTGTGCAGTACATCCTTATGACACCTGGTTTCCAGAGAGAAAGTATTCAACTCACTTTTTTCTGAGCCCCATAAAGTCGGCTCTGGACTATATAGGCATATATCTGTGGATATGATCTCACCAGCCCGTCCTACCAGCAACCATCCGTGGTGATAACCTGGTCCGTAGATGAAATATTGGATCCCCGGGATATGTCACAGACGAAAAGTCGGCAGGATAAAATAAAGTAAAATTTATTGCAGCACTAACGCGTTTCGACCTAATTGGTCTTTATCAAAGTGCAGAAAAATATACATAATACAATGCAGTGTACAACGTTCATTTATACAAAAAAGATAAGGGAAATAGGCGGTGTCAAACCACAACCTCATTAACTTAATTGGTACTAACACACCCTACTTTCAATCATTTAGAGGCGCAGCACCAGCAAACATTCAATATACAAACGGGCGCATAATGATTACATCCATCTACCTCGACCCCGCCCCTCTGAGCCATCGAGCGCCATTTTGGAAGAGGAAAAATGGTGTCCACAATATAGCTTGCCCTCGCAACATAGATGGGAATTTAAAGCAAGCTTATTTCCGGACGTTTTGGGGTCCCGAACCAGCAGGCTCCCACCGTCCATGAGGTGATATCTTTCCCAGGTGTTCGTGGGCATAGCAGCGGCATACATCCGGCATGTAGACAGGCGCATGGTGATTACATCACCATGTTCCAACTTCCGCCAGTCTGAACCGTTGAGCGCCATTTTTGAAGAGGGAAAGTGTTGTTGAAAGTACATCCTACCCTCACAATATCGCAGCCTATTAATTTCGACGGACGTTTAGCAATCTTGTTTGCGGCCGTTTTGAGTGCCAAGTCAGCAGGTCCCTACCGTCCGACAGACGCACGGAGACCATATCGACACGCATGCTCCCACATGAACTTCACTCTTCCGGGCAATATATCAAAAAAGAAGGAAAAAGAAAAATATATATAAAAAAATAAAATAAATAAATAAAAATAAAAAGATAAAAAAAGATAATTTCAGCATATATGCCGCAATGTCACAATTCGCCAGTCGATCAACATATAGCACGCAATAAGCATATAGCATACATATGTCACGTCACTGATCGAGTTGGGGAATAGTGCATATACTATTCCACATAACATATAGTAGTGTCATGTAGAGTGGATAATAGAGTGGACAAAACTGTTACAATGCTCTTTGGAACCGCACCTAAACTACACAAATTGCAAACACCCCATCTATGTGTGGGGACAAGATCAAATGACACGCTGACTACAGTCACTTCTCTCAAATATCTAGGTATGTGGTTGGACCCTAATCTATCCTTTGGCCCCCACATCGAAAAACTGTCATCTAAACTTTACCCCAAACTAGGTGCCCTGTACAGAAACAAATCCTGACTGAGCCCCGCGGTAAGAAAGCAGATTGTACAACAAATGCTTATGCCAGCTATTGAATACGGAGATGAAGTGTATGCAGCCGCCCCGCAAACACACCTTCATAAACTTACTACATTGTATAACTCATTCTGTCACTTGGTGCTACAATGTAACTACATGACCCACCATTGTGACATGTTAAAAGAACTAAACTGGCCGTCGCTGGTATCTAGACGCACTCTTCACCTTTCCAACCAGGAGTTTAAGAGCTTTTCAGGGAAGCTGCCACTCTACCTGAATAGGCTGATTGCCCCAGCAGTTCCCTCATCCTATAACCTCAGATCCAGGACCTGCACCTTACTTGCAATACCACAATACAAAAAGAAAGTGGCTCGATCCTCATTTTCCTACTGAGCACCGCAAATATGCAATAACCTCCCACACACCATCAAATCTTCCCCCAGTCTAAAGTCACTTAAGAGTTCCCTATTAACATACCTGAATACGGAATGCGCCTGTAAACATGTAACATAATGACTTTATTTCCTACATATTTATTTTTCTGTTAATTTGTATATTTGGTCTTGTGTTAATATCTTGCATTTTACTATTTTGTATTTCTGTAACCACTCAATGTTCTTGAACCCAGGACATACTTGAAAACGAGAGAAATCTCAATGTACAGTATCCTTCGTGCTAAAATCCTTTATATATAAATAAATAAATATGTGTCACTGGGTGCATCCATTGTGTGATATTTTCCTCTATGTGTCACTGGGTGCATCCAATGTGTGATATTTTCCTCTATGTGTCACTGGGTGCATCCATTGTGTGATATTTTCCTCTGTATGTGTCACTGGGTGCATCCAATGTGTGATATTTTGTGTTGTATCTTTCCATCACTTGCTCCTCACTGTGTGGCTCTGGCCATAGAATGGAGTGAATGGGTCAGTCACTGACTCACATCATTGTATTGTGTGGGATGTATTCAAAGGACATCACCGGGGGCTAGATTAGAAGCTCTTATCTCGAGTAGCCTGGATAACAATAGCCTTCTGACACCTTATCTAAACATTCCCTCCTCCACCTCATTAACTGTTAAATACTGTAGATGCTAAACCACAGCAGCATGTGTTTTAAAAGGTGTTTTACAAAGTGGCTTTGTTTGCAATGCACAAATAATCTGGTTACATTTTATGTAAGCGGTAGTCCCTTTAACCACTTCACTGCTACGGACGGTAGCGTTCCATGCGGTCCTCTATTTGAGCGCGTCCTCTATTTGGGGCCAGCGTTCGGCCGGGTTCCGGGCGATCGCTGGCCCCCCCCGGTGCGGGCTGACATTGAGGATGTCAGCCCAGCACCCGGAACCGCCGCCGGAGTAATTAGGTGTCATCCCGGGGGCGCGATGACACCTAATTCAGGCGTCCCCCCCGCATGTGCGGAGGAGGCGCCTGAAAGGGAGGGGGGGAGGTCCTTCGGACCTCTCTCCCTCCCGATCGGCGGTGTGCAGGGGGTTAACCCAGGCACCGTTTGGAAGGGCACAGCCTGCCCTTCCAAATGGTACCTGGCATTAACCCCATGGAGGCCGGATCACGAATCGGCGCTGAAAATGTCACGGATCCCTCTGGTTACCAAGATGGTGGTCCCTTTACGCAGACCGCTCACTACCCTTCCGATCCTTAGAGTGGTCGGCACGTCTAGACAGATACAGTATACGTCAAGATAGGTATACACAAAGAACGATACTAGGAGGGTACACAAGACCTTAGAATGGTTGGCTCTTCCCAAGACCTAAATAATAGAAGAGGTAGTCTGATGCGTGCTTAGGATGCCACACAGACTGACCTCAATACCAAGATAGAAGAGTAAACGCCATACCAGGGGTATGCACAGAATAGTTGTTTGCCAATGCCAGGGGTCGGTACACAGAATGGTTCGTTTGCCAATGCCAGGGGTCGGTACACAGAATGGTTCGTTTGCCAATGCCAGGGGTCGGTACACAGAATGGTTCGTTTGCCAATGCCAGGGGTCGGTACACAGAAGAATGGTTCGTTTGCCAATGCCAGGGGTCGGTACACAGAATGGTTCGTTTGCCAATGCCAGGGGTCGGTACACAGAATGGTTCGTTTGCCAATGCCAGGGGTCGGTACACAGAATGGTCAGTTTGCCAAATGCCAAGGGTCAATACACAGAATAGCCAATAATTATCAACAGAATACAAGAGCTCTGCGGGAAGTAACTACCACGTCAGGGCACCAGTGAGAATGTGAAGCCGGGTTTTAAACTCGGCGGGTCCGCGTCATGCGCCTGGCCCCGCCCCCCGGCGTCCCACGTGTGCGGAAGCGTTCCGCGATATCACTCGGCGCCTGGCCAGCGAGCAGCGAGGAAGCCGCTGCCAGGCGCCGGGGGGGGGGGGCCGCGGACACCGTGACAGAACCCCCCCTCTACGGGCGGCCACTGGACGACCCCCAGGGGCACAGGGATGAGCCAAATAGAAGGCCTTCACCAAGCGAGGGGCATGAACCTCAGTAGCCGGAAGCCAAGAGCGGTCCTCCGGACCGTAGCCCACCGTCCACTAAGTACTGAAGGACCCCCCTAGAAACCCTGGCGTCCAGAATGGCCTTAACTTCAAACTCCTCCTCGCCCTCCACAGAGACCGGAGGAGGGCGGACACGGGCCCTGGTGTACCGATTACACAAAAGCGGTTTTAAAAGGCTCACGTGGAACACGTTGTGTATCCTGATATGGGAGGGCAGTGCCAAGGCATAGGAGACCGGGTTGAGTCGCCGCAGTATCTTGTAAGGGCCTATGTATCTGGGGGCTAGTTTCATCGATGGCACTAAGAGCTTAATGTTTCGCGACGAAAGCCAAACCCTGTCCCCGACTTGATACACAGGTGCTGGTCCCCTACGTCTATCGGCCTTCGTTTTCTGGACAATACTGCTCCTCTCCAGTGCCTGTTTAACCCTCCCCCAGGTCTCAGTCAATGACGCCAAGTGCTCATCCAGAGCAGGAATTGCGGTATCAGGAAATGCAGTGGGAAGCACGGGAGGATCAAATCCGTAAACCGTGAAGAAAGGGGAATGACCACTGGCTTCACTCACGGCACTGTTTAGGGCATACTCGGCCCAAGGTAGCAGGTCTGACCAATTATCCTGTCGTTCAGATATGAAACACCTGAGATACTTCTCAACATTTTGATTGGCCCTTTCTGCTGCTCCGTTCGTTTGGGGGTGATAGGCCGAGGAGAAGGACAGGTCTATTCCCACATTCTTGCAGAACCCCCTCCAGAATCTGGAGACAAACTGGGTCCCCCTATCAGAAACAATCCCAAGAGGGATACCGTGTATGCGGACCACGTTGGCGATGAAAATGGGCACCAGCTCGGCTGCTGACGGTAGCTTCCGAAGAGGAACATAGTGACCCATTTTGGAAAAGCGATCTATAATCGTGAGTATAACAGTATTCCCTTTGGACTCGGGTAACTCTACTATAAAATCCATGGCTATCTGCGACCATGGTCGTTCGGGGATAGGCAGGGGCTGGAGTAAACCAATGGGCGCTGTCTTAGGACTCTTATTTCTTGTGCATACCTCGCACACGGCTATGTAATCTTTAATATCCCGGCGCATCGTGGGCCACCATAGCAGTTTTCGGATGCTAGCCACTGTTTTGGTGATCCCCATGTGCCCAGAGGTTTTATTGTCATGGTAAATCTTAAGGACTTCTTCTCTTTCCTTCTCAGGTACAAAGAGCTTCGCGGGAGGTCTCCCCCCGGAGCCTTATCTTGGACAGTCTGCAATCGGATCATCAGAGGGGATGAGACACTAATCGTGGTAGAGGCTATAATCCTCTCCTGAGGTACAATGGGATGTTGATCCTGAACGTTATGTTCATAGGATTCATACTGTCTAGATAACGCATCTGCTTTAATGTTTCTTGACCCAGGTCTATATGTGAGGATGAAATTAAAACTTGAAAGAAACAAAGACCATCTCGCTTGTCTGGCGTTCAATCGTTTCGCGTCTCCAATGTAAGTGAGATTCTTATGATCAGTTATGATAACGATTGGGTCCGTAGATCCCTCTAATAAGTATCTCCACTCTGCCAAGGCTGCGATAACTGCTAACAACTCTCTATTACCGATGTCATAGTTTCTCTCGGCCGGAGACAACTTCCGGGAATAGAAGCCGCATGGATGCAAAGGTTTATCGGGTGCCCGCCTTTGGGACAAGACTGCTCCAAGACCGAGTTCGGAGGCGTCAACCTCGAGTTGGAAGGGCAGAGCTGGATCAGGATGTCGGAGAACAGGGGCAGTCGTGAATGCCTGTTTGAGGACCTCGAAGGCTTGCCTGGCCTGGGGTGTCCACTTCTGATTTCCCACCCCTTTTTTAGTCATGGCCGTGAGAGGAGCTACCAAGGTCGAAAAGTCTTTAATGAACCTTCGATAATAGTTGGTAAAACCTAGAAACCTCTGGATGGCTTTAAGCCCTTGGGGTAGGGGCCAGTCGAGGATTGCCGACAATTTACCAGGATCCATTTGAAACCCCTCAGGGGTTATGATATACCCAAGGAAGTGCACCATCTCTCTATCAAATAGGCACTTTTCTAATTTGCAGTATAAGCCGGCCTTCAATAGTCTCCTTAACACTTGTTGCACATGGGCGTGATGGGTCTCCTTATCTGGAGAGTATATCAGGATGTCATCGAGATACACTATGACGAATGTTTGCAGAAAATCCCTTAGGGTGTCATTTATGAGATCCTGAAACACAGCTGGCGCGTTACATAACCCAAAGGGCATTACCAGGTATTCGTAATGCCCGCTACGCGTATTAAAAGCCGTCTTCCACTCGTGCCCCTTTTTCACCCTTATCAGATTGTAGGCCCCGCGTAAATCGAGCTTCGTGTATATACGGGCCCCTTTCAGTCGGTCGAACAACTCTGTTATAAGGGGTATGGGATATGCATTTCTTATGGTTATTCTGTTTAAACCTCTATAATCTATGCATGGTCGCAAGTCTCCCTCTTTCTTGGAGACGAAAAAGAAACCAGCTCCTGCTGGGGAGGAGGACCGTCTAATGAATCCACGCTCAAGATTCTCCTTTATATATTCCTCCATAATATCGTTCTCCTTTTGCGACAAGGGGTATACATGTCCTCTGGGAGGCATAGTACCGGGGAGTAACTCTATGGCACAGTCATACGGGCGATGTGGTGGTAAAACCTCAGTCCTGGCCTTCGAAAAAACCTCCTTTAATGCCTGATAACAGTCAGGGACTACTGTGGATAAAGGAGGTGCTGTGGCGATATTAAGGCTACCAATAACAGTGACCCTGCCCATGCATTTCAACTGGCAACTGGGACCCCAACATCTTATGTCTCTCTGGACCCAATCAATCACCGGGTTATGCTCAGTCAACCATGGAAACCCTAGGACGACGGGGCATGAGGGAGAGTCAATAATCTGGAATCGTATGGTTTCCCGGTGCAACACTCCTGTTTTCATGCATACCTCTATAGTGTCGTGGGTGATATGGGGACATGACAAGGGTTTCCCGTCTATGGCCTCCACCATTAGAGGTCTTTCTTTGAGAACTAGAGGCATGAGGTTCTTGGAGGCAAACACTCTATCCATAAAGTTACCTGAGGCTCCAGAGTCTAGGAACGCCTCAGTCTCGAGGTGCACCCCCTCCCAGGTTAAGGAGATGGGCACCAGAATCCGGGTTTTTTTTTTTTTCGTTATCAACAAAGGAGGCATAGAGCGAACCGATTACCTGGCTAGTAGGTGTTCTCTGGCCCGGCTTGCCAGTGTCACCCCTGCCACCCCTGGGTCTTTGAGGACATTGAAGACGAAAATGCCCTGCCCCGGCACAGTAAAAACAGAGCCCCCTTTCCCTTCTGTGAGTTCTCTCAGCCTCTGAAATACCTGTTCTACCTATCTGCATGGGTTCCACGACCGGTAGATCGGTTCTTTCTGGCTCTGGAGTACCTGACGTACTGGTGTGTCTGGGTACCAAGGGTAAAGGAGGCAAAACCCTTCTGGGTCTGTCTCTAGAATGCCTCCTGTCCCTAATTTGGTCGTCCATGGCAATACAGAAATCAACCAAATGGTCCAGATGTTCTGGCAACTTCAAGGGAGCCAGCTCAAACATCAAAGCCTCGTTCAGGCCTTCGGTAAACGCCAAGGTTAAAACGTCGTTAGGCCAGTGTACCTCAGAAGTCAAGGTCTTAAATTCTATGGCATAGTCGGAGACTCTCCTATTACCTTGCTTAATGTGGAATAAGGACCTGCCTGCATTGGTGGCCCTTCTAGAGGGATCAAACGTACGTTTTAGTTCAGAGGTAAAGCCCTCATAGTCATATATGATGGGCTTTTTGTTTTCCCACAATGGCGTGGCCCACAGTAACGCTTTATCAGTTAAATGGTTAATTAGGTAGCCTACTTTGGCTTTATCGGATACACAGGACCCTGGATTGTTCTCGAATAGAATCTCCAGTTGGGTCAAAAAACCCCGACACAAGTTAGGCGTACCATCATAGCGTACGGGTGCCTTCATACTGAGCCTACACCCCTCGGGTGAGGCCGAACTGGCCCTAGGCAATACTGGTTCTGGAGGACTTGCAGTACCAGTAGTGGATCGATTCAACAGGGTTTGCAGAGCAAGAGCAATCTGGTCCATCCTGTGGTCCTGCTCTTCTTGTCGAGCTGCAATTCTTGTCAACTGAGAAGAGAGGTCTGCGGGATCCATTGGCCCTGACGTAATGTCACGGATCCCTCTGGTTACCAAGATGGTGGTCCCTTTACGCAGACCGCTCACTACCCTTCCGATCCTTAGAGTGGTCGGCACGTCTAGACAGATACAGTATACGTCAAGATAGGTATACACAAAGAACGATACTAGGAGGGTACACAAGACCTTAGAATGGTTGGCTCTTCCCAAGACCTAAATAATAGAAGAGGTAGTCTGATGCGTGCTTAGGATGCCACACACTGACCTCAATACCAAGATAGAAGAGTAAACGCCAATACCAGGGGTTATGCACAGAATAGTTCGTTTGCCAATGCCAGGGGTCGGTACACAGAATGGTTCGTTTGCCAATGCCAGGGGTCGGTACACAGAATGGTTCGTTTGCCAATGCCAGGGGTCGGTACACAGAATGGTTCGTTTGCCAATGCCAGGGGTCGGTACACAGAATGGTTCGTTTGCCAATGCCAGGGGTCGGTACACAGAATGGTTCGTTTGCCAATGCCAGGGGTCGGTACACAGAATGGTTCGTTTGCCAATGCCAGGGGTGTTACACAGAATGGTCAGTTTGCCAATGCCAAGGGTCAATACACAGAATAGCCAATAATTATCAACAGAATACAAGAGCTCTGCGGGAAGTAACTACCACGTCAGGGCACCAGTGAGAATGTGAAGCCGGGTTTTAAACTCGGCGGGTCCGCGTCATGCGCCTGGCCCCGCCCCCCGGCGTCCCACGTGTGCGGAAGCGTTCCGCGATATCACTCGGCGCCTGGCCAGCGAGCAGCGAGGAAGCCGCTGCCAGGCGCGCGGGGGGGGGGGGCCGCGGACACCGTGACAGAAAAGCGCCGGTTCGTGATCCTTTCCTGGAGCTGGCCGACATCTTGGATGTCGGCCAAGCCTCCGGGAACTCCCCCTGAGGACTGGCGTCATCGTGCATAGCACGATGACGCCAGTCCTGGAGTTAACCCCTAGCTGCCACCAATGGTGGAGATAGGGGGTTCCAATGAACCCCATATCTCCCGATCCGTGGCAGCTAGGGGTTAAAGTTTGGTACTGTTGAATCGGCCAGAGCATGGCCGTTCCAACGATACCAAACACGACTATGAAAAAAGTTTTTTTTAAAAAAAAAATTAAAAAATATTTAAAGAAAAAATTATAAAAAAAATAAACAAGTTTTTTTTCTTTTTTTTGGTTTGTTAATGCAGCAATATTGTTCCCATTTCAATTATAATGTGAACAATGATGCTGCACTAACGATTTTTGTATGCGGTGCGTTTGTTAAAAATCGCGTAATTTTCCCCCAAACAAAATGTAACGAGACCCCATCTCTAATTTTTTTAACAAGCGCACCCCATACAAAATATAACCGCAATTGCTCGCATCTTAAAATGTGAAAAAAAAACACTTTACACGTTGTAAATGATTGAAAATTCATATTTTATTGCATTTTTTGTTATAATATACAGACAGGTCATGACGTATACATATAATAATGACATATTATGAATCTGCCGAGTCTGACGGAAAGAACGATATATAATATGTCTGGGTCATATACTAAAATAAGACTTCAAAACACGTTTAAACATAATGAGCAAAACCAGTAAAAATGAGCTCAGCACAGGGGCGGGAAAAGCCTCAGCAGCGAAAGGGTTAAAGTTAACTTTGAAAACTACTAGAATGGCACTTTAAGCTTAGATCTGTTGCAGTTTTTTGCTCCTTTAGTATGCTGTACATTCCTGCAGCATCCATATGTGAAGCCGGAGTTAATATCTGCAAGTCGCCCCCTCGTCGTGTCTGCCGATTTAATGCTACATCTAAGATGTTGCAGAGTAAAATTTGACGCTGAAATAAAGCACATTCCATTTTTGGTGCAACGTTGCGCCACAATCACATCAATTTTCTGATGCAAGTATGGTGCAAAACCTACCACTGGTTTAGTTTTAAAGTCTGGGTTACTTTTAGGCTTAAGCTTAAATGTAACCCTAACCCCATGACGAGCAGAAACACTAACCATAATATTAACCAAACTGTAAAGTGAGCACGATGTTTGTGTAGCTTCTAAAACAACTTGTATTGTCCAAATTCACAATACTTTTTAAAATCTGCAGCATTTTTATTGCGGCTTTTCTATCAGTAATGAGACGGGGACTCTCAAGATGAGATACCGTGGACTGGATACCTTAAACGCCTTTGGCATTTCAACGGAGTGTGTGTCTCTACAGACTACGTGCATGTTGCCATTAAAAGTTTTAGTGACACTCGTACTGTATTAACGGAGATATTGTGAGTTTAAATAAAGGGGTGGTTGCATATCCTGTGGCCAAAGGGCAGCGAAAGCACCAGCTGCCAAATAAAAGTACTTTCTACGTATATGGCCAGCAGGGCTGGTGCATCCATTAGGCCAACTAGGCAGTTGTTTAGGGTGCCACTAGGAGGGGGGGCGGTGCCGTTATGAGCACATATAAACACGAGCATTATGGCAGAGGTTATGTCTGTTTTGTACGGACGCAGAGCTTGTAGCAGCCCTCTCCTGCTGTTAGCCAAGACCAGCTAATAGCTGCGTGAGCTCTCGAACCACAAGCACCCTCTGCCTACAAGCTCACGCCACTGTCCCACAGCGAGCAAGTTTGCTGTCCCCTGGACTAGACCCCACAAAAACATGAGACATATCAAGGGTGCAGAGACAATATTCAGAGGGAAACACGTGAGTGGAGGGGTGGCAGAAATCCTTGCACCGGTCCTGATGGCCAGGGATTTGACTCTCCCGCTCACGTCAGGGGCGTCACTGTTGTTCACACAGTTAATGTGTTTCTCTCACCTTGCACGTGTACAACTTCTTCTTCAATAACGCCCCATCTGAAAATGACTTTATTCTTTTCGGGAGCCCCATCTGATTTATTGCGTGTTGTCGTCTGACGTGGAGTATCTTCCTATAAGTTCTTGCATCGGGTGTTTCAGTGATATGTAATTTCATTGTTTGCTTCTTGTTGCCGTCTATAACAAAAAAAGAAATTATAATAATGAGTAATAAAAAAAAGAAGAACGTTTCGAACAATGTCCACTATGACGAGCACGTATCAAATCAGATGCCTAGAGGATACAGTCATAACTAATCAATCCACAGTGGGGGTTATTCAGAGAGCACTGAAATGTCGCGGCGTTACGGTGCTCTCTCATTCCCTGCACTACGTGGAATCAAAGTTCCCCACCCTGAATTCAGCATTCACTGCAGGGTCCCCAGTGTGTAGAGAAAACCTACTGCAAACCCACCGCACAACCACCGAAAATGCCACAATAAAATACACCGAACATGTCAGATAAAGCCGACGAACAAAGTGCAAACCAGCTACCGGAAAAAGCCGACAAGCTGACGAACGGGGTAAAAAACAACAACAGGGTAATTCAAAGAGATCCGAATTGCTTGAGAAAGGTAACCGAACGCTGAAAATCAGCGTTCGGTTACCTTTCCTGGCCATTCGGCTATCCAGAGAGCAGGCAATTCGCCAAATCCTGGCGAATTGCCTGCACATACGGTGCCTGTTCGGTGCCTGTTCGAGGGCAGTGAAATCCCCATGAAAATGCACTGCTTCGGCTATTCAGAGAACACAAACCAGCAGTGAAAGGTTCCCCTAATGCCCTGCCATTCGGTGGTTTAATTCGGCAAGTTTATTCAGGAGAATCCCATAGACTTCAATGTTAAAAATATTCCCGTTTTAATTCAATATCTAATAAACCGTTCATTATAAAATTCTGCAGTAAAGAGTCTTTTATTTATAGATTTTTTAGGATATTTTAAGCATTTTTCATATTTATTTTAAAAGTCAATTTTATTTTTTTTTAAGTTTACTTATTTTTTCTGTAACAGCCCTCTTTATTATCATTCATTGGATCATAAGTAAATTTCAGACATTTTCGCTCAGTAGTTTCTTTGCAAACAGCGTTTCACTTTTCAAACATTCATACAAACTGTCTTGCTAATTTATCCACTGCATTCGTCTGCTGTGTCGGCTTTTTCCGGCGGCTTCGCTGCGTGTGATCGGCTCCTGCTCGGGTTTTTCCGTGGTTTTCAGCAGGTTAATCCAGATGTTTTTGTGGCTTTTCGGCGTGCATTAGTCGGGTTTTGCGGTTTGTTTTCGTCGGGTTTGCGGCAGCTTTTCCCGGCACTACGACAGCCCTGTGGTGCTTGCTGAATACACAGCAGGGTCGCCGAAATGGGATCGTCAAAACAAACCGAATTGAAGAGAACGAAAAGTCAACGAACGTGCGGTGACTTTTCGAATCTCTTTGAATTAGCCTGCAAGTGTTAAAATTGAAACGCTGTTTGCAAAAAAAAACTACTGAATGAAAATGTCTGGGATTTACACATAAAGATCCAATGAATGATAATAAAAAGGGCTGTTACAGGAAAAAGGAAAAACACTTTTTTTTTTTTAAAAAAAAATTGCCTAAAAGATCCTAAAAAAACAATAAAATAACGGTTTATTATATTGTATTAAAACAGGAATATTTTGGACCGGTGCTCTCGAGATGCTTTATGTGGATACTGATTCTTGCTGAGATTTTTGCGGACTCCGTTTTCAAGACACTTTTTTTTTTTTCTCCCCCCTTTTTATGTACTCCTGAACGATGTTATGGTCCTGCTTGCTGAATTTTTGGGTTTAATGCTGTTCGTCTGCTGGAGCACTGGGACTCCCTATCCCCCCTTTTTTTTTTTTTGTGTGGGACACTGGGAACTAGCCTGGGTGAGCCGCTAGGGTGGCTACCTAGGCTCTGTCCACCCTTTTGGCCCCAGGTCTCCCGGCCACGTGGCCCCTTCCATGGCCCTCGGTCCCCCTTTGGTTACCGGGGTGAGCCAGGAATGCCACGAATATTTGGCAGTCCTTCACTACCTTCTTTTTATTACTTTTTTTTATTTTTTTTATTTACTTTTCTGTTTTCCTGGTGCCCCCTCAGCGAACTCCATCGCTCCCTTTTGTTTTTGCTGGATCGACCCTCCTGATGAGTTTCTGCACCCCCCTGTTATTATATACCCCCCTCCCCCAATTTTTGTTATTCTTCAGTTTCCCATGAGATCCCCCCTTATGTTTTATGTGATTTCTCTGTATTTTATCTGGCCCTGTGAGGCCACCTGGCTGGTCGGTCTGTGACCCTTTGTTTATTGCAAAATAAAAAATTTGAAATACAAAAAAAAAAAAAAAAAAAAAAAAAAAAAAACAGGAATATTTTTAACATTGAAGCCTATGGGATTCGCCTGAATAGACCTGCCAAATGAAACCACCGAACAGCAGGGCAATTCGGCAACTTTTCTCTGCTGTTCGGTGTCTGTGAATAGATTAACCATTGCTTCTCTGTGGGGGATTTCACTGCCCTCGAACAGGCACCGTTCAACAGGCAAAATTTGGTGAACTGCCTGCTCTCTGACTAGCCGATTGGCCCCGAAATGGCACTGTACGGGGGACAGTCCCTGTTCGGTGACATTTCGGGGCCAGATCGGCTCTCTTTGAATAAGCCCTTATGAGCGTTTTCCCAATGTTGGATGTTTTAGTTTCTCGGTGCGGGAATGAGTCAGGGTAATGACGTCCACCCTGGCTGAAGGCATGTGTAAAGGAAGTGACCGTCCTATTTGCAGGAATGTGTCAAAGTGATGATTTTCGCCGCAGAGGAAAAAGAGCTCGGAATGTGAGTGTGACCCATTTAATGAACTGAGCCAGAACCGCAACATGTTTCCAGATACATCAGATAAGTGTCCTTCTCCTGTATGTGAATGTGACTCACCTCCTGAATGCACTGAGGATGTGTCAGGGTGGACTGTACAATTCATGAAGCCTTCGTAAACACTGGAATTGTACTTTGATCTTATTCTTCTACTGAAGCCTATTCATATAAACCAACACTGGCAGGACTGACTGGGCCAGGCTCTGATCCTCTGAACCTCGAAAACAGCAAGAGGGGGCACACTGATCTTTAACAGGGTTATTCGAAGAGAATCAAAAGTCACCGCACGTTCGGTGACTTTTCGTTCTCTTCAATTCAGTGCGATTTGCCGATCCCATTTCAGCGACCCTGCGGTGTATTCAGCAAGCACCACAGGGTCCCCGAATTGCAGGGAAAAGCCGCCGCAAACCCGACGACAACTCACCGCAAACCCAAGGCGAATGCACACCGAAACCCGCAAAAACATCTGGATTAACCCCGCCGAACACGCCGGAGAAACCCAAGCAGGAGCCGATCAGAGTGCAGAGCAACCCCTGGAAAAACCCGACACCGCAGACGAATGGATTGGAAAAAAAAAACAGTTTGCTTGAATGTTTGAAAAGTGAAAAGCTGTTTGCAAAGAAACTACTGAGCGAAAATGTCTGAAATTTACATATAAAGATCCAATGAATGATAATAAAAAGGGCTGTTACAGAAAAAAGAAAAAATGTTTAAAAATGTTAACATTAAAAAATGTTTGCAAAAAATCCTGAAAAATGCTTAAAGTATCCTAAAAAATCTATACATAAAGAGACTCTTTACTGCAGAATTTTATAATAAACGGTTTATTAGATACTGAATTAAAACGGGAATATTTTTAACATTGAAGCCTATGGGATTCGCCTGAATAAACCTGCCGAATTAAACCACCGAATGGCAGGGCAATTCGGCAACTTTTCACGGCTGGTTTTGTTCTCTGAATAGCCGAAGCATTGCTTCTCTATGTGGATTTCACTGCCCTCGAACAGGCACCGTATGTGCAGGCAATTCGCCAGGATTTGGCGAACTGTCGGCACTCTGGATAGCCGAATGGCCAGGAAAGGCAACCGAACGCTGAAAATCAGCCCCAATTCGGATCTCTTTGAATAACCCTGATAGTGTCAAAGTAACAGTTAGCCCGAGCACTTTACATAATGACATTACTGCATACTGTACCTGAAATACTAAACATGGCACAAAAAGCCGGGATTTCACACTTTGCCAGAAGCATATGCTTAATAATCACATAAATATGAACATAAACACGAATGTAAGAAATATTCAGAATATACAAGTCAATAAAAAGGAAGTTTAGAACAAGAGCAAAGTGTCTCATTTACAGCAAGCGATTTATAACAGCATTTAATACAGTTTACCCAGACTCGTTACCGAGAGGCTTGTTTTACTTTACAGATCTGTAATACAGCCACATATCCCAAAAATATGGAGGAGCCCCTATAAAGACACCCGCACACCCTGAAAATATGGAGGAACCCCTAAAAAGACGCCCACACACCCTGAATATATGGAGGAGCCCCTAAAAAGACACCTGCACACCCTGAATATATGGAGGAACCCCTAAAAAGACACCCGCACACCCTGAATATATGGAGGAGCCCCTAAAAAGACACCCGCACACCCTGAATATATGGAGGAACCCCTAAAAAGACACCCACACACCCTGAATATATGGAGGAGCCCCTATAAAGACACCCGCAGACCCTGAATATATAGAGGAACCCCTAAAAAGACACCCACACACCCTGAATATATGGAGGAGCCCCTAAAAAGACACCCACACACCCTGAATATATGGAGGAACCCCTAAAAAGACACCCACACACCCTGAATATATGGAGGAGCCCCTAAAAAGACACCCACACACCCTGAATATATGCAGGAACCACTAAAAAGACACCCACACACCCTGAATATATGGAGGAACCCCTAAAATGACACCCACACACCCTGAATATATGGAGGAGCCCCTAAAAAGACACCCACACACCCTGAATATATGGAGGAACCCCTAAAAAGACACCCACACACCCTGAATATATGGAGGAGCCCCTATAAAGACACCCGCAGACCCTGAATATATGGAGGAACCCCTAAAAAGACACCCACACACCCTGAATATATGGAGGAGCCCCTATAAGACACCCGCAGACCCTGAATATATGGAGGAACCCCTAAAAAGACACCCACACACCTGAATATATGGAGGAGCCCCTAAAAAGACACCCACACACCCTGAATATATGGAGGAACCCCTAAAAAGACACCCACACACCCTGAATATATGGAGGAGCCCCTAAAAAGACACCACACACCCTGAATATATGGAGGAACCCCTAAAAAGACACCCACACACCCTGAATATATGGAGGAGCCCCTATAAGACACCCGCAGACCCTGAATATATGGAGGAACCCCTAAAAAGACACCCACACACCCTGAATATATGGAGGAACCCCTAAAAAGACACCCACACACCCTGAATATATGGAGGAACCCCTATAAAGACACCCGCAGACCCTGAATATATGGAGGAACCCCTAAAAAGACACCCGCACACCCTGAATATATGGAGGAACCCCTATAAAGACACCCGCAGACCCTGAATATATGGAGGAACCCCTAAAAAGACACCCACACGCCCTGAATATATGGAGGAACCCCTATAAAGACACCCGCACACCCTGAATATATGGAGGAGCCCCTAAAAAGACACCCACACACCCTGAATATATGGAGGAACCCCTAAAAAGACACCCCCACACCCTGAATATATGGAGGAGCCCCTAAAAAGACACCCGCACACCCTGAATATATGGAGGAGCCCCTAAAAAGACACCCATACACCCTGAATATATGGAGGAGCCCCTAAAAAGACACCCGCACACCCTGAATATATGGAGGAGCCCCTAAAAGACACCCACACACCCTGAATATGTGGAGGAACCCCTAAAAAGACACCCGCACACCCTGAATATATGGAGGAGCCTCTAAAAAGACACCCACACCCTGAATATATGGAGGAACCCCTAAAAAGACACCCGCACACCCTGAATATATGGAGGAACCCCTAAAAAGACACCCGCACACCCTGAATATATGGAGGAGCCCCTAAAAACACACCCACACACCCTGAATATATGGAGGAGCCCCTAAAAACACACCCGCACACACTGAATATATGGAGGAACCCCTAAAACCACCCACACACCCTGAAAATATGGAGGAGCCCCTAAAACCACCCACACATCCTGAATATATGGAGGAACCCCATAAAAGACACCCGCACACCCTGAATATATGGAGGAGCCCCTAAAAACACACCCACACACCCTGAATATATGGAGGAGCCCCTAAAACCACCCACACACCCTGAATATATGGAGGAACCCCTAAAAAGACACCCGCACACCCTGAATATATGGAGGAGCCCCTAAAACCACCCACACACCCTGAATATATGGAGGAACCCCTAAAAAGACACCCGCACACCCTGAATATATGGAGGAGCCCCTAAAAACACACCCACACACCCTGAAAATATGGAGGAACCCCTAAAAAGACACCCGCACACCCTGAATATATGGAGGAGCCCCTAAAAACACACCCACACACCCTGAAAATATGGAGGAGCCCCTAAAAAGACACCCGCACATCCTGAATATATGGAGGAACCCCTAAAAAGACACCCACACACCCTGAATATATGGAGGAGCCCCTATAAAGACACCCGCACACCCTGAATATATGGAGGAGCCCCTAAAAAGACACCCGCACACCCTGAATATATGGAGGAGCCCCTAAAAAGACACCCGCACACCCTGAATATATGGAGGAGCCCCTAAAAAGACACCCGCACACCCTGAATATATGGAGGAGCCCCTAAAAAGACACCCGCACACCCTGAATATATCGGATCTCTAAAATAACTTACGGGGTGGGACTGTCTCCCTCCAATCTGCTGCTTTAGGCTCAAGCTAAATGGCCTATTTGAGAATACATCGCACAGAATTGTGCAACCGGTGACACCGACCTCACTTGGTCACCAAAAGATGCAGACAATAGGGGGCATGGGGGGGGGGGGGTTCCCACTGCCTTCGCCTTCGTTATGAGTGACCCACCACAACTGCACGCTTACTGATAGAGCACTGTATCAAAAGATCAACTGGTAAACCACCATGTGATGTGATAGGATGGCATGTGACGTACATAAAGACGTCATCACGTAATGTCACGTAATCTGAAGGGGGTGCATACCTTCCTGCAACGTGACACTAATCCATTACACACGTAAATTCTCAAAGATTAATAAAAAAATATATAAAAAGGTCAGAAAACCCTTTGATAAAAATGTTGAATGTCAGATTGCTGCAGCAGTGTGAAAAATAATGCCCTGTGCTTGGAAACAGACAGTTTAACACACCGTGCATTGTATTGGACGCGAAACGCTCCCTTCCAGTCGTATGAGGTTGCAAGAATCCCTTCCTGCGCCCGGAAACACACCTGAAAGGGATGAACATTTATTGCTGGCTTTATTCCTGCACAAATCATGTTTTAATAATCTATAATCCATATTCCCCGCTGCATGCAGAGCTAACGCTGCCACCTACAGTTACAAAATGGGTACTGCAAATTAATGTATGCGCACATTTTGATTGGCGCATTGATATCTTTCATGTATTTTTTTCTACTTATATATGTTCATACCATCACGGCATCACCCCTCCATCGTTTTATAATTGCGGCTCGCCGGCCAGCCTTTGGGGTTCAAATGCACCTCGTCGTAAAGCATTATATGAACGGTCGCATTGTGTGGTGCGTAGGTGCATTACATATGCACCATAATGGGTTAAGGGGTGTGTGAGGCTCACAGCCCCCCTAATACTGCTGCTCCACCTCTGAGGCCAGCGCGAGGGGTGTAATGTGATCTATCTTTAGGTTGTCAGGGGGGGATTATGGTGTGCTTGACGAGGGGCCCCAATGGCAAGATGGAGGGGGGAGTTTATTGCCACGGGACGCTGCACTCCTATTGAGAATCTGGGTTCTCTCTCTCAGACCTCATCGTTATTCTGGTCTGGTCTTTGTGAAATGGGAATCGCAGCCCCGTATGTTCCTTGTCCCCCCTCCCCTCCGCCCTGCGTTTGGTTATTAAGCGTTGGTGCTCCCAAACAAAGGTTAGAGGACTCCCAAACCTCCAGGCCCAGGTGGGACCATTGAAAGACGCTAATATATTCTGCTGCAATACTGCCGCTCGATTGCAGCATGCGACGTGCCTACGGGGGGCTCCTGCAACGCATGGCGGCAACAAAACTCACCGATATATCCGCAAACTTTAAATATACATCGCGTTGCTCCTACGGGGGCTGGAATCCTGTTTATACAATGTGTCAAGAATCAGAACAAGCCCAGATCCACGAATGTTGCGAGAAGGATCCGCTGTTACATAAACACGACACCAACAAAACAACATACATGCATCGGAGAATACAGACTCGGCAAACGCCAGAGGGTGACTTTATATTCCTCAGCCGCCCCTGGACCTCGCCACATTTTGACTGCATTAGGTTTTCAGGTTTGACGGAGACCCATAAGGGTCTAAATGTGGTCAGTTTAGACCATGGTGGATGATTAAAGAGCCACGGGGTCAATTCACCCACTGACGTTTGCGTTCCTTGTTCTTAGCGCCCGTACGTGGTTACTCTCTGCTTTCAGTGGTAAACCTGGGTTCATATTTCTGAAGGATAAGGATATATAAACAGGGTTTTATCAAGATGACAATAATTCAGAGAAAACGGATGCTCAAGAAGTCACATCGTCCAATGTCTACGTCCTGAAGACTTATCTATACCAGGGAGTGTTTTGATACGCCGCTTTGAAGTTCCACAACATCCTGCACTCTGTAGCTTGCACGTTACAAAACCTGCTCTAGTCATTGCAACTCATAAGTCATTACAATCTCCAGCAGTTTCCGCTCATAGATGCAAACGTGTCTCCGTACAGAGTTTCCTGCAAAACGCGTCGGCTTCTCCGCGAGGCATTCTGCTGTCCCTGTAAATGCCTGTCGTTCTATGTGAAGTGTGATTGTTTCTAGTCTCGGTAAAACGCGCTGCCGTGCCTCTAGTGACATTTTCTAGCGTCTGTAAAACGCGTCCCTGACTGTGAATTGTACTGGTTTTCAGGTGTGCTCGACACAATGTAACAAGACGTGTCGGATGGAGTAACGAGTTATGTGACTGTGCTTTACTTTCTCGATCGTTCTGAGTACAGATGCATGGTTTGTTTCTCTGCTCTATATTCTGTATTCCAGAGACTCCAGAACTTATAACTCCAGCAACGACAACCACAATACGTAAGTAATAAATAATCATTTCACTATTTTACATGCCAAAAATGAGGAGGCCTTGAAAGGTATCTATACTTTTTTGTGCCTATTATTTGTCTTTTATTTATTCTCCACCTTGGCATTTAGTTTGTTGTTTGGTTTTTAATTTAGCATCATTGACGTCTGAAATACTGAATGTTAAGTGTTACTTATTGTAACAGATCTCTGTACCCTGACAGGGTAACATCTGTCAAAGGTCGCTTCATTGCTGAAAACCCGGGTTCCCCTTGTGTCTCCCACCCGTTCCTTAGCCGCAGCTTAAAGACGGATACACGCGGAGAGCCTGGCTAAGCCGAGGCCGTAGATCTGGAGCCTTTCGTTGGCACAGCGGGCAAAGTATAGCTGTAACCTAAACCAAGAGTAGCAACTACTTGTAGGGTCAGAATAGAACTGGTTTTATTGGGGACAAGTACAGATATATATGTGGTCAAACAGGGGTCATTTACACTCACAAAATCACATCCTCTTCTAGGGGAACCTAATCAGAATGAAACATAATTGCACAAACATTTACTTCTTTGAATGTGAAATCGAATTACATTTTGTAGACAGTTACAGTAAACATTACTTAACATTTCTAAACGAATTAAGACAATGGGCGATAGTGATTGACAAATAGATGAAGGACAGCAGATTACAACCTATTCAAATATAAACAGGTAACAGATACACACAGACAATAGACAGATAGTGAGGCAGTAATCTTGCATAATCCAGTTTACACAAACCTAATTACATTATTCTGGTTCAACACAGAAATAAACTTTAAACCAAATCACGAACAGTATGGCAATGCCCAAATGCTCTATGAACCTTCTCGGCCATAATTATCTGTAGTCTGCGGGCACGAGGCTGGCATTCATTCCTCTCCAAGGAGCACACAGTCTATATGTAGTGTGGGCAATGCTGTGAGTCCCCGCGCCAGCCAGTCCCATACAACTGGGACATAAGTCATTGAAAAGGTGGCAGAGTTTTCCGTCACACTTATATGCTATATAAATTGGGGTGAAGAATAGTCATGAACAGTGCTTTTTTTCTGGAAAAATAGGTGGGGGTACTCTCACGCCCAGGAAAAAAATGATTATTATGACGATTTTTTGTGTCCTAATAAATACTCCTTTATTCACACTGGATATATTGCCCAGCTCAAATGGATATATTACCCCAGCTCACATGGGTATATTTCCCCAGACCAGCTCACACATGGATATATTGCCCTAGACCAGCTCACACATGGATATATTGCCCCAGACCAGCTTACACATGATATATTGCCCAAGACCAGCTCACATGGGTATATTGCCCCAGACAGGCTCACACATGGATATATTGCCCCAGACCAGCTTACATGGATATATTGCCCCAGGCCAGCTCACATGGATATATTGCCCAAGGCCAGCTCACATGGATATATTGCCCCAGCTCACATGGGTATATTTCCCCAGACCAGCTCACACATGGATATATTGCCCTAGACCAGCTCACACATGGATATATTGCCCCAGACCAGCTTACACATGATATATTGCCCAAGACCAGCTCACATGGGTATATTGCCCCAGACAGGCTCACACATGGATATATTGCCCCAGACCAGCTTACATGGATATATTGCCCCAGGCCAGCTCACATGGATATATTGCCCCAGGCTAGCTCACATGGATATATTGCCACAGCTCACATGGATATATTGCCCCAGACCAGCTCACACATGGATATATTGCCCCAGGACAGCTCACATGGATATATTGCCCCAGCTCACATGGATATATTGCCCCAGGCCAGCTCACACATGGATATATTGCCCCAGGCCAGCTCACACATGGATATATTGCCCCAGGTGAGCTCACACATGGATATATTGCCCCAGACCAGCTCGCACATGGATATATTGCCCCAGGCCAGCTCACACATGGATATATTGCCACAGGCCAGCTCACACATGTATATATTGCCCCAGGCCACCTCACATGGATATATTGCCCCAGCTCACATGGATATATTGCCCCAGACCAGCTCACACATGGATATATTGCCCCAGACCAGCTCACACATGGATATATTTCCCCAGGCCAGCTCACACATGGATATATAGCCCCAGGCCAGCTCACACATGGATATATTGCCCCAGCTCACCTCTGCCAGGTGAGTCATTGCGGAGGGGTGGATCCAGCGGCTGCCGCTTTCTTTCCTTCAATGAGCGGCCACCTGCATGGATATCTGCCGCTCGCCTGGGATCCCCCCTCCAGCCAGCTGTGATCTCGCGAGATCGCGGAGTTCACGTGAACTCTGTGATCTCGATCGTGGCTGGCTGGAGAAGGGATCCCAGGCGAGCGGCAGATATCCATGCAGGTGACCGCTCATTGAAGGAAAGAACGCGGCAGCCGCTGGATCTGCCCCTCCGTCGACGAGACAGCTTAGGATTCGGACTCAGAGAGTCCGATAGCGGAGCTGTCAAAAATTTAAGGGTGGCTGGCGATGAGGTGCCGGTACAACGTACCGGCGCGTACCGCCTCAAAAAACACTGGGCATGAATGAGATTTGAGTGACGTGACAACAGATGGTTTGCAATGACAACGCTCTATCTATGGACACCAAGAGGACACAGCACAGATCTCTTCTTGGAACGTTGTGCCCATTGGGCAGCTGACTTGCCATGTAAGAATATTAGGGTTTTGAGTAGGAAATAGAATAGCTGCATTTTTACGTATATAATCGCCTTGTTTCCCATCTGGAGACACATATTCACACATACACATTGACACACATTGTCACACACATTTTCACATTCACACTCACTGCAACTTCCACGGAAGCCAAGTTTGTCGTGTCCAGTCTCGCTGCATTTATTTACAGTAACAACTGACCACCTGCACATCGCTAGACGACGACTTGTACGTTCGAGGCTCAGACGATTTTTACCTCAAGACTGTTTCTACATAGTGCACAGACGTACGTATTGTACCTGCATAAATCATGGCGAGCTATTACCCAAAGACCAGACGCACGAATAAAACACAGATATATTATTATTTTTGTGTGTGTTTTTTTTTACACTGAAGTCTGTAAGAGCCAGTCAAAATTACTTCCCTCGTGCTGATTAAGTACAATGTACAGCTGAGACCCATCATGCAACGTAGAATCCAAAATCTCCAACACGGTAGGATGGACAGTAAGGCTGCTATTCTCTGCGTCCTTCGCAACTTTGTGACGGATCGACGGGGAGGGCCACACGGGGTAGTGCGCGCATAAAAAGCCCTCCCCATCAAAAAGCTACAACGGATGCAGACGGGGCTACAAAGCGTGATCCTTCATAGGAGGATCTGGCTTTGTAGTGCTGAGCGCACTAACTGCGCTCGGCGAGGTGGCCACACGGACGTAAGAGAGGAAGGAACGTCCACTCTCGCGGACATCCCTTCCGCTCTGAAAAATGCTTTGTGTGCCCGCAGTCTAAGGGGTGAAGGTCAAAAAACACATGCAAGGAGGCACAGGGTCTAACGCTACTCATGGCTGGAATTGTAAGGATACACAGCTTGGAGAAGGTCTGGATAACCAAAGGGCAGAGCAGATCAGCATAAACCTACTGGAACCATACTGGAGGCTATGCTATGACCTCATCATGGGTGTAGAAACTGGGGGTGACTGGGGAACATATCACCACTGGATTTTTTCAAAGACATCTACCCTTTGTGTCTAGCAGGGTTATTCAAAGAGAATCGAAAAGCCACCGCACGTTCGGTGACTTTTCGTTCTTTAATTCGGTGCGATTATGCAATCCCATTTCGGGGACCCTGCGCTGTATTCAGCAAGCACCACAGGGCCGTCGAAGTGCAGGGAAAAGCCGCTGCAAACCTGCCGAACACTCACCGCAAAACCCGGCGAATGCACACCGAAACCCGCAAAAACATCTGGATTAACCCCGCCGAAAACGCCGGAAAAACCCGAGCAGGAGCCAATCACAGCACAGAGCAGCTGCCGGAAAAACCCGACACCGCAGACGAATGGAGTGGAAAAAAAAAACAGTACGCTTGAATGTTTAAAAAGTGAAACGCTGTTTGCAAAGAAACTACTGAGCGGAAATGTCTGAAACTTACATATAAAATCCAATGAATGATAATAAAAAGGGCTGTTACAGAAAAAAAAAAACATTTAATAAAAAAGCGGGAATTTTTTTTTCCGCAAAAAAATACCGAAAAATACCTAAAAGATCCTAAAAAAATCTATAAATAAAGAGACTCTTTACTGCAGAATTTTATAATAAACGGTTTATTAGATATTGAATTAAAACGGGAATATTTTTAACATTGAAGCCTATGGGATTCGCCTGAATAAACTTGCCGAATTAAACCACCGAATGGCAGGGCATTTCGGGAACCTTTCACTGCTGGTTTGTGTTCTCTGAATAGCCGAAGCAGTGCTTTTTCATGGGGATTTCACTGCCCTCGAACAGGCACCGAACAGGCACCGTATATGCAGGCAATTCGTCAGGATTTGGCGAATTGCCTGCTCTCTGGATAGCCGAATGGCCAAGAAAGGTAACCGAACGCTGAATTTCACTGCTCGGTTACCTTTCGGGAGCCATTCGGATCTCTTTGAATAACCCTGTCTGTCAACGCAACTTTGGCAAGATGGCGACGTGAGGTAACACCATAGTGTGACGCCACGTAAATAAAAAGACATAAGCTTCCTAGAATTACATGTTTTTACACTCTACACCAGGGATGTCAAACTCACGGCCCCCCAGATGTTGATGCCTACAATTCCCAGTATTCTTTTAGTGCAATAGATGGTCAGGGAGTCATGGGGGTTGCAGTTAAGAAACATCTGGGGGGGGGGGGTTTGACAGCCCTGCTCTGCACCTTTAGGCTGGGTTCACACCTGGGCGTAGCGCTGCGTCGCGCATTGCGCGCGTTTTTTTTACGCGCGTTCGCGCATACAAAAAAAACGCGCAAACGCGCGTTGCAGCACGTTCGCAGCTATGATATGGCCGCGAACGCGCTGCTGTATGCCCGAAAAGAAGCTCCCGAACTTCTTTTTGCGTTGGCCGTTTTAAAGCGCGTTCCTGCGCGCTGTAAAACGCTTAGGTCTGAATGGGTCCCATAGCAAAGCATGGGATTTCCCCGTTCCTGCGTTTTAAAGCGCGCACGAACGCGCGTTAAAACGGCTAGGTGTGAACGGGGCCTTAAGGCTTTAGTTTATTGCAGTCAACAATAAAATAAAACCAAACAAAAAAAATGAAATAAAAATCATGGAGGGGGATTATGGCAGAAGAGGCGCGTTTTTGTGTAATCTTGCAGATCCTTCTGTCCTGCCTGCTGACAAACAGCCTAATGCAGGGCTGTCAAACTCTGCCGCCCCACCCGACCTAATGGTTCTGAACTACAACTCCCATAAGTCCCTGACCATCTATTGCATTGAAGAGATTCTGGGAATTGTAGGCATCAACATCTAGGGGGCCGTGATTTTGACAGCCCTGGCCTAATGCACTGTATGCAGCTCTTGTCATACTCGTGCAGGCAGGCGCTGCCTGTGCATGATTTGAGTGACTCCATGAATTTCAACGACCATTAACCCTTCAAATCTGACAGGGGACAGGACCTAGGTTCACAAAAACTGCTACTTACGCACTTGTGTGTTTTACGTTTTTAACGCTCCTTTAATAAAGAATGGCTAAAATAATTTATTTGTGATTTCGGACGTTTTAAATTGAATTATTTTATATATTTTTTTTACGGTTGCAGATCACCGTCTGAGAATCGAAGGTCTCTGTGGCATCTCGCGGGTTAGTTACCTCAATCCTGTGATCTTACGGCGTAATGACATGTAGCCCACAAGAGACAAGAACTACATACCCCACAATGCACTTTGGCGTAACGTGGCTACCAAAAAATAAATAAATAATAAGCAGGGGGGGCTCAGGTGGCAGTAATTAGCCATGGCCATCTGGCGCGTTGTGGAGAGGGATCAGATGTATTGATTATCAGTTATTAAGAGGTTGGGAGGGCCGTGCCCTACCTCTTCCCCTGGGGAGGCAGATGTGCAGGCAGGAGGAGGCGCTGCCGCCGAGGGTTAAGGGGTGATGAGATCATACCACAGATGCGGTAAACCATGAGGTAAGCAGGGGCCAATCAGGGCCTTCCAATGGTGGCTTCTTGCCGGCGTGCCATTTTTGAGATCGCACCAAGGTGTCACCGAGAGCCTGGGTTTTAAAAAAAATAAATAAATAATGAATAAATAAGCAATAAAAATAGATTTAAAAAGCAGTGACGGGTTAAAGAGGCCAGCACGCATTTAACCATTTCAGCCCCACACACACACACACACAGTACATGTTATGTTGCTATGTTACACCAACCATCTTGGCCTTAGGAAGCCAAAAAATGTGCTTCCCCCCCCCCTTTGTTAGCTAAAATAATATGGCTACTTCGTTTAGGCGCCTGGCCACGTAGGGTTAATAGATCGTCTACAAAGGCTTTGGCCATTAGGTAACCAAGAACGAGGGATATAGGAAAAAGAGTGAGAGAGACGGGGGGGAAAGATGGCTGCCAGCAGGTGTGGCGGGATCACTTCCATAATGGCGCGAGTTGCCTTTACTCACAATTCTATTAACTCTTTGTTGTCCGCGGAGCAGGCCGGACGCTGCTGTCCCCTTATGGTTTTCCCGTGGCGCTCTTTAAGGAAAGTGGAGGAAAGGCCAGAATTGTGACCCGTATTGTTCTCTCACGTGTCGCAGCGGGTATAGCGATCCTGTGCCAAATGTGCACAGACGCCCGGCGGCTTGGGCACCCAGCTGTACGTGCGCAGGGTCTGTCTATGTATCAAGGTGTGCGAGATAGGGCCACGTGTGTCTGTTTAGTTTCTCGGCGAGTGAAAGGGGGGTGTGTCGGATTAAACACTCGGATCACAGTGGCACTGTCTCTAACCGGCTCGTTCGGGTACTGGCAAAGAGCAGAGGGATAAGGGGCCAAGTCTGCATCCCCCCCCTTACACACCCCCTTTCTTTCAACCCCCCCCCTTCCCCAGCGCCTCGCCAGCCAGATCCCTCCTCCTTGGTCTGCTCTACGCAGGGCCAAGCTGTGCCTGAAGGGACCCTGACAGCTGAGCGAGGAGCAGGACGGGACAACAGCTTGGAGCGAGAGCGGCGGCTGCCGAGCTCCATCCACTCATCTCCAAGTCAAGGTGCAGACAATGCCCGTCTAGACAGTCACCTGCGATCAAGCTGCTGGTAGATCCCGCAAGACGTATTCGGTACTATCCTATAAGGTGGCAACGTACAAGCACCTAAATTTCCTACCCGTGATTCCGGAAGCTCCAGTCCTATCATTTGCAGCTCACCCCTTGGGCAGCGCATCATTTTATATATATACATACATTGTGTAAGGGGATCAAGCATCAACCCACAGAAAAAGTTACCAATCCAGGGACATCGTGAGAAATGACCATCTAGGAATCTTACAATCCATTCAGAGCAATAAGAGATAGATAGATAGATAGATAGATAGATAGATAGATAGATAGATAGATAGATAGATAGATAGATAGATAGATAGATAGATATGGGATAGATAGATAGATAGATAGATAGATAGATAGATATGGATAGATAGATAGATAGATAGATAGATAGATAGATAGATAGATAGATAGATAGATATGGGATAGATAGATAGATAGATAGATAGATAGATAGATAGATAGATAGATATGGGATAGATAGATAGATAGATAGATAGATAGATAGATAGATAGATAGATAGATATGGGATAGATAGATAGATAGATAGATAGATAGATATGGGATAGATAGATAGATAGATATGGGATAGATAGATAGATAGATATTGGATAGATAGATAGATAGATAGATAGATATGGGATAGATAGATATGGGATAGATAGATAGATAGATAGATAGATATGAGATAGATAGATAGATAGATAGATAGATAGATAGATAGATAGATAGATAGATAGATATGGGATAGATAGATAGATAGATAGATAGATATGGGATAGATAGATAGATAGATAGATATGGGATAGATAGATAGATAGATAGATATGGGATAGATAGATAGATATGGGATAGATAGATAGATAGATATGGGATAGATAGATAGATAGATAGATATGGGATATATAGATAGATAGATATGGGATAGATAGATAGATAGATAGATAGATAGATAGATAGATAGATAGATAGATAGATATGGATAGATAGATAGATAGATAGATAGATAGATAGATAGATAGATAGATATGGGATAGATAGATAGATAGATATGGGATAGATAGATAGATAGATATGGGATAGATAGATAGATAGATAGATAGATAGATAGATAGATAGATATATGGGATAGATAGATAGATAGATAGATAGATAGATAGATAGATAGATAGATAGATATGGATAGATAGATAGATAGATATGGGATAGATAGATAGATAGATAGATAGATAGATAGATATGGGATAGATAGATAGATAGATATGGGATAGATAGATAGATAGATAGATAGATAGATATGGGATAGATAGATAGATAGATAGATAGATAGATAGATAGATAGATAGATAGATAGATAGATAGATAGATATGGGATAGATAGATAGATAGATAGATAGATATGGGATAGATAGATAGATAGATATGGGATAGATAGATAGATAGATAGATAGATAGATAGATAGATAGATAGATAGATAGATAGATATGGGATAGATATATAGATAGATATGGGATAGATAGATAGATAGATAGATAGATATGATAGATAGATAGATAGATAGATAGATAGATAGATAGATAGATAGATAGATAGATAGATAGATAGAT